>CM024610.1:19328390-19800890 GCA_014182575.1 Eucalyptus decipiens
GGGTTCCCTGGGTCACCAAAAAAAAAAAAAAAAAAACAACTGCGAAAGCATTTTCGGATTCACTCGGGTACTGTTCACGAATGCTCTCATTCTGGGCGATTTCTGCACTGTTCCTGGGTTGCTGCAGATCCCGATTCCGCTCGATATAGCCGGCGGTTTGGCCCGAAATTTGGTGACAAGGGGCGCCTTTGGATGCTCTTTCAACCCATCCGAACCTTTTCCTGGTACGTCTTCTTTCTAAGGATTGATCGGGGAACGATGGGTTAGGGTTTGCTGTTCTGGTTTTTTCGAATTCTTCTGAAATGGAGAATGATGTGAATCCAAGCTATGGGAATGACAAGGGGTTGAGTTCTCGTCCTCCACCCCCCCCATTCGAATATGAGGGACCCCTCGGTAGGCCCTTCTTTGGTTAAGAGAAATCGTGGGGCTCCGTCTGCATCTGGCGTCCCAGCGAACCCGCGTGTTTCCTCTGTTGCTGGTACAGGCCGTCTGAACAGGGGTAGATCGAAGTCTAAACGGCCCTCTTCAAGGGGAGCTTCTAGACCTGGTGCTACTCGTTCTTGGGCTGCAGTAGCAAGTGCGGTGAACAAAGGTTATGATCTGGAGTATTCGCCTCCATTGATCGTTGATAACAAACCTGTTGTGCATATGGATGAATTTGATATTCAGGCGGCTGATCCAAAACTATATGATTGTTTAGTGGGGTACTTCATAGGGAAAAATCTTCCATTTAAGGTGGTAGAGGAGGCCCTAAGAAGAGCCTGGGGGCCAGCGTTGCAGGAAGTTCTGTCTAACAGCAGGGGAGTCTTTCTGCTTAGAATTGCAGATAAGGAGTTCAGGCGCAAGATCCTGGAGGGAAGTCCTATTACTGTGGCAAAAATCCCTCTCATGCTGCAGCAATGGCAGCCGGGTGTGGAGATGAGGAAGGATACGCACAAGACTGTGCCGGTATGGATAAGATTGAGATACCTTCTTGTTGAATATTGGTCTGCCCAATCAATTAGCAAGGTAGCGAGTGTCATAGGGAGGCCACTATATGTAGACTAGAGAACCGAGAAGATGTCTATGATATCTTTTGCCCGTGTTTGTGTTGAAATAACAGTTCAGCACTCTGCTTTTCAATCTATTGAGCTGATTACAGATGGGAAAATTGATATTGTAGAAGTGGAATATGAATGGAAACCACTTGCTTGTATGAACTGTGGTATATTTGGACATTCTTGTAAGAATGTTGCTCCTGCTGCTGTTGCTAATACATCTGCAGAACAGCAAAATGTGGATAATCCGAATGGTAATCTTGAAGCTGTAACAAAGTCTTCTAAAGGCAAGGAAGTGGCTCTTCAGCCTGCGTCTGGAAATGAAGGGGACCACTCCCACAACCTCCAATCGGAACCGGTTTCTGCAGCTCCCACTGCTTGTGCGATTGTGAATAAATCTCTGCATATTGGAGAACCTAGTGCTTCTGTTACGGATCCTCCCAGTCCGTCCAAGTTGATGGCTCCTGCTAACGACCCAGCTATACCTGTAGATTTAGATGGTCCAGGGTGGAAGCAAGTGAAGCGTAAGAATAAGAAGAAGAAAAAGAAGCAGGCCTAGCGAGCTGCAGCGGCTGCTGAAGCTGCTCGTAAGGCATCCAATGCTCCTGCATCGTTTGGCCTATCCCCCTTGACAGATGAAGGACAGGCCCTTAAGCCTGACTCTAATATTCAGGAGGAAGGCCCCCATGGAGTAATGCATAGCTCAGATGATACTGTATCGTCTTCTTCACCTGACCCTCCGGCGATGGAATCTCCTATGGTTGTCCAAGAGACTTCTGAAGAAATTTGTAACTCCAGCAACCAGGAGTCATCAGAAGATGATAGTTCAGATGAAGGTGAACTTCAACCGAAAAAACCACCTGCGCAAAAAGCTGCGAATCTTCAGGACCAATTCCGTAAATTGCTGGATGATTCTCCCCTCCCTTTGGGTCCAAAGAAGGCCGCTACGGCCTCCAAAGCCTCTAGGAAGAGGTAAGCCTTATACCCTCATTTTTTGGATGTTTTTTGGATTTTGGAATATTAGGGGTATTCTCGATCCGCTTAGGCGTGCCGAAGTGCGGCGTTTCGTCTTGGTTAACAAGCTCTGCCTCATAGGTTTGATTGAAACCAAAGTGCCTGAGGAGTTTTTTGATTCTGTGTCCGCCTCTCTGATTAGGGGGTGGAGTTGGATTGCTAATTACAATTGCTCCCCTCGTGGGAGAATTTGGGTTGGTTGGAACCTCGGATGTCGTCTCGTTTTGTCCCATCTCTATTACGAACCAAGCTATTCATGGTTCTCTTAGTTGTATCCTATCTGGCTGGACTTGTTCCATCTCAACTGTCTATGGAGAACATACTTTTGTCCGTAGGAGGCCTCTTTGGGAGGACCTTCAGCACTATAACGATGTCTTCCAGGATGTTGCGTGGTTAGTTGCAGGTGATTTCAATGCGATAAAGGATCCATCTGACCGTATGGGAAGCTCCTCTAATTGGATTCCTTATTTTGATGAATTTGCCAATTGTTTGACTCAAACGGAACTTACGGACCTCAGATTCACCGGGCTTCGTTACTCTTGGACTACCTCCTCTGGAAACTCCGAGGAAGATGAGGAAGATTGATCGGGCAATGGTAAATAATAGATGGAACACCGATTTCTCATATTCTGAAGCGGCTTTCCTCAATCCAGGTATCTTCGATCACACTCCAATTGTGGTTAGAGTCCTTCATCCTCCCCGAAGGAGGAAGCCCTTCAAGTACTTTCAATTCTGGGAGGAGCACCCCGAGTTTAAGTCCATAGTGCATCAAGTTTGGAGCTCTCCGGTTAGAGGCGTCCCGATGTATCAATTAGTCTCCAAACTTAAAATGCTGAAGGCTCGCCTTAGGCACCTAAATCAGGAGGCTTTCTCGGAAATTTCGTTAAGAGCTGCTGAGGCCAGGGAGGCCTTCTACGCTGTTCAATCTGAGCTCCAGGTTGACCCCACGAATACTCATCTGGCTGAAAGGGAAGCTTCTTGTCGTCGATCCTTCATTGAAGTGAGAAATCATGAAGAGTCCTTCTACCGCCAAAAATCTAGAATCAGATGGCTCAAAGAGGGTGATAAAAACACAAAATTTTTCCATCAGTCTGTCAAGAGAAGGCAGCTGAATAACAGAATCCTCTCTGTCAAGGATCCGTCTGGTGTGATAACTTCGGACCCGCTGGTTGTGCCTCAGGTGTTCATCAATTTCTTCTCGTCCTTGTTATCTCCTCACGATGCTTTATTAAATCCGTCTGTTGAGGATATAAAGAAGGTTGTCCGCCGTCCATTGACATCTGAACAGATCCGATCCTTCAATGAAATGGTTTCGGAGGCGGAGATCAAATCCACGGTATTCTCTTTAGCAAAGGGGAAGGCTCCGGGTCCTGACGGCTTCTCAGCCGAGTTCTTTAAATCCAATTGGGAGATTGTAGGGCCTTCGGTATTGCTGGCTGTCAAGGACTTCTTTCAATCCGGGAGACTGCTCAAAGAGGTAAATGCAACAATCCTAGCTCTTGTACCTAAGATTCTGAATGCAACTTCTGTTTCTGACTTTCGCCCGATTGCTTGTTGTAATACTATATACAAAGTGATTACCAAGATCCTAGCCAACCGTTTAGCAATGGTTTTAAATGATCTTGTTAGTCAATCCCAAAATGCGTTTGTTAAAGGGAGGAGAATAAGAGATAACATTCTCCTTGCCCAAGAATTGTTTGCGGGATTCCATTTAAAGCCGTATCTCCCAAAGTGTGCGATAAAAGTAGATTTCCACAAGGCTTATGATACAGTGGATTGGGGCTTTCTAGAGAATACTCTCCTCGCCTTCCAATTCCCTGAAGGATTTATTAATCTAGTGATGGCCTGTGTTAGAACTCCCAGATACTCTATAGCTATAAACGGTGATCTCCATGGGTTCTTTCCGGGTGGCCGGGGACTCCGTCAAGGAGACCCTATGTCTCCCTATTTGTTTACCTTAGTGATGGAAGTATTTTCGAGAATTCTGGCGGACCAAACGGCAAATCAGGATTTCAAATACTACTGGAGGTGCAAACCTGTCCACCTGTCGCATTTGTTCTTTGCAGATGATGTTTTTCTTTTCTGCCAAGCGGATTGGAAGTCGGTTGTCATGCTCAAAAGAGGACTCGATATATTTTCCTCTTGGAGTGGTTTGCTTCCTAACAAGAGTAAAAGCGAGATTTTTATGTCGGGTTGTGACTTGGCTATTCGGAATAGAATCTTGTGGGCTCTTGGATTTCAGGAAGGAAAACTTCCCGTTCGCTACTTGGGAGTTCCTATCATCTCCTCTAGATTATCTAAATCTGATTGTATTGCTCTTACAGATCGTATTACAGCTAGAATACAATCCTGGTCTGTTCGGTTCTTATCCTTTGCTGGTAGACTTCAACTCATTCGTTCAGTTCTTCACGCCATCCAAGCGTTCTGGACAAGTGTGTTTACTCTCCCGGCGGCGGTTTTGGCTAACATTGAGCAAATTATGAGGCAATTCCTTTGGAAAGGAACGGGTCTTGGTCGGGGTGGAGCTAAGGTTGCGTGGGAGGATCTCTCTCGGCCGAAATCTGAAGGAGGACTGGGTATATGCTCCCTTAAAGATTGTAACAAAGCTTCCATGATTAAGTTTATATGGATCCTCTTCTCGGACAGAGAATCCTTGTGGTGTCGATGGGTCCATTCCATCTTCTTACCGAGGAAGAACTTCTGGATTGCCAACCGACCAGGTACGTGCTCTTGGTCTTGGAAAAAAATTCTCCAGTTAAGAGGCCAATTCCGAACGTCTTTCTTGTGGAAAATCGGCAATGGGCTTTCTGTATCCTTATGGCACGATTATTGGCTACCTTGCGGTCCCCTGGATGTCTTCGTCCCCCAATCGTTTAGGGACGGTGTCCAAGTTCCGGATCATGCCGTTGTAGCTGATCTTTTTACTCCTATTGGTACCACTTTGAAGGAGTTATTGGTGAGCTGGTCTATCCCGCTCCCTCAGCTTTCTCCGATGAATGACAAATTTATTTGGTGTCCTCATCAGTCGGGGTCCTTCTCGGTAGCATCGGCCTGGAATCTCATCAGAACCAAGAAACCGCATATAAGATGGGCTCCTCTTGTTTGGGATAATGCTATTCCTCCTCGCTACCAGTTCATCTTGTGGCCGATTGCTGAGAAACGGCTGTCCACCCAGGTTCTTCTCCTATCCTATGGGCGTATTGATTATAATGTATGTGCCTTTTGCAACGAAGTCCCCGACTCTATAGATCATCTCTTCTTTGGATGTCGCACCTCGGCTTCTCTGGCCTACTTTTGGGCCGCCGGGTGTAACTTGCCATGGAGAAATACACGTTGGGATGAGGTGCTTTCATGGGCTATCAAATTCCTTAAAGGAAATGACTTTTATCATGACATTGCTCGGTTTTCCTTTGGTGCTTTGTGTCATCTTATATGGAAGAAAAGGAATGCCATCATCTTCAGGGGAGAACCTCTTGTTGTTCCAGCACTTAAGAATCACCTTATAAAGGTTGTTCGTGACAAAGCGATCACCTACAAGGATGTCTATCCATCGCCGAGGAATCTGAGGCTTCAGAGAGGGTGGGGCTTCGACTTGTCGGTGTTCTCGTCTTTGTAGGTTGCTGGTTGTTTTGCTCTTCTGTATTCACGTTTCCGCATTCGCCTTTCCACTAGCGAAGTTGTGAGGGTCGGCTCTTGTATTTGCTGGTTTCTTTCCTCTTGTTAGCTTCGGCCTTGCTCCGTGTGAGTCGAACCGCACCGGCGAGCTGGTTCCACCTGGTTTGACCGACGGTTGAGGCTGATTTTGGCGGCAAGAGGCGCCTTTCACCGCTCTTAAAACCCTTCCGAAGCATCGCCTGGTACGTCCCCTCTTCGTGGATTATATTGAGATCGATGGGTTAGGGTTTTGCGGTTCTGGTGCGCGAGTCTACTGTAATGGAGTCTGATTCGGTGAAGAACCGAGCGAATGTGGAGGGGCCGAGCATTCGGTCTTCCCCCCCCCCTAAGATTGAGCGACCCCCTTCGGTTGCCCCTTCGGTGAATGCTGGAAACCGTAATACTCGTCCTGCCCTTTCTGGTCCTGCGAATTCGCGAATTCCACCCGTGTCTGTTAGAGGAAGGCCGAACAGCAGGGGAAGATCTAAGACAAAGCGACCCTTTTCTAGAGGTGTTTCAAAAAATCCTGGTTCTCGTTCTTGGGCTGCAGTAGTTAGTACTGCTAACAAGGGCTATGATCTGGACTATTCGCCCCCGTAGATTGTAAGCGATAAGCCTGTCGTTCATATGGACGAGTCTGATAAGCAAGCAGCTGATCCTAAACTCTTTGACTGCCTTGTTGGTTACTTCATCGGTAGGAAACTACCGTTTAAGGTTGTGGAGGAGGCCCTCAGGAGAGCCTGGGGGCAAGCGTTGCTCGAAGTTCTATCCAACGGTAGAGGATTATTTCTTCTACGTATTGCTGATAAGGAATTTAGGAGAAAAATTCTGGAGGGCGATCCTATGACTGTGGCAAGAATTCCTTGTGTTGCAACAATGGCAATCAGGAGTCGAGCTCAAGAAGGATACGCATATGTCTGTCCCAGTATGGGTAAGGTTGAGAAATCTTCCCTTTGCCTATTGGTCTGCTCAGTCGATTGGCAAAGTGGCGAGTGCTGTCGGTAGGCCACTATATGTCGATCAAAGAACAAAAACATGTCTATGCTGTCATTTGCTCGTGTTTGTGTGGAAATAACGGTGCAACAACCAATCTATGAGACTATAGATCTTATCACGGATGGGAAAATTGATGTAGTTGAAGTGGAGTTTGAATGGAGACCCTGGCCTGCCTTAAATGTGGTATTTTCGGTCATACCTGCAAGGATACTATTCCTACTCCTAGTTCTGGAGCACCTGCATAAGCTGTAAATGCAGGTACCTCTAAGGAGATCTCTCAAGCTACTTCAATGTTGTCCAAAGGCAAAGGAGTCGCCTTACCGCCTTCATCCTCACAAGATGGTGATATCCCACTCAACTTCCAAGTTGGGCGAGTTTCTGCAGAACCTTCAGCGGTGGCGAATGATAATAGAACCCTGCTGAGTGGTGAGTCAAGCGCTCCCCGGATGGATCCTCCTCGACCTTTTGAGTCTATGGCTAATCATCCTAACATTGCTGAGTCCTCTGAACCTAAAAATATGGAGTGGAAGCAGGTGAAGCGGAAAAACAAAAAGAAAAAAAAGAAGCAGGCTCAAAGAGAGGCGGCAGTAGCTGCTAAGGCTACTAAAAAGGTTGAAAATGATAAGGCTTCTTTCGGCCTTTCACCTCTTACGGAGGAAGGGCAGGTTTTAAAGCGAGACTCTAGTACTCATTACGAAGATCCTCGGATTGTGCAAAAAACCCTGTAAGTGTTGATCCTCCTTCTTCGACTGACTCTCCTACTGTGGATTCTTCGTTGGTTGTGGAGGAGAGCTCTGAAGACATATGTAATCCAAGTGCCCATGAGGAGTCCTCAGATGATGATTCCTCCTATAGTGGCAAGCCTTCAACGAAAAAACCGCCCCTGCAGCGGCCTTCAAATCTCCAGAATCAGTTTCTCAAGCTTTTGGATGATTCTCCCCTTCTTGTGGGTCCGAAAAAGGCCTCTGCGGCCTCGAAGACCTCTAGGAGGTAAGTCTGGTCTATTCAATGTTTTTTGATGTTTTTTGGATTCTGGAATATTAGAGGCATTCTTGATCCTTTAAGGCGACCGAGCTTAGGCGTTTTGTTGTGGTAAATAAGCTGTGCTTTGTCGGCTTGCTAGAGACTAAAGTTCCGGAAGAGTTTTTTGAGTCTATCTCTTCCACTCTGATTAGGGGTTGGAATTGGATTGCTAATTATAATTGCTCTCCTCGTGGGAGGATCTGGGTTGGGTGGAACCCGGAGCTTATCTCGTTTTGCCCTATCTCTATTTCTAATCAAGTTATTCATGGCTCTATCAACTGTAACCTATTTGGTTTGACTTGTTCTGTCTCTGTCGTATACAGTGAGCACTCTTTTGTCCGTCGGAGGCCGCTTTGGGAAGACTTGCAGCACTATAATGAGATCTTTCAAGATGTTGCATGGTTAGTCGCTGGAGATTTCAATGCGATAAAAGATCCTTCGGACCGTGTCGGAAGTTCCACCAACTGGATTCCGTATTTTGATGAATTTGCCCAATGTTTGGAGCAAACTGACTTGGCGGACCTCAGATTTGTGGGGCTCCGTTACACCTGGTCCACTTCGGTTGGAGCCTCGAGGAAGATGAGGAGGATAGATCGTGCTCTAGTAAACAACAAGTGGAACCTTGAATTCTCATTCTCTGAGGCGTCGTTCCTTAATCCAGGTATCTCTGACCACACACCAATAGTGGTCAGAGTCTTTCATCCGCCCCGTAGAAGGAAGCCTTTCAAGTATTTTGATTTATGGGAGCAACATCCGGATTTTAAATCCATTGTGCAGCAGGTTTGGAATACGCCGGTATCAGGTGTTCCTATGTTTCAGTTAGTCTCCAAGCTTAAAATGCTAAAGGCCCGCCTCAGGATACTCAATCAGGTGTCGTTTTCGGAGATCTCTTGTAGAATTGATGAGGCTAGAGCAGCCTTACCTGCGGTTCACTCTAATCTTCAAGCTGACCTAGCGAACCTGCAGCTTGCGGAAAGGGAGAGATCTTGTCGCCAAGTCTTTATTGAATTAAGGAAACAGGAGGAGTCCTTCTATCGGCAGAAGTCGAGGATTATATGGTTAAAAGAAGGGGATAAGAACACGAAATTTTTTCATCATTCGGTGAAAAGGAGGCAACTTAACAATAGGATTCTCTCTGTCAAAGACTCAGCTGGAGCTGTAATATCTGACCCGATGCTGGTGCCTCGGGTGTTTATTAACTTCTTTTCCTCCCTATTATCTCCTCATGAAGCCGTATCTAAGCCGTCTATTGAGGAGTTGGAAGCGGTCATTCATCGGCCTCTGTTTGAGGATCAAATCCGAGACTTGAATGATCCGGCCTCTGATGCTGTCATCAAATCTACTTTATTCTCGCTAGCTAAGGGCAAGGCCCCGGGTCCGGATGGGTTCTCGGGTGAATTTTTCAAATCTAATTGGGAGATTGTTGGGCCATCGGTGTTGCGGGCTGTTCGGGATTTCTTTCAATCCGGGAGGCTTCTAAAAGAGGTAAACGCTACAATCCTTGCTCTTGTTCCCAAGGTTCCGAATGCTAGCGCTATCTTTGATTTCAAGCCGATTGCATGTTGTAACACTATCTACAAAGTGATTACAAAGATATTAGCTAACCGGATAACGATGGTTTTAAATGATCTTGTGAGTCATTCTCAAAATGCTTTTGTAAAAGGTAGGAGAATTAGAGATAATATTCTCCTTGCTCAGGAATTGTTTGCGGGTTTTCATCTCCGGCCATACTTACCCAAGTGTGCGGTCAAAGTTGATTTCCATAAGGCTTATGACACTATTAATTGGGACTTCTTAGAAAATGTTCTTCTAGCTTTCAAATTTCCTGAAGGATTTATCCGATTAGTGATGGCCTGTGTCCGCACGCCATACTTCTCCATATCCATCAACGGTGATTTACATGGGTTTTTTCCGGGAGGGCGTGGCCTCAGGCAAGGGGACCCTATGTCCCCCTATCTGTTTACTCTGGTTATGGAAATATTTTCTGGTATTTTGGCGTCTCGCACGGCTAATCATGATTTCAAGTATTATTGGAGGTGCAAATCAGTGCAACTCTCTCACTTGTTCTTCGCCGATGACGTTTTCCTCTTTTCTCAAGCGGATTGGTCGTCCGTGTCTATGCTAAAGAGAGCGCTGGATGTTTTCTCCTCCTGCAGTGGGCTTTTTCCTAACAAAAACAAGAGTGAGATCTTTATATCGGGTGGTGATTTGTCCATTCGGAATAGAATCCTGTGGGCTTTTGGTTTTCAGGAAGGAAAACTCCCTGTCCGTTACTTGGGTGTTCCCATCATTTCCTCCAGGCTGAATAAAGTGGACTGCATTGCATTGACGGATCGCATCACGGCTAGGATCCAGTCCTAGGCCCATCGATTCCTGTCCTTCGCCGGTAGGCTGCAGCTCATTCGGTCGGTGCTTCACTCCATCCAAGCTTTCTAGACAAGTGTGTTTACCCTTCCATCTTCGGTCTTGGCCAATATTGAACGGATTATGAGGCAATTTCTGTGGAAAGGAACGACCCTCGGTCGTGGTGGAGCTAAGGTTGCATGGGATGATGTGTGTCGGCCAAAAGCCGAAGGTGGTCTTGGTATTCGGAATCTTAAAGACTGTAATAAAGAGTCTATGCTGAAGTTTATATGGATCCTCTTCTCTGATAGAGAGTCCTTGTGGTGTCGGTAGATCCACTCGGTCTTCTTACCCAAGAGAAATTTCTAGAATGCCTCACAGTAGGGGACGTGCTCCTGGTCCTGGAAGAAGATCCTCCAGCTTAGAAGCCAGTTCCGAACCTCCTTTAGATGGAAGATTGGAAATGGTTTTTCCGTGTCCTTATGGCATGATTTTTGGTTGTCGTGCGGCCCTCTGGATGTGTTTGTTCCTTTATCCTTCAGGAGTAGCCTCCATATTCCTGAGCATGCGGTGGTTGCCGATTTATTCACTCCTATGGGCCTCTCGGCCAGGGAGTTCCTTCTGAGATGGGGCATATCTCTTCCGATGATGTCGTCAGGCAATGACAGTTTCATTTGGTGTGGTCATCCGTCTGGATCCTTCTCGGTTGCATCGGCTTGGAATTTCATCAGAGCCAAGAAACCTCTGGTTAATTGGGCTCCTCTTATTTGGGATAATGCCATAGCTCCCCGACACCAATTCATTCTTTGGCTTATTGTAAAGAAGCGTCTTCCCACACGGGTTATGCTCCTATCTTATGGACGAATTGACTATAACG
The DNA here is from genome assembly GCA_014182575.1 of Eucalyptus decipiens. NCBI lineage: Eukaryota > Viridiplantae > Streptophyta > Magnoliopsida > Myrtales > Myrtaceae > Eucalyptus > Eucalyptus decipiens. The sequence goes on from CM024610.1 coordinate 19,339,335, forward strand.
TGTGCGTCTTTTGCAGTGAAATGCCTGATTCTATAGACCATCTTTTCTTCGGGTGTCACACCTCGGCTTCTCTGGCCTTCTTCTGGGCCGCCAGGTGTAATCTACCTTGGAGGAATAGATGTTGGGATGAAGTGCTCTCCTGGGCCAAAAAATTTCTTTCCGGTAAGAGCTTTTATTACAGGATAGCTCGCTTCTCCTTCGGTGCTTTATGCCATCTCATATGGAAGAAAATGAATGCAATCATCTTCCGTGGTGAATCGTTGGTGGTTCCAGCGCTTAAAAACCATCTGATCAAGGTGGTTAGGGACAAAGTTCTCACTTTCAAGAACGTTGATCCTTCTCCGAGGAATAAGAGACTTCAAAGAGGGTGGGGCTTCGACCCGGCGATCTTCTCCATCACTTCGGTTGCTACTTGAGTGTTGGTTGTCTATCATCTCCGTTCTTTGCCTTTTAGGTTGAGCATAGGAGGTTCGGAGGCTTGTCTCCGTTGTTGTTTCTTTTAGCTGTCCTAGGCGGGTGTTCCTAGTGGTCTTGTAGCCTTGTGCTTTTTACATCGGCTCCCCCTCACTTTGCTCTTTCTGGGTAGAGTGTGGGTTATGGATCCGATCTTTTGTATTTGTCCAAGCTCTTAATATAATTACCTTTACCAAAAAAAATAAAAATAAAATAATTGCGAAAGTAATGGGTTTGGCCATTTCGGATTTTGCCGTGCACTGTTCATGGATGCTCTCTAGGCCTCCCGTTTTTACGCGATCGGGTGCGGGGTTTCCTAGGTCACCAAAAAAAAAAAAACAATTACGAAAGTAAAAGGGTTTGGGAGTTGCTGATTCCTCTCGATTTGATCGACGGTAGGGCCCGATTTTTGGCGACAAGAGGCGCCCTTCCTTGCTCTTTAAACCCCTATGAAGCTTCGCCCGATACGTCTCCTTCTCGCGGTTTGTTTTAAGACCGATGGATTAGGGTTTCTGCAATTCTGGTGTGAGTTTTCTGCTGCAATGGAGAGTGATTCGGTGCAGAACCGATTGAATGATAAGGGGCTGAGTATTCGGTCTCCCTCCTCCCCTAGGAATGAGCGACCTTTGTCGGTTGCCCCTTCGGTGAATGCTGGAAACCGTAGCATTCCCCCTTCCTCTGGTGGCCATGCGAAATCGCGAATCCCCTGTGTTTGCTAGAGGCCGGCCGAATAACAGAGGAAGATCTAAGTCTAAACGTCCTCAATCAAGGGGTGGCTCGAAAAAGCCTGAACCCCGTTTATGGGCTGCGGTAGCTAGTGCTGCAAATAAGGGTTATGATCTGGAATATAAACCTCCGCAGATCGTGAACAATAAACCTGTGATACACATGGATGAATCTGATCTGCAGGCAACTGACCCTAAGCTTTACGACTACCTTGTTGGTTATTTTATCGGTAGAAGATTACCGTTCAAAGTAGTTGAAGAGTCCCTTAGGAGAGCTTGGGGACCGACCTTGCTGGAAGTCCTCTCCAATGGTCGGGGGTTGTTTCTTCTGCGTATTGTTGATAGAGAATTCGGAAGAAGAATCCTGGAAGGCGATCCCATTACCGTTGCAAGGATTCCTCTTATTCTCCAACAATGGAAACCGGGAGTTGAACTAAAAAAAGATACTCACATGTCCGTTTCGGTATGGGTAAGGCTGAGAAATCTTCCCTTTGCTTACTGGTCTGCTCAGTCAATTGGCAAAGTTGCAAGTGCTATTGGGAGGCCATTTTATGTGGACCAGAGAACATAGCAAATGTCCATGCTGTCATTTGCCCGGGTATGTGTGGAAATAAAAGTGCAGCAATCAATCTGTGAGACCATTGATCTAATCACGGATGGGAAAATGGATGTGGTGGAAGTGGAATTCGAATGGAAGCCGCTTGCCTGTCTTAAATGTGGCATGTTCGGTCATAGTTGCAAGGATGCACTCCTGGTTCTTCTACTGGTAGATCTGCAGGAGAAGCAAAGATTGCAGAAGTTACCCATAAGGTGAATCTTGAAGCTACATCTATTTCGGCTAAAGGCAAAGAGGTGGCCTTGCCGCCCTCATCTGCACAAGATGTGGACAATCCCCACAACCTTCAAGCTGGGTTGGTTTCTGCAGATCCTCCTGTTGGTGCGAATGCTAACAGAACCCTGCTTGTTGGGGAGTCGAGCGCTCCCCAGGCGGTCCCAAAAGGACCAACTGAGTCTATCGCTACACATCCTACCAATTTTGCTCCGTTTGAACCTGGAAAAAATGCTGAGGACTTGGGGTGGAAACAGGTGAAGAGGAAGAATAAAAAGAAGAAGAAGAAACAAGCAGCAAGGGACGCTGCTACAGTTGAGGTGGTTGTTGATGCTACGGCTTCCTTCGGCCTCTCCCCTCTCATGGAAGAAGGCCAGGCTCTAAAGCGAGACCCCTCTAGCCACAAAGAAAGCCCTCAAGTAGCGGTGCACGTCCCTGCAAGGACGGAATCCTCCTTCTACGGCAGACCTTCCTAGTTTGGATTCTGCGTTGGTTGTGGAAGAGAGCTCGGATGAAATCTATAACTCAAGCATTCAAAAGGATTCGAGTGAAGATGACTCTCGGGCTGTCGGCAAAACCTATACCCAAAGGATCGACCCCGCATTGGTTGCAAATCTCCAAGACCAGCTCCTTAAGCTATTGGATGATTCCCCCTTCCGAGGATTCAAAAGAGCATTACGGGCTCGAGGACCTCTAGAAGGAGGTAATTCGATTATGCTTCTTGTTTTTTTGATGTTTTTTGGGTTTTGAAATATTAGAGGCATCCTTGATCCTATAAGGCGTGCTGAGATTAGGTGTTTTGCTGCGGTTAATAAGCTCTGTTTTATTGGCTTGCTTGAGACGAAAGTCCCTGAGGACCTTTTTGATTCTATCTCGTCCACCCTCATTAGGGGTTGGAAGTGGCTTGCAAATTATGATTGCTCTTCTCGTGGGAGGATATGGGTCGATTGGAACCCGGATCTTGTTGCTGTTTGCCCCATCTCTATTAGCGATTAAGTAGTGCACGGCTGTCTTAAGTGTAACCTGTTCGGCTTGAGCTGTTCTGTTTCTGCTGTATACGGTGAGCACTCTTTTGTCCGTCGAAGGCCTCTGTGGGAGGACCTCCAGCACTACAATGAGATCTTTCAGGATGTTGCGTGGTTGGCTGCTGGAGATTTTAATGCAATTAAAGATCCGTCGGACCGGGTTGGAAGCTCCACCAACTGGATCCCTTATTTTGATGAATTTGGCTACTTGGCAAGTAGCTTGTTTTTCAATAGCAAACAAAGCTAACGGATCTTAGATTTGTTAGCGCTCCGTTATACTTGGTCAACCTCGGATCTTTCAGGAGGAAGTTCGAGATTTTAATGAAAGATGAGGAAGATAGACCGGGTTTTGGTTAACAACGGACCAAGTGGAACCTTGATTTCTCCTTCTTTGAGGCGGCGTTCCTTAGCCCGGGTATCTCTGATCACACGCCAATGGTGGTTAGAGTTCTTCAGCCCCCCCGAAGAAGGAAACCCTTCAAGTACTTTGAATTTTGGGCGGAGCATCCGGATTTTAAATCCATTGTGCAGTAGGTGTGGAATACATTGGTAAGAGGTGTTCCTATGTATACGTTAGTTTCCAAGCTTAAGATGTTGAAGGCTCGCCTCAGGCTCTTGAACCAGGAAGCGTTTTCGGAGATCTCAGTAAGAACGGCAGAGGCAAGAGAGGCCCTCAGTGCCACTTAAACTGATCTTCAATCAAACCCTTCAAACCTTGCTCTTGCCGAAAGGGAGAGGAGTTGTCACCGGGAGTTTGTTGATTTAAGGAGTCATGAAGAGTCTTATTATAGACAGAAATCGAGAATTAGATGGCTGAAAGAAGGGGATAGGAATACACAAGAAGTTTTTCACCATTCGGTGAAGAGAAGACAGACCAACAGATTCTCACCAACAAAGATCCCTTTGGGTCTGTAATAACAGACCCAGCGTTAGTGCCTCAGGTGTTTATCAGATTTTTTTCTTCTCTGCTATCCCCTCATGAGGCTTTATCCAAACCGTCTATTGAAGAGGTGAAGCATGTTATTCGCCGTCCGTTGGATGCTGATCAGATTCGCGTCTTGAGTGAGCCGGTTTCTGATGCGAAAATCAAGACCACTCTATTCTCACTAGCCAAAGGCAAGGCCCCAAGTCTTGATGGTTCTCGGCTGAATTCTACAAGACCAATTGGGAAATTGTTGGCCCTTGGTGATGGAGGCGGTTCATGATTTCTTCCAAACCGGCCGGCTGTTGAAAGAGGTAAACGCTACCATCCTTGCTCTCGTCCCTAAAGTTCCCAATGCTAGTGTTGTTTTTGATTTTAGGCCGATCGCGTGTTGTAACACTATCTATAAAGTGATTACAAAGATCTTGGCCAACCGGATAGCCATGGTTTTAAATGACCTCGTCAGTCAATCTCAAAATGCATTTGTTAAAGGTAGGAGAATTAGAGATAATATCCTCCTTGCCCAAGAGTTGTTTGCGGGGTTCCATCTTCAATCGTATTTACCCAAGTGTGCGGTAAAAGTTGATTTTCATGAGGCTTATGACTCTATTGATTGGGACTTCTTAGAATCTGTCATTGTGGCCTTCCAATTCCCTGAAGGTTTTATCAAGCTAGTGATGGCCTGTGTTCGGACGCCGAGATTTTCCATATCCATCAATGGTGATCTCCATGGTTTCTTTCCGGGAGGGCGAGGCCTCAGGCAAGGGGATCCTATGTCCCCTTTCCTGTTCACATTAGTGATGGAAGTGTTCTCTGGCATCTTGGCGTCCCGCACGGTAATCGAGATTTCAAGTACTATTGGAGATGCAAGCCTGTTCAGCTCTCTCACTTGTTCTTTGCGGACGACGTCTTCCTCTTCTGTCAAGCGGACTGGCCTTCACTGTCTATGCTAAAAAGAGGGCTGTATATCTTTTCTTCCTGGAGTGGTCTCGTTCCCAACAAAAATAAGAGCGAGATCTTCATCTCTGGAGGTGACGTATCCATCCGGAACAGAATCTTGTGGGCGTTTGGATTTCAAGAAGGGAAACTTCCTGTCCGGTACTTGGGAGTTCCCATTATCTCTTCTAGGCTAAATAAGGCCGACTGTATTGCATTAACGGATCGCATTACGGCTAGGATTCAGTCTTGGGCGCATCGCTTTCTGTCTTTTGCAGGGAGGCTGCAACTTATTCGATCGGTTCTTCACTTGATCCAAGCGTTCTGGACAAGTGTATTTACCCTTCCTTCCTCGGTTCTGTCCAATATTGAACGAATTATGAGGCAATTCCTGTGGAAAGGCACGGCCCTCGGCCGAGGTGGAGCCAAAGTCGCGTGGGAGGACGTGTGTCAGCTGAAAGCTGAAGGTGGCCTTGGCATTCGGAATCTTAAGGACTGTAATAAAAGCTTCCATGGTAAAATTTATATGGATTCTCTTTTCTGATAGGGAATCGTTGTGGTGCCGGTGGATTCACTCCATCTTTTATCGAAGAGAAACTTCTGGATTGCCTCCCAGCCTAGGACTTGTTCTTGGTCCTGGAAGAAAATCCTCCAACTTAGAAATCAATTTCGGACCTCCTTTAGATGGAAGATTGGAAACGGCTTGTCCGTGTCCTTATGGCATGACTACTGGTTGTCTTGTGGCCCCCTGGACGGTTTCGTTCCTCCTTCTTTCAGGGAAAGGCTCCACATTCTTGATCATGCGGTGGTAGCCAATCTATTCACCCCGCTTGGACATTTGTTTAGGGAGTTGTTGTTGAGATGGGGTGTATCTATTCCATCTGTCTTTTGGTATTGATAGATTTATTTGGTGCGGTCATCCGTCTGGATCCTTCTCGGTTGCATCGGCATGGAATTCTATCAGAATCAAGAAACCTCGGGTTAGCTGGGCTCCTCTCATTTGGGATAATGCTGTAGCCCCTCGATATCAGTTCATTCTATGGCTTATAGTTAAGAATCGGCTTCCCACACAGGTCATGCTTCTATCCTATGGACGTATCGACTTTAATAGGTGCACCTTTTGTAGTGAAGTCCTAGATTCTATAGACCACATTTTCTTCTGGTGTCGCACTTCGGCTTCTCTGGCCTTTTTCTGGGCTGCCAGGTGCAACCTCCCTTGCAGGAATAGGTGCTGGAAGGACGTGCTCTCCTAGGCCATGAAGTTCCTGTCCGGTAACGACTTCTACCACAAGATAGCTCGGTTTTCCTTCGGTGCTTTGTGCCATCTCATATGGAAGAAGAGGAATGCAATCATCTTCAGGGGTGAATCCTGCGTGGTGTCGGCCCTTAAAAACCACTTGCTGAAGGTTGTTAGGGATAAAGCCATCACTTTTAAGGACGTCTTCCCTTCTCCAAGAAACAAAAGACTTCAAAGAGGGTGGGGCTTCGATCCCGCGGTGTTTTCTAGTTCGCCAGATCCTCCTTAGGTTGTGTCGTTTGTTTCTTTTCACATTTCCGTTCTTCGCCTTTCGTGTAAGTGGCCGTGAGGTTCGGTGGTCGGTGCCTTCGGGTGGTTGTTTCCTTTAGTTTAGTTGTTCTTGCCCTTGCGGGTGTTGTCGCCTTGTGGTTTTTACATCGGCTCCCTTTCACTTTTGCCTTTTGGTGAGAGTGTAGGTTATGGATCCGATCTTTTGTACATTTGCCCAAGCTCTATAATATTATTACCTTCACCAAAAAAAAAAAAAAAAAACAACTACGAAAGCATATACTTTTGCCATTTTCTCCTTCGCGGGATACTGTTCACCCATATGCTCTCAACGCTAGTTCTCGCGGCTACTGTTCACCCGACTGTGCGACTACTCGTTTCGACCATTCTAGCCGGCCTATTGCGCCCATTTTTGGAGACGACCTTGCTCCTAAGCCGATCTTCCCTTCCACTAAAGGAATTCCCTTGGTATGTCTTCCTCATTCGGGATTTGGGATTTGAGTTCTTAGGGTTCGAGTTTCTGGGTTCGCCTGGTTCGAATGGCTTCATCCTCCATGATAGCCGATGATAGTCGGGGTAAGGCCCATATTGTCGCATCAATGGAGCATCCCGACTCCCCCTCGTAACCCTGTTATGCGATATTCCTCAGTTGTAAGAGGATCTCGTGCCCAAGCTGGGCGGTCGCGAAGCAGGGGGCAAAGCAGAGCTAGAAAGGCTCGGCCTCTATTGGGTATTCCGGCTCGGTTTAATGCTGTGGGATGTGATCATGTCTCTTTTGGGCTCTCGAATCGTAAGGAAAAGAGAATATCATTTAGTCGAGACCCTGCTGTTCATTCGATCCCTACTCCGCATGATCGTGAGTCTAAAGGGCGTCCGAGTGTCCCGATTAAGGCGTTTGTGATGCCTTCTGTGACCCCGCAGGTTCCCCCGGTAGTGAAACCCAAGCCCCTACTCACACTTGGGCTGCTGTAATCCGTTCGGCAACTAAAGGCTATGGATTAACCTTTGTCCCTCCGACCACCATTGAAAATACGAAAATTCTGCAGATGCCTAAGGAATTATTGGAATCGACTCATCCTAAATGGGAGGAATGTTTGGTTGGCTATTATATTGGCAAACGCCTACCCTTCCAGCTGACAGAGGATGCCCTCAAGAATGCTTGGGGCCATCATTTGATTGAAGGTATTGCTACTAATCTTGGTTTTTATTTTTTCCATATTCCGGATAGTGAATTCAGGAGGAAAGTGCTAGATGGGGGCCCAATTACAGTTGAGAAAATCCCCTTGATTCTGCAACAATGGCATCCTATGTTGGAGCTCAAAAAGACAGCTCATAATACTATCCCTATTTGGATTCGGCTCAGAAATGTGCCTATGGCGTTGTGGTCTGCTGCTGGTATTAGTTTTCTAGCAAGTGGTATTGGAAAGCCTCTATTTGTGGATAACCAAACATAGCAAATGGCGATGGTTGCGTTTGTTCGAGTTTGTATAGAGATTGATGCCCCAACTCCTTTCCTAAAGTGATTGAGTTTATGATAAAGGGTGAACTCAGAACAATGACAGTTCAGTATGAATGGATCCCGTCCCTCTGTCCAACCTGCTCTACGTTTGGCCATAGGTGTGCTATTCCTAATGCATCAAGCCCCTCTAAAGTTGGCCCCTCAGTCCCAAAGGCTCCTTCCTCTCGTCCAAATGAGTGGCGTGAAGTGCGGGGTAAGCGTAATAAGTATACCCCTGTGCCTGCAAGTGATGCTCCGGTAAATGATCCGATTCTGGATCATCCCAATTCCCCCCATCCTGGTGGGAAACAGCTTGGATTATCTGTGCCACAGATGCCATTGGCCTCGGATGTTCAACCAAAGATGGTCAGGCAGGAGGAACCTCCTCCCTCTTTTGATCTACTCCCTGGTACTTCTCTAGACCCGGGACCTGCTGCTTTGCTGCAAATGCAGGAATCCCCTGTTTCGAATAAGTCTGGAACGTCGGATGAAGAAGAACTTGAAGACATCAGCTCTGGAGATAATGAATCCGTTTCTCCGTGTAAGGTGGTCTCGTCCATACCGGAGGAACGTGATAAAGCTCGCCCCCCTCAGATTACTATTTAGGATGCCCCTGTTCGTCAAAAGGTATTTTCATGCTGAATCTGCTGATGTGAGTGTTCCTATTGGCCCTAAGCTTGTGCCACCCTCGACGAGGAAACAAGGGGGTAGGAGAAGGTAATTTGTTCTTCTTTTCCTATGTTTTTTGGAGTATGGAATATTAGGGTCTTAGAGACGCCCTCAAGCAAGCTGAGATTAGAAATTTTGTGAGGACCAATCGCCTTAGCTGTGTTGGTATCCTAGAGACAAAAATCTCCCCTGTTGCTCACCCCCCAATCTCAGCTTCCCTTCTACCTGGCTGGTGCTGGTCTACGAATTATTCCCACTCGATCAGGGGTCGTATTTGGGTTGGGTGGAACCCCTTGGTTGTATCTTTTTGCACCTCAACTAGTACTGCTCAAGCCATTCATGGCCGTCTTGAGTGTCTTATTATTGGTATTGCTTTTAATCTTACTGTGGTTTATGCGGAGCATTCCTTTGTCCTGAGGAGACCGCTCTAGAATGATCTAATCTCAACCAGTTCCCTTTGCCTAGATGTCCCTTGGATTATTGCTGGCAACTTCAATGCCATTCGTTATGCTTTAGATAGGGCCGATAAGTCTAATTATTGGATTCCAGCTTTTGAGGATCTTGGAGAGTGCCTTATCCAAGCTGGGCTAGATGACCTCCGTTTTGTTGGTAATAGATTTACTTGGTCAGCTTCTTCCGGTCCTATCCGAAGGCAAAGGAAAATAGATAGAGTTTTAACCAATGCAGCTTGGAACTCGGCCTTTTCCTACTTGGAAGCCAATTTCTTGCCCCCTGGAGTGTCGGATCACTCCCCTATGGTTGTCAGGATTCTCCCTGTTCCTAACTCTTGCAGACCATTCAAATTCTTCAATTTCTAGATGTCTCACCCCAGTTTTTTTGAGTTGGTTGGGTAGGTTTGGGAGCTGCATGTCTCTGGTTTGCCTATATATGTTTTGTGTTGTAAGCTTCGGACCCTCAAGCGCAAACTTAAGATGTTAAATAAGGAGGCTTACTCTGATATTTCTGCTAGAACCGCCCCTGGGATCAAGGAAATAGCGAGTGCAGTAGGCAGACCACTCTAGGTGGATTTGCTAACTAAATGGATGAAACATCTATCCTTTGTAAGGATATGTGTGGAAATCTCTGCTAAGCTAGAAAGATGCGAAGTGTTGAAGTGTTAGTGGATGATGAATCTTTTACTATTTCGGTCCTTTATGAATGGAGGCCTGATTCTTGTCCCAAATGCTGTGCCTTCGGACACAACTACGTGGAGAGAGAAGCTCCTACTCCACCAGCTGAGGTAATTGCTAAGGCCCCTGCTGTTGGTCCTTCGAAGCCTCCAACTCCAGCCTAGACCTTGAATGTGGCCCTAAATGACCAGCATCAAGGTTGGAAACAAGTGACAAATAAGAAGAAAAAGCAATAGGCGGGGCAAAAGGAGAAGGAAAAGGCCTCTACTCCTCCCATCTCTACTCTGAAGTTCAAGCCTAATGCGGAGGCGTCTCATCCCCCCCCCCCGGTCCAAATCGGTCCAAAAGGATCAAGGAATCCTTAAGCCTAGTGCTTCTGGATCTTCATCCTCGATGGCCCTAGTGATATCTCACCCTGAAGTTGCCTCGATGATGGCTCTCTCTTCGAATGAAGATTCAAATGATGTGGCTAATGCGGTCAGTAGTAGTGCTGATGAAAAGGAGCTTGTCCCAAATGCGCCAAGCCTTCGTGGTGATCATCAACCTGGACTGGAGGCCCTCCCCATCCAAAAGGATGTTCCTCAAGTCTCTATTGCGCCCACTCCTTTGGTTGATTCTCCTAACTAGGGGACTAATCGGAGGAAGCCCCCTAAGCGTCGGTAATGTTTTATTGCCATCCTTATATTATATATATTTATGAACTTAGAGATTGCCTCAACCAAGCAGGTCTGGATGATCTCAAGTATATTGGCCATAGGTTTACTTAGGCTACTTCTTCGGGTCCTAATCATAAGCAAAGGAAAATTGATAGAGTGCTTGTGAATTCTTGCAGGAATGCCGAGTTCTCTTTCTCTTAAGCTTCTTTTTTAGTCATTGGTATTTCAAATCACTCTCCAATGGTTATTAAAATCATGCCTACTCCTAAGTCATGCAAGCCCTTTAAGTTTTCAACTTCTGGACTACCCACCCGGATTTCTTTAGCTTGGTTTCTCAAGTCTAGGACTCGCCTTTTAATGGGACGCCGATGTATATTTTTGCTCTAAGCTGCGGCTTCTAAAGTGCAGGTTGAAATAGCTCAATAAAGAGTCCTTTTCGGAATTGATCCCCTCAATCTTCATTTTGCTTAAGTTGAGAAGCTACAGCTCTATACTTTCTCTGATTTGCGCCTTCAAGAAGAATCCTTCTACAGACAAAAGTCTAGGGTGCGTTGGCTGAAAGAATGGGATCTTAATACCAAATTTTTTCATCATTGGGTAAATAGGAGACATCTTCGTAACAAGATTATCTTACTGACTAATGGGACAATACCACTTTGGACCCTACTGAAGTGCAGAGCTTATTTGTTGCTCATTTCTGTGAGTTGTTGGCGGCTTCTCCTCCCATTGCTCGACCTACCATGGAGGAGATCCGGGCGGTTTTGAGGCACACCTTAGATGAAGATCAGGTGCGTTTTATCACCAGCCCTATCTCTGACTCAGAGATTCGAGATACTTTATTCTCTCTTGTAGTGGGTAAAGCCCCTGGTCCTTACGATTTTAACGTAGAGTTCTCTAAACATTCGTGGAAATTGTTGGTTCATCGGTAATTTTGTAGTTAGAGATTTCTTCAGGGATAAGTACACTAATGGTACCATAAGTTGTGTACGGCGCTCACTTTGGTGCCAAAAGTTTCCACCGAATCACTTAAGTGCCAAATCGGAGAAAAAACGATCACTTTGGTGCCACCGGCGAGAAATTCCGGCCAAAATGGTTACGTGGCTTTATATTTTAAAAAAAAAAATCGATAAACCCTTTAAACGACGTCGTTTTCTGTCCTACTTAAGAAAACGACGTCGTTTTGCCGTCCTATGTAGATGGATTAGGAAAAACGATGCCGTATTGCTCATTTGTGAATGAAATTAGGGTTTTTTTTTTGTTCATCCTCGTCGACCAAGCTTGCTTAGCCACCGTCGCTTGGCCACCATGCTCGGCCACTGTTGCTCGACCACCATCGCTCGGCCACCGTGCTCGGCCACCATCGCTCAGCCAAGAAGTGATGGGAAAATAGGAGGCGAGGGCAGCGGAGGAGCAGGAAGAAGGGGGATTGAAGGTGCAGAGAGAGAGAGAGAAGACGAGGAGTGCAAGGGAAACAAGGAGGGCGCAGATGGAGATGGTAGATTGGGCTCTATTCAAAGAGTGGCTAGTGCTGGTGTTGTTCTTTGAGGAAGAAGACGCCGCCGCCATGGCTTCTCTCTCTCTGTTGGTGTTGTTCTTCGGGGAAGAAGACGACATCGCCATGGCTTCTCTCTCTCTGTTGGTGTTGTTCTTCGGAGAAGAAGATGATGCTACCATGGCTTCTCTCTCTCTACACTAGTATTGTTCTTCGGGGAAGACGACAACGCCGCCACCATAGCCTCTCTCTCTCTCTCTCTCTCTCTCTCTCTCTCTCAATTTGGGGATTTAGGGTTTCGACTTGGGGTTTAAGACGCCAAACGACGTCGTTTGGTGGTTTACTTACTGATTGGACTCTCCGATGAGCCACATCAGTATAAAAAAATTAATAAAAAAATGCCACATTGGATTTCCAGCAGTTCAGATCGACGTTGACACCAAAGTGAGCGTTTTTCAAATTTTTTGGCACTTAAGTGATCCGATGGAAACTTTTGGCACTAAAGTGAGCGCGGTACACAACTTATGGTACCATTAGTGTACTTATCCCGATTTCTTCGTGACAGGCAAGTTGTTGTGGGAAATAAATACTACCATTTTGGCTTTGGTTCCCAAGATCCCCAATGCCTCTAATGTCAATGACTTTCGGCCAATAGCCTGCTGCAAATCATTTACAAGTGTATCACATAAATAATTGCTAATCGGCTCTCTCATGTGCTACCTTCTATCATCAGCTTACCCCAAAAATGCTTTTATTAAAGGCAGACATATTAGTGACAACATTTTGCTAGCTCAGGAACTCTTTTGTGGCTTTCATCATGATCTCTACCGGCCTAAATGTATTATAAATGTTGATTTTCGGAAGGCCTATGATACTGTTGATTAGGATTTCATTGAATTAACTTTGCAAGCTTTTGGCTTCCCTTCGAAGTTCATTGCCTGCATTATGGTCCCCCAAGTTCTCTCTCTTTGAATAGGGAACTCCATGGGTTCTTTTCAAGTGGAAGGGGCATTTGACAAGGTGACTCAATGTCTTCCTACATTTTTACTCTTGTTATGGAAATTTTTACGGGCTTATTGGACATACAAACCAGAAAACTAGCCTTTGGGTTTTTCTGGCGTTGTAAGTCCTCCAAACTCTCTCATCTATTCTTTGCAGATGATGTTTTCTTTTGCGGAAGCTAGCTTGGCTTCCGTTGATCTATTAAAGGCAGGGATAGATAAATTCTCCAGTTGGAGTGGGCTTATCCAAACTTAAGAAAGAGTGAAATTTTTCTTTATGGGGGCTCATCTGCTCTTCGTGACAATATCTTGAACGAGTTGGGCTACCAGTTGGGCTCCCTTCTTTTTCGATATCTTGGAGTGCCTGTCATCTCTTCTAGATTGGGGAAGGCAAATTGCATCTCTTTGGTAAATGTAATTACTGCTCGAGTTCAATCATGGACCCATAGATTCATTTCATTTGTGGGACGGACTGCAACTCTTGGTGCTCCATTCTATCCAAGTTTTTTAGGCTAATGTTTTCTTCTTACCTTGCTCAATCCTTAATCGCATTGAACAAATATTCCGACAATTCTTGTGGAAAGGCCCGGTGATGGGACCTAGTGATGCTAAGGTATCATGAAGTGATGTGTGTCTTCCTAAAAAGGAAGGAGGCCTGGGTATTCATACTCTACAGGAGAAAATATAGCTTTAATGCTCAAGCACATTTGGATACTCTTTTCTGATAAGGAATCCCTTTAGTGCAAGTGGATTCATTACACCTTCTTAAAGCGAAAGAATTTTTGGGTTGTCCTGTGTCCTACGCATTACTCTTGGGCTTGGAAAAAGATTTTAGACCTTCATGAACATTTCCAACAACACTTCGGGTGGATTATTAGGAATGGGCATTCAGTCTCCTTTTGGTTCAACCATTGGCATCCGAATGGTCTGCTGTATAGGTTTTTTTCTAACCAGGATATTTACCATTCGGGTATCTCGCAGCTGGCTTCGGTTGTTGATGGCTTTGCTACTCCCATGGGATGGTATGTCATCAATATCATGGCCAACTAGTGGGATCCCTCCTAGCGTTTAATTAGGAAGAAGATCATTTTTAGTGGCTCCGTCACCCCTCCAATCGTTTCTCTACCACTTCAACGTGGGAATTAATTCACCCTAAGAGTGATGCGATCTCTTGGTCCTCATTTATTTGGAGCTCAACTTTGCCTCTTTGGTATCAAACGCATCTTTGGCTCATCACTCGCAACCGGCTGCCAACCTAAGTCCTACCTTATGGTAGAATTATGACTTCAAATTGCCCTTTTGGCTCGTTTAGACTAGATTCTATAGATCACTTGTTTTTTGCCTACCATGTCTCGGGTAGCCTTGCTTCTTTTTGGGCGGCAAAGTTCAACCTTGCTTGGCAAAATAAGCTATGGATGGGGAATCTTGCTTGGGCTTCCAAGCGCTTTGCGGATAGCAGCTTCTATCAGATTATGGCTCACTTTAGCTTTGGAGTGCTTTGTTACATCATTTGGAAAGAGCGAAATAATATTTTATTTCGCAATCAGACCCTCTTCCTTCTAGCGATGAAGATGCACCTCTAGAAGGCTATTAAGGATAAGGCAATGACTCTTAAGCATGTCTTGGACACCCCAAGAATAGAAGACTTCAATAGAGCTGGGATTTACATTCGTCTATCTTTGATTGATGGAGGTTCTCTAGCGGTTGTTTGTTAGTCTTTTGCTTTTGTTTTTCGTTATTCTGGTGGTTTCTCTCTTTGGAATCATGGCACCCTTACACTCTCTTTTGACTCTTGTCTTCTTGAGTGTCTGTCTTTTGTTGGTGCTATGTCTCCCTCTTATATACTTTTTATGCAAAATCTATACATATCTTACCTTTACAAAAAAAACAAAAACAAAACAAACAACTGCGAAAGCATACTTTTGCCATTTTCACCTCTCTTGGTTACTATTCATTCTAGTGCTTTCTAAGCTGGTTTCGCGATTATTGTTCACCGGATATGGCTATTGCTAGTTCCAGCCGCTCCAACCATCCGTTGGAGCTCATTTTCGGAGACGACCCCCTTAGACTCGATCTACACTTCCACCAAAGAATTTCTCCGGGTATGTCTTCTACATTCGAGAATCGTGGTCTGTGTTTTTAGGGTTTAGGTGGTAAGTTTCATCTAGTGCAAATGGCGTCTTCTTCTTCGATGCCTGATGGTATCTTTGGCAAGGCTCATCAAGAGGCCTCTAAGGATGCTTCCAATCCCCCCATCTATTCGCCCCTCCTGCTCGTTACTATTCTGCAGTTCGGGGTGCTCGCGCCTAGAGTGGTCGCTCTCGAAGCAGAGGCCATAGCAAAGCAAGAAAGGCTCGCCTCATCTGGGTGTGTTTCCTCCCTCCCATGTTGCTGGTACTAGTACTGCCACTTCTTCGACCCCAAATCTAAAGGATAAAGGGGTTGCTGTTAGTGGGCTCCCTACTGCTCCTTCTCACCCATTCCCTGTTCAACGTGATCTAGGGCGTAAGGGGCCTTCCCCTGCTGCTGTTAAGTCTGATGTAACCCAAAAGGTCCCCCTCAGTGATGATCCTCAGCCCCCCCTCAATCTTGGGCTGCTGTTACTTGGTCGGCAACAAAGGGATATAGCCTCTCTTATGTTCCACCTGCAATTATTGATAATAAAGTAGTTGTGCAAATTTCAGAGGAGATTTTGCAAGTTGCCCATCCTAAATGGGAGGAATGCCTCATTAGGTATTTTATTAGGAAGAGACTCTCGTTTAAGATGACGGAAGATGCCCTTAAGCATGCTTGGGGTCACTAGTTGGTTGAAGTCATGGCTGCTGATCTTGGTTTCTACTACTTCCACATTCGAATAGAGATTTTAGAAGGAAAGTGCTAGAGGGAGGCTCGATCACGGTTGGTAAAATTCCCCTCATCCTCCAACAATGGCACCCAATGATAGAGCTTAAGAAATCTTGCCACAACTCAGTTCCTATTTGGATTCATCTCAGAAATATTCATGTTTAGCTGTGGTCTGCTTCGGGTATAAGTGCACTCGCTAGTGCCATCTGTAATCCTCTCTTTGTGGACAGTCACACTGAACAGATGGCTATGATTGCGTTTGCCCGTGTCTACATTGAGATTGATGCATCGAATTCTTTCTCGGAAATTATTGAATTTATGTTGAATGGTGAACCCCACTCTATGGCCATCCATTATGAATGGGTGTCAACTCTTTGTCCGACCTGTTGTACCTTTGGCCATATGTATGCTGCTCCTATGGCACCTGGCTCTCCTAAAGCTATTCCTACAAGCCCCAAGCCACCTTATGCACGCCTCAATGGCGTGAAGTTCGTGGGAAGCGAAACTTTAAACCCCCTGGTACTGGTGACACATCCCCCTCTGCTCGCTCCACTGTCCCTCCTCCTCATGGAAAAGAACTTCAATTCTCTACGCCACAAGAGGTTGTGCCCAAGGTAGTTGCCTCGCTGAAGGTGAGGGAGGAAGGTCCCCCTCCTTCTTTTGAACTCATTCCTGGTACATCTCTAGGTCCTTCCTAAGCTGGCCAAGTTCAGGCACCGGATTGCTCTATGCCGGATTTGTCTTCGTCCTCGGATGAAGAAGTATTGGATGAGATTAGCTCTGGAGGCAGCGACTTTGATTCCCCCCTCGTGGTCGCTTCTTCCATCCCAAAGGAGCCTACTCCACCCCAGCTTCCTCCTAAACCCATCTTGGATGTCCATGTCCGTTAGAAAGGAACTCTTCGTTCTACCTCTGCTGATGCTAGTATCCCTCCGAGCCCAAAGCCCATGCCATCCTTGGTGAAGAAATGAGGTGGCAAGTGACGGTAACCGCTTTACCTCTTACTTATGATGCTTTTTGGTGTATGGAATATTAGGGGTCTTGGGGACCCTCTTAATCAAGCTGAAATAAGGAATATTGTTAGGACCAATCACCTTAGTTGTGTTGGTATTTTGGAGACTAAGATTTCCCCTGTTGTGTACCTCTCGATCTCGGGTGCTCTCCTTCCTGACTAGTGTTGGTGTACTAATTATGTCCACTCACCTAGGGGAAGAATTTGGGTGGGTTGGAACCCCTTGACTACTTCTTTTGGCATGTTTGCATGCTCTTCGCAGGCTATCCATGGCCGGTTGGTGTGTCTTAGTAGCGGCAATACTTTCAACCTTACTGTGGTGTATGCGGAGCATTCTTTTGTTTTGAGAAGACCTCTTTGGGCCGACCTAATTCAATCTAGCCTCCTTTGCTCTGATACGCCTTGGATTGTTGTAGGTGACTTCAATGCTATTTGGTTTGCTTCGAATAGGGCGGATAGATCTAACTACTAAATTCCGGCTTTTGATTATTTTGGCCACTATCTTATTCAAGCCGGTTTGGATGACCTAGATATGTTGGCAACAGGTTTACTTGGGCAACATCCTTGGGGCCCATTCGTAGGTAAAGGAAAATTGATAGGGTGTTGATTAACTCGGCTTGGAATTATGTTTTCTCCTATTCTGAGGCCTATTTTTTGGTTCTTGGAGTCTCTGATCACTCTCCAATGGTTCTTAGGATTTTGCCTATCCCTAACACCCACAAGCCCTTTAAGTTCTTCAATTCTGGATGACCCATTCGGCTTTCTTTGACTTGGTATCTCAGGTTTGGGATTCCTCCTTCTCTGGATCGCCTATATATGTCCTCTGTTGTAAGCTTCGGGCTCTCAAGTGCAGGCTTAAACTTCTTAATAAAGAGGCCTACTCAAATATATCTGTTTAGAACCGCTGAGGCTAGGAGAATGCTTTTGGTTGCTCAATTTGCCATTTAGTTGGATCCTCTCAACCAGGCGCTGGCTGACGTTGAAAAAGAGCACCTATGGGTCTTCTCTGATCTTCGCCTTCAAGAAGAATCTTTCTTCAGGCAAAAATTCAAGGTGCGATGGCTTAAATAAGGTGATCTAAACACTAAGTATTTCCATCACTCAGTCAAGCGAAGCCACCTCCTAAACAAAATTCTCTCGATCTTTGATGGTGATAATCAGATTACAATTCCTTCTGAAGTGCAATAGCTCTTTGTTTCACACTTCCAAAATCTCTTGGCGGCTTCTCCCCCCTCTATTGTGCCCTCGATTGAGGAGATCCGGGCGGACTTGAATCAAACTCTTGATAGTGATTAGGTTAATTTCTACCATCTCAAAAAGCCTTGTCGGGGGCACATTTCCTTAGTAGGTATAGTTCTAGTCAAATATTCAATAACGCATGCATTTAAACTTGATCATAAGCTTGGCGGCTCATAAACCAGTCTAACCTCATCACGAGCCATAAGGGGCTTGAAGACCTTTTCTTGCGGGCCTAGGCAAAGGGTAATTATTAGGAAAGCTTGGCCCTACTGGAGCCAAACTCAATTTGACCTAAATTTTGTACATAAAACTTATGAACTGGCTTAGAATATAATCTAGACCATTCGTCGCATCTTGGTGAAATACTTTATTTCGCCTTTTTTTTTTACTTTTTTAACTCAAAAAGAAAAACTAAAAATGAAGGAACAGAAAATAAAGAAATTACTAAAAAAAAGAAAAGGAAGATATACATGGGCTGGGCCACAAGGTGGCAAGTGCTCCATGACAGTCTTCAAGCCCACAGGGCCCAAAGCATCTTCGATGGGAGACTTAAAAACCTGCAAAACCCTAATCCACCCTCCTCCTCGTCTCTCCCATCTCCGCCGCGCACCCTGAAACCCTAGAATCACCAGGTTCCTCTCTCTCTCTCTCTCTCTCTCTCTCTCTCTCCAGTTGGTCTCGCATGACGGCTAATGCCGGTTTCTTGATTTCGCGTCGGCAGTGATTTGAACCATCGGCCGGGGAGCGATGAGGAAAGGAGGGAGCGGCGCGGCGGCGGCGGCGGCGGCGGGAGGCGCGAAGGGCGGGAAGAAGAAGGGGGCGAGCTTCGTGATCGACTGCGCGAAGCCAGTGGAGGACAAGATCATGGACATCGCCTCCCTCGAGAAGTTCCTCCAGGAGCGCATCAAGGTCGACGGCAAGGCCGGCGCCCTCGGCGACGTCGTCTCCGTCGCCCGCGACAAGTCCAAGATCACCGTCACCTCCGACTCCAACTTCTCCAAGAGGTGATTTTTTTTCTTTTGTTGTCTTTTCCCCTCATCATTTGGATTGACTTCAGGTGATGTGATTTGACATTGAAGATCGTTTTTAGCTTAATTTGGGTGAGTCCGTTTCACTTGAACGAGCGGCCGTGGATATGTCTTCCTCGTTGGAGCATGTCTTACGTGTATAATCTGGTCCGAGCAAGCACCTTAGAACATGGGGCTGTTTGGATGTGCTTGAATTGCTTTGTCTTGTTTTGAAAGATGAGATTTTGTGCTTTATGGTGGGTAGATGAAATCTATGGAAGCTGATTGTTTGAATAGGAGACATTGGGCAGAGGTCTTGGATACCTTGATGTGCAATTTGAGTATTGCAGCAGTAGTTGGCTTCTTTGTTTGCATGTTTCCTTTTCGAATTACTAGATCATGTATCTAGTCATGGAACTGCTTTTTAATTGATTTGTCTTGTGGAATGGTCGGCGCATGAAGGGCGTGAGCATGTTGTCGATGGTAAGTTGCTAAAAATGGTCTTTTGGGACAGAAATTTGATAGTGTTGTTTCCTTGTTTGCGATGTACTGACACTGTGGCCTTGCCCATATAAATTGGACTCTGATCTTTTGTTTTGTTGTTGACTGTTGGATTGATTTTTGATTTTCCGAGCTTTTGGGTTCCCTTGCTAGTCATGCTGATCGAGGTGTTGGGATTCAGTAATGCAGTTTAGATCACAGATCACGGATCACTTTCCTTTGTGCTTAACTTGCTCTATGTTGTTGTTGCCTTTAATATTCTGACTTGCTCTTGAGCTGCTTTTGTTTCAATCGCCATCTTTTTGTTTTTGTGATGCGTGGTCTGTTTCTTTCACTTCCGCTTGAACATTTTTAGTTCTAGGATAGTAATGGGATTCCATTCAGTTGATTAAGCTGTCAAATTTGCTCAAAAGCCAATCTGCCTCACATCCCTTTGCTGTTTTCATGTATGTTGGGAACGTCTTGTACCTTATTTTCTAGGTAGCTTACTTGTTGCTTCTTCAACTGTCTAATTTTTCAGGTACCTCAAGTACTTGACAAAGAAGTACTTGAAGAAGCACAATGTCCGGGATTGGCTTCGGGTGATTGCTTCCAACAAGGACCGCAATGTTTATGAGCTTAGGTACTTCAACATTGCTGAGAATGAGGGAGAGGAAGAAGATTAAGATTCCACATCGGGTAGTTGTTTTCTGGTTCTATGTCCTCTCTACGTCGTGAGAACATTTTTGACGTCTTAGTTTATATATTCGCCTAGAATTGGTTTTGATGATTTACTTGTAGACGAATCATTCATCTTTTTTGTTTGTACGATTATGTCTCTCTTTGCAATGTGAGTTGAATGATTCTGTGGAGGGGATCTGCTTCTATTCATCATTTTCTGGCGGTAAATGTCATATGTGATCCCGTGATCGGTTTGGTGACGGAATTTTCTGACGTGGCTTTTCCGAACAATCAATGTGTATGAGGATTTATTCATGATCAAATAAGTAGCGAACGACAAATTTTTTAAGAGCAGAAAACTCAAAAAGGCCGGAAGAGACTTAGGCGCCCAAGCCGAGAAGAGTGACATAAGAAAAAAAAAGGCCCAACCCATGTTACAGCAAGATGTTTTTCCCATAGGAAAGGAATTGATTCTTCTAAGGGGCAAAGTTTGGTAGACGATGTTGTTATAATTGGAATTTGAATTTCATTCTTTTCAATTATTACTATGGATTCCTGTTAGAGAAATCTCTAGTTTAAGATAGGAAAGGATGTTTTTTAGCTTTGTTTTGATAATTTTTTATGGAACTTGATAATCGTTTAAATTGGACAATAACTCTAGACTATATAGTTCTTGAATTTTTAGGACAATAGGAAAATTACATTTTTATCCACCATAATCTGTCATAATAAGTCATTAGTGTGAGTAAATTTTCAATGAATATGCAATGTTACCAAATAACACTAGAGTCATTAGTAAAGTGCAATCATGCCATCTATAATACACCAATAAATTATATCTCGAGTCAGAAATAATTACTCATTATTACTCCTTATATTTCACATTTAACACTTAGAAGCACCATTGTGGCAGCATGTAACTCTTATGTTGAAATTTCATTTCTCGTTAAAAGTTCTTAAAAGTACATCCTAAAGGTTCTTATGTCAAGAAATTTGAAAATCCTGGTGGGGCCACGGTTTAAATTCCACCGTGAATTTCGTGACTCGCAATTCGGAAAGTCGAATAGAGAAATTTGTCTCCAGCTTTTCTTTCTTTTTTTAATTGAAGATGGTGAAAAAATAGAAATGGAGCGAAAATAGTCCATATAGTGATTCGAAGCCCTTAGTCTTTTTTCTTTGTTTAGATTTTATAAAATTGGGGGAGAATGAGCAACAAAGCGTGAGTGTATAAACAATCCTATTTTTTCTCAGTTTCCTTCGACAACTAAATTTCATTAAAAAAATGGAAAATTTATAACTTTCATCTATGTTACTTTCTAATCCGTCATTATAGTTCTAATTTGTTTGATAAAGTCCTATTTTTTACAAATTTTTAATCTAATCCCTCCTACACTAATTTACTAATTGATCTAGGCATCCGACGATACCAAAGTGTACTACAAATTAAAATATTTGGATGCCCATGTGAACATGCATGAAAATTTAAGCCAATGGGACAGCATCATAACATGAGATGAATAAATTATAGTCGAAGTGAATGCCTACATGGACGTTCACATTGAAAATTTTGTATTCATATCACACTATGACGTCATTAGATAAGCCTATCGGCTAGATTTGATGTCAAAGGAACTTGATTAGAAAATTTATGAAAGTAGAGGGACTTGGTTAAACAAATTAAGAATACGAGATTTACTTGGAAAATGCGTGAAAGTTTGGGAATTCAAAGTAGAAATTTTCCAAAAGTATATTTTCATTTCATTTAGGAACATAACGTGGCAATAATATTTTCCTATTGTTTTTTAACGTACCATAACAATAGTTACTTCTTGTTGGCAACGTACTTTTTCTATGATTTCTAAGCACTGAATTGAGATGCTCAATTCTTTTTTTTTTTTTTGTCAAAATTGAAATATTCGTATCATCCTTTCTCTTTCCATTTTGGGCAACCTTGAGACTCATGTCATAGTTCAGTCAATTTTGAACAATCACACATCCGTGCAGTGCAACCTTAGGATGATCACGATCCCAAGTTAGCTGTACACGCACTTAACTCACAAAAACGAAGTATGGGAGTGAATTTCGAATGTATTACTTGTGAGCAGGAGGTACATTTGAAGGGAAAGGTCCCCTACTTATATACGAGCAGGTTTGATCCTAACCGTTTATCCCCTCTCAATCCAATAGTCGTATTCACATATGTACAATCATTACAATACTATATACTACTCTAGAGGTCCTATGGCATGGGGAAGACCAAGAGATGCTTGCCATAGGTTTGCAGGATCAGTTTATGGGGAATCCAAAGGGTCACTTGACACAATGAATTGAATGGTCATGGGCTTGTCCTGCATTACGCATGGGTCAACTCTTGTGTTGATCTTGGATCACTTGTGGGTTGTTCACAGGCAGTTCATGGGCTGGTTTGTGCATGAGACACAGCCCTATCATCTGGACGGTTTCGGATCATGCTCGTTCTTAGGCTGTGTCACACTAACATTACATAAGAAAGCTAGAATCACCCTTACTTTGTTCTAACTATGAGTGTAGCTAAGTGAAGATACTAGTAATAAGTAGATATGTCGAATGGGTGGGCCAAATCAAAAATAGTTCGATCCAAATTAATATACTTGACTCGTTGGGACCCATTTTAATATGATGCAAATCTAATAAAGAATGCCAATCCATATCCAATTTATACTTGACTTGAAGCAACTTGATCAATATCGTTAAAATATTTTTATATTAAACTAAATTTGGAAAAACTCATGAGAAGACGGAGTGAGCAAATGCGAAAAAAAAAGAGAATCATAAATGTGGGTTGAATCTAAATAAGCTGTAAATCCATAAGCTGCGAGCTCGGCCCATCAAATATAAATTAAAAAATGAGTTTATGATGCATTTTGATAGATCTAATAATAAATAGGACTATTATTTTGAATTGATTCTTCTTCCAATTTCAAGTCTAAGTTCAAGTCGAGTCCTTTAATATTTCATCAAGTCAAGCTCCAGGCCCATATGCTTAACTCGATCGGTTCGCGATCGTAATCGAATTTCTATTGATTTTTCCAAAACACGTTTCACAAATATAAAATTCCCTACAATTACGCATACTTTCCCGCATGCATTATTACCAATAAGATGCGTGGGGAACTGCTCGAACGGCTCTCGAATCGAGCTTCGAGTGCATCGAGCTCTCGGCCCGAGACTTGAGCAGACACGTGTCCCCATTTCATTTGACGTGCCGTTTGCGTGGAGAGTGGCTCAGCCCGCCACGTGTCCAAGTCGCAGCGAGCGGGCGGTGCCGGAAATCGAATTTAAAATTGGCTTTTTCTATTTCCCAATGCCCGGAACGCCTCGAGATGCGATCGGGACCGTCCAATATGCGGTCGTCGTCTTCGCTATCCAACGGCGGTGGGCCTTCACGGGTGTGGACGGACGGTGCGATCTCAGCCCTTCCCGCGCATCTCGACGGCCATGACGCCGCCGCGTCTCCCGAGTCGGCTAAGAACGCGTGTCATCTACGTTTTAAGGTTTGCCCGCACTTCCATCTTTTTTTTTGTTATTTGACCCTTTCTAGAATTTTCTATTCCGTCCATGATTGGGGATGCTTTTGATCGGTGATTCGTATTTTATTCTAACTAAGTTTATACTTTTATTTTTTTAATTGAAGTAGTTAATTTCAAGAATTTTCTAAGATATTGATATTTTCTATTAAGAAAAAACCCTTTTGAAATCTTTTAGTGTTTGGACAAATCATAAGCACGGCTAATCTGGACTTGGTTTTCATTTTTATAATGTCTCGTACCGTGCATGAAGGGGTGAGTTAAGTAAATTATAATTGAATTATGTAGCTCCCGAGTAGAGGTGCAAAAATGGATTGGAAACCATTTATTAACCCATTTATGATGGGCTAGATAATCTATGGATTAGCTAAATTTTGTTAAATGATTTGATATGGGTTGAGTGATAAAGTCCAATAAAACGCGAGTTTTTTAATGGGTCTAAAGCACAATCCACCTGCACTTGTCTTTAGGTTCAAGTTGAAGGTTTTTCCGGGTGGGGCAACTTATTTTCTAGTTTTTTTTTTTTTTAACTTGTGATCTTCTTCTTTTCAAAATTGAAAAATATTAAAAAGGCATGATCTTTAATCCTTTAAAAAATGGTAAAAATTAATATCTAATTATACATGTCAATATTACTTACTAATCTTAAGAAATGTCCGATATTTTATTATAAAACTCAAAAATTTTGTAATAAAGAAAAAGTAGCAAAATTTTTTGGAACCTTTTAAAACTATTAAAATTTTTGTATTGTACACACTGTAAGCATCACATAATTTAAAAAAAATATATATATATGTGTGTGTTTTAGTATTGTGGGTTGGGTCGGGAAGGGTCATTGAATTTGTATTGCAAAATAGGTAAAATTTGTTGATTAGGAACGGATCATTTTCGACCCGACCCAACTCATTTGATAGCCCTACTTTTGAGGTTGTTGCGTGCTATATACTTTCGACACCTTTCACGTGCTCGAGTTCCAATAAGTTTCGCTCACCCATCTATCTTCTCTCATCTTCACTAAGAAAGAACTCAGTCTTTGCCAAAACAGAATTTATGCAAAATTTCTCCACACTTGACAGAATAATTTGTACGTGCCAAATAAATAAAGAACACGACACACCCTGTTTTGAATTAAATGACCAAAAGTTATGTTTACTTCGCGAGATAAAAGGAAACTTCGACGTTAATTTCAATTTTACTCAAGTATTATTTTTGAAAAGTCATTCTTTATATTATCTTCAAGATATACACCATGCGAATCTTAGAGTTTATGCGAAGTTTTTTTGCGCCTGACGGAATAATTCGTATTTGCCAAATAAATGAAAAACATGACGCACCCCATTTTGAATTGGATGACCAAAAATCATGTCTATTTCGCAAGATAAAGGGAAACTTCAACCTTACTTTCAATTTTATTCGAGTATTATTTTTGAAAAGTCGTTGCTTACGTTACACAACGTGAATATCGGGGGTCGCTTTGCAAGAACGTCAAAAGAGGAGGCAAACGTCACCAACATAAAAACCACTTTTCTCTTCTCCCTAGAAGGGCGGCCCGGCTCCTCTCTCTCTCCCTCGTTATAAAAGCACCCCTCCACCACTTGCAAACCCTAATTTTCAAAGCTCCTCGCACGCCACCTTTCGACCCCCCACCATTCCTCGCCTGCTGCTGCGGAGAAGAAGCTCTCTTCTTCGTCTTCTTCCCCTCTCTGGGGTTCCCGAGAAGACGAGCTTCCCTCTGCAGCAGCGCCCCCTACGCCCACAACACGAGTCCTATCTCGGCTTTCTATACATATAAATAAGAACGGATATGGCTCGCTCGCTCACCTCCTTCTCCAAGCTCGTCCCCGCTGCGATCGCGGTCAGGCTCTCCCTCGCTGTCGCTCGGTGAGTGTTTTTGTCGCGCCTGTCCTTGTTGGTTTGCTCGTTGCTGTCGTGTGATGAGAACTGAATTATGCTAAAGAAGATAAGCGGGTTGGTAGGAAGATGGTTAGCTGATATCGCGATAGTGAATGTAAGCCCAAAGGCAGTTTGATTAATTTAGACCGATGAATCCGTTCGCAGGCGGGGCTTCGCGGCGTCGGCGCCTGGTGCGGCGTCGGCCGGATTCGGTAGGGGAGGATCCAGGGCAGGCCTCGTCGGGAAAGTGGAGGAGATGGCGGCGATGAAGGAGCAGCCCGGGGGGGCCTCGTCGGCGTGGGCCCCGGACCCGGTGACTGGGTACTACAGGCCGGCGAACCGCGCGGCGGCGATCGATGCGGCGGAGCTCCGGGCGATGCTTCTCAATCACAAAGTCAGGACGCAGTAGAGGAGAGGACGGAGTTTGGGTTGCGCTTTGTTTTATGTCGAAATGTTTCTATCTGTTGTCGTTTCGTGTGTCGTTTCTCCATTGGTCGAAGGTGGCACCATCCAAAAGTTTGACTAAAACACGACTCTCTCTCTCTCTTCCCTTCCCTCCCTCCCTAATTTAAATGCTTAAATCGTGTTGAGAGTTAAATCTTCTCTTCTCAAAAGAAGTGGGATTGGTTTGTCTTCTGCTAAAAGCAAAAGGCACTTCTTTTTTCCTCTACTGAAAATATTATTTAAACTTTAGAAAATTTTGAAGAAATTTAATGTGTGAATATTAGTATATATGCAAAAGTTTCAGGAATTTTCAATTTAGAAAAAAAAAATTGGAAGTGCACAAGCTGTAGATATGTAAAAAATTAAAGTCGTTAGTAACTTTATTAGCCAAACTCGATTGATATATCAAATGATTTAGATGTAGGTCATGGAACTGAAACCAAGACATGACTCTAAATATCACTTCAAAAGTACAGTTCAAATTGATAGATTGGGGAGTACTAGAAAGCCAGCCAACTCAAATAAAATAAAAAGAAATTTTCACCGAGCTAAAAGGAGAGAGGGATTCAAATAGTCAATAGTTTTCTTTTACGAACCATACCATTTTTCAAGATTGGAGCCATCAACTACTCGGCAATCTCTCTTAAAGACAATTTCTATTATATTTTTATTTCACCGATAAAACATGGCAATATGAGTTAATATCATCACCATATGTATAATGCAAACGCAATATATTGTGTTAAAGTATTTGAGAAGTAACTTCAACTGTTGTTGAGTCAATATTTTAGCAAAGTGAAAATGGGGCACGTGAACAATTCGCCACTTGTACCTCACAAAATTAGTAGTATTTCATTGAAAGTATGTCTATTGGACAAAGAAATTTAAAGATTCAATGTAGTGGGGAATCAAAGTTGTATGCAATATTTTCTCAAATGGCCGGTGCCAATTTTTTCCATATGCCAAATATCTCTCGATTCCAGTGTAACATCAATCTCGATCCCATTCGATAATAGTGAGGATAATTACTAAATCGATCCTAAACCTATTGTAGTTCAGTAAAAAAAAATCAATGTTGCTAATAAAACTCTAAATCTTTGCGTAGAATTTTAACGCGGTCTTTTTGATTAGTTGTCACTGGAAATGACTGACATAGTATAAAATTATCACTAGTTGTCCTATAGGCGCGGACAACTTTATTCAAAATGACTTCTTGCGTGGATCGCTATATGGACGGTTTCGGGAGAATTATATTGGAATTTCGTGCAAATGTTCAAGATTGCATTAACAAAATCGAGAAGTTTGTGACTAAGATTAACATCCATACAATAGATTTAAAATGGATTTAGTAATTTTGAAGTGATATTTGTATTCGATTTTTCTTCAAGTCTGAGGTATGGACTCGGGATCGTTCCAATTATCTCCATATCATTTTAATTTTATTGGATGTCTCAAAAGATACCGGGCCCTTGTTATGAAACTAGCCGAGGTACTCCAAATCATTGTACTTGATCATGAGAACCCTTCCTAAAACCTCTATTGGGCAAAGTCTTGAATTTCGAGAGGCCCATTAAAGTGGCGAATAAAACATGATTTGGAGCTTGGACAAAGTCGACCGCCCATCATCAAGTCTGCTCTTGGACCATTATTTGGCCAGACATAGGTTGTAGATGTGGAGATGGGGGCATGCGAAGTTAGGTCAGAGGTTCATCACAATTTAATCTGTCATATAACAGAAGGGCCTCCCTATTTAAACGCTTAAATCATGTTTGAGAGTTAAATCTTCTATTCTCAAAAGAAGTGCAATTTGTTCATACTCGTCTAAAAGCAAAAAGTACTTTTTCCCCTTTATTGAAAATATTATTTAAACTTTGGAAAACTGTCAAGAAATTTATATGTGAATCTAACTATATATGTGTAAGTTTCGAGAATTTTGATTTTTGTTTTTACCTTTTAAAAGTCCAAGTGCGCAAGTCATAGATACATATAAATTAAAATTCACTCTAAACAAGTCAGGAACTTTATTTGCCAAAGTTGAATATATCAAATGATTTAGAAGCTAAAACAAAACATGACTCTAAATCTCATTTTGAAAGTCCAATTCAAAAGCTTATATTGATAAATTGAGGAGATCATATCTATACAAAGAGAATATACTATCCTTTATGTCTGAGATGTCGCTTGTGAGATAGCATTTGAACATGGATGCTTGTGTTTGATGTGCTGAGTCAATATTCTAGCGAAGTGGAAACGTGGTACATGAACAATTGGCCACGTGTGCCAGACAAAATTAGTGAGATTCCATTGAAGGTACGTCAATTGGACAAAGAAATTGAAAGATATAATATAGTGGGTAATCGAAATCAATAAATACCAATGTCGCACAACCCACATGAGCAAGTTTAAGAATGGTGGGAGAAAATATTGCATACGAGTCTCATTCTATGTCTCCTTGCAAGAGTCAAGTGTTGTTGGTGGGCCCACCATCAGAATTTCTGAACCCCCCTTTCTACTTCACGACTTTGCTTACTCTTTGTTCTCTTTCTCATTTCTTTCCCTTTAGCTTGTAGCTAATACTTGCCCATGGCTGGCCACAAGCAAGGGTGTAGCGGCCCTCGATGACCATGGGTGAGGGTTGCTTTCCTGAATTTGGCATGTGCTTGACCCTCACGACTAGGACAAGGGTCATCCTCACAACCTTTGGCGAGGGTCACCTTGCAACCTGGGTGAGGGCTAGCTAGATTTAGAAGTTGTGGAAGGAGGCAATGACATCAAAGCCATAATGGACCTTGAAGATGTAGGTGCTAAGGGAGGGCTTGAGGTCGTGGGTGATGACGAAGAGGGGCTTGGGCTTGTTCTTGGATGGCAGATGAGGTGGAGGCAGTGATGGGAGAGAGCAAAGCTACGTCGTGAGTTGGAAGGAGAGAGGCAAAGCATGTCACAGAGAGAGCGTTGTGCGAGAGAGGAGAAAGAGGGAGGGCTGTCAAAATTTCTGATGTTGAGCCCATAAATGACACATGTCGTTCAATCAATGGACTCTAGATAAGGGTGATGTGAAATCACAATATATATATTAGTAAGAGGTAAGATATATATTGACTTTAAACCAATAAGCTATACAGCTATATAGCAAGGGACTTGGCACCAAAATTTACACTCAAGGTGACAAAAAAGTCAAACCGAATGGAAGGGTGTCGAGACAATGGGGCTGTTTGGTTGGGCATTCCCAAGGGGCTTTGGGCCCTCGAAGCCCCTTGCGGAAAAATTTTAGTGTTTGGCAAATTTTTTGGAAACCCCTTTGCCCAAATATGAGCATTTGGAATGCTCAATGCTGAAAACTGGGGAGGGGCAGCATTGGGCATTCGGCATTTGGGAAATGCCACGCCTACTGTTCATCATTTTTTTCCCCGTTGTCTTCTTCTTCTTCTCGTCTTCTTCTTCCCGACCATCGGGCCCAGCAGCCACTGCCACTACCGCTTGAGGGTCGCGCGTCGCCGGTGACCACCGCAGGGGTGGGGTGCGCGACGCGTGACTAGTCGTCGCTTGGCTTGCGCGGACCTCAAGTGACGTCTTGGTTCGCGCAAACTGAACCGAGGTCGCGACACCGCCTGAGGTTCGCGTCGCCTGAGGTCGTGCCTCCAGGCGGTGATGACGTCACCTGAGGTCGCGTCGCCTGGGTCCGCGCGACCTCAGGCCGCGAGCCTCGGTCGTCGCGACGGCCAGGTGGCCGTCGCCGTCCTGAGCCGGCGGTCGGATTTGATTTTCAGATTTAAAAAAAAAAATTAAAAGCAAAAGCCCATTTGGAATAAGTTTTGCCAAACGGTATTTTTGCACAAGCAACTTTCCAATGCGTAATTTGCCAAACGGCCGAGCATTCCCGAAAACCCCTTTATCCTAAAGATATTTGTATTTGGCCAAAGGCATTTCCCCAAAGCCGAACCAAAAGGGCCCAATGAGGGAAGAGTAAAAAATGAGAAAAAAAAAAAAAACAACTAGCAAAAAGCAAACAACCAAACGATGGCCACAAACAAACGAAGAGGGGGGTATCCAGCAAACAACACAGAACCACCCCAAGTAAAACAAAACAAAGCAAGGACAGGAATAAAGACTAAGGAGACGACACCGTAGAGGAGGATTGGACGATATTAGCTTTAGAAAAAGAGAAGACATCCAACCGCAACTCTAAAGGCCACGAGCACCTCCATCTTCAAAAAGTCCAAGCCT
Source organism: Eucalyptus decipiens (assembly GCA_014182575.1). NCBI lineage: Eukaryota > Viridiplantae > Streptophyta > Magnoliopsida > Myrtales > Myrtaceae > Eucalyptus > Eucalyptus decipiens. The sequence continues at coordinate 19,369,586 of CM024610.1, forward strand.
CCATCTTCAAAGAGCGCACTTCCAATAACTAGTTAGTGACGACCCAGCACAGAGGAGGATCTAGTGTAACATCAATCTCAACAATGAGGGAAGAGTAGAAAAGGAGAAAAAAAAAAGCAACCAGCAAAAAGCAAACAACCAAATAATGGCCACAAACAAACTGAGAGGGGGGTATCCAGCAAACAACACAAAACCACCCCAAGTAAAACAAAACAAAGCAAGGACAGGAATAAAAACTAAGGAGACGACACCGTAGAGGAAGATCGGACGATATTAGCTTCAGAAAAAGAGAAGACATCCAACCGCAACTCTAAAGGCCACGAGCACCTCCATCTTCAAAAAGTCCAAGCCTCCATCTTCAAAGAGCGCACTTCCAGTAACTAGTTAGCGACGACCCAGCACAGAGGAGGATCTAGTGTAACATCAATCTCAACAATGAGGGAAGAGTAGAAAAGGAGAAAAAAAAGAGCAACCAATAAAAAGCAAACAACCAAATAATGGCCACAAACAAACTGAGAGGGGGGTATCCAGCAAACAACACAGAACCACCTCAAGTAAAACAAAACAAAGCAAGGACAGGAATAAAGACTAAGCAGACGACACCGTAGAGGAGGATTAGACGATATCAGCTTCCGAAAAGAGAAGACATCCAACCGCAACTCTGAAGGCCGTGAGCACCTCCATCTTCAAAAAGTCCAAGCCTCCATCTTCAAAGAGCGCACTTCCAATAACTAGTTAGCAATGACCCAGCACAGAGGAGGATCTAGTGTAACATCAATCTCAATCCTATCCAATAGTAGTGAGGATAATTACCAAATCGATCCTCAACCTATTGTAAGATACATATTCAATCATAAAAATTTCAATTTTACTAATAAAACACTAACCCTTGTGCGAAATTTCAATATAATTCTTTTGGTTAATTGTATCGAAATTATTGACGTAGCGTAAAACCATCGCTGGTTCTCCTATTGATGTGAACAACTTTATTCAAAATAACTTCCTACATGGATTGTCATATAGATAGTTTCTTGCAACAATTGGTTGAGAGAATAGTATTGGAATTTTTGCAAATGTTTAGGATTGTATTGGTAATATCGAAAAGCTTATCACTGAAATTAGCATCCATACAATAAGTTTAAGACGGATTTAGTAATTTTGAAGTGATATCCATATTCGATTTTTCTCTGAGTTTGAGCTGCAGATTCGGGATTGTGCCAATTATCTTAATTTCACCAACATCTCAAAAGCTATCGAAGCTTTGTGTCATGAAACTACTCAAGGTACTCCAAATCATTGTACTTACTTACTACTTGATAACGAGGACCCTCCCTGAAACCTCATTTGGGTGAAAATTCTTGAATTTTGAACAATCTAGAGGCCCATCATTAGAGTGGTGAACAAAACATCTGTCTGGGAACTTGGACTAGGTCGCATCCCCATCATCAAATTTGGTCTTGGACCACTAGAGCTAGGAAACTGCACATGATGTGATGAGCATGAGTTTTTGGTCAGGCCTTAGGTCGTAGATGTGGAGATGGGGGCATGTGAAGTTAGCTCAGAGGTTCTACCACAATTTAATCTGTCATGTAGCGGGAGGGCCTCCATATTTATTAGCATCGTCTCGCAACCCACATGACTCTCCAGATTTTCCTCAGATTTTTTTTTTGGGCCCAGGACCCGCCTCTGTGCACTAGCAGTCTAGCACATGCAGACCTGCTCATCAAATTTTCGTTACTAGTACATTTAAGGAACTTTCTTTGTATTACCGTCTCACCCTATGACTCTAATAATAATAATAATAATAGTAATAATAATAATTTTTTCTTTTTTGGAAAATCATACAAAACCCTATAAACTTTGAGCGTGGCACACGTTTGCCCACGAACTTTCAACTGTTTCACAATATCCCCTCGACTTTCATTATACTACATTCGTAAACTTTGTTTTATCTTTCAGTTAGCATGTGCCGTGCGCATGACATTTAAATGGTAAAAGTACATTTTTATTTCATTCTCTAAGTAAATCTCTCTTTTATCATTAATATCGTAAAAAAAAAATATAGAAAACGGGAGGAATTTGACTTAACGAAAATTCTAAAAGTAGGACAATATATATTAATCATACTATTAAAAAATAAAATTTTGTTGAAATTTGATACGTATGGAGACCATAATAGTAGTAGATGAGGTATTTGAAGGAAAATAATAAGTGCAAATTAATAAAAAGGGAAATGGCATCAATAACAAACTGCCCAAATGACAAAATTTGCTTACTCATTATGTATATTTATAGGGATCGTTCATATGAAAAACGATTGAGTGGTAACAATATTCTAATAGATGAGAAAGGGAAATGAATAACCGAAATCCATTATGATATTTTTAAATACCTTTTATTCATCAATTATTTTTCATTAATGAACATTTTAAAGGTACATAATGAGTATCTTATTTGTCCAATTTGACCTTTCTATTGAGGTATTTTCCACTTTACCTGTCGTGTTGCCTTTTCTTAAGATTTCTTATGATTATACATTCATTCTCTCAACTTTTTTTATCTTTAAATATTGCTATTGATATATCTCTTTTACGATGTGAATATTTGAGTTCATTTGTTTTCTCCAATTTATTTATTTTTCTAGTTTCCTTTTTATAAAGATGGGGTAAAAGAGATTTCTTATTAAAAAAAAAGAAATGAAAATACACTTTTACCCCTAAAAAGTAACGTGCATTACACATTACCAATTGTAACAAAATGGAGGGAAGAATGGAAAATAGCTGATGTATGTTACTCCCCAAATTTGAAATAGTTTTATGTAATTTTCCCTATTGTTATTATCATTATACATTTTTCCTATTTTCTAGTTAACATAATTGAGAGGATCTTATGGGTATTCTATGTAATTCCATGCATGTATTTCGACGCTACCCTAGTTTGATATTTTGCCCACTATTAATAAATACTTTCTGCCAAATTAGGGACGTAAGATAGTTAAAGAAAATATTTGCATAAGATGTCCTAACAATTACTATTTATTGATATTCGAATGTGGATTTAATTTTCGAAATTTTTTTATTGTCTTCACGGTATTACACGCTCTTGAGTTCTCTTGAAGTCATGAATAGTAATGGCCAAAGAAGTCTTTTCATGAAAACGTACTTTCATGTTCTTGGAAAGATTGATTTACCATCCAAAAAGCGCTTCTACTTCTTATCCAAAATGTAGTACCACACCAACATAGATCTTTAATGAAAGATCAAAATCTATTGTTCTATGATCCAAAGGTTACCGAAGGTCGAGATTCGGATTTTCAAGATTCTAATAAATGTCATATAAGTAGGAGGACCACTAGCAAAACCACGAGCCTTGGGGCCCTTGGATTAGAAAAGGCCTTTCGTGCTCATGCTTTCCGCAAGGTTTTTATGTTCGTACTTTTCCAAGGTCTCCATAAACACAAAAAATAAAATAAAAAATCTAACCTGAAATTCTCCTTTTTTTCTTTTTTATCCCCCACGTCTGAAATAGAAAATGCAGGCGTTTTAGAGAGGGGGAGGGGGGGTTGAAGTGAAAAGGGTGAGATTCTGAGGGGGCCCCTAATTAATAATTGACCTGCGATTTACAGAGTCCCACGTTCCGCAGCTTTTCCGGTGTCTTGTTCCTACGACCTCTGTACTTTGACAAGGGCCAGGAGACTTGTCGTGTTTTTCTGTGTGCTTTTTCCACGAATTTTCATGGCCCGTCCCCATAAAAAATAACCATGAACAGTCATTTTCGGGAAAGATTACGAGACCGCGATAAATATATTTTTGCCTAGGCCTAGGCCTGGTTTCTCTGGGTAAGATTTGCACCATTTCTTATTGTAGAATTAAAAAATACTAAAGATTGTACTGCCCTGACTCCCTAAGATACTCCTTGTCCTGTATTTCCCCGTTACTACTATTGAAAATCTCAAGTTAAACGTTCATGATCGGTTTACCCAAAATTAATATGATAGCATATTTAATTATAATTAATTTTTTTCTCACGAAAATAAATTATGAATAAATATAAATTGGAAAATTTGGTTTGGGATTTTTGATGAGATGAAAATTAGTTTAGGTGTATTCTCTTTGGCTTAAGTTAATATAATTCTTATCATTTACCAAAAAAAAAAAAAAATTAGTTTAGGTGTACATGTGATGAGATGTTAATTTAAGATTTTTAACGGGATTAATCTTATATTGTTTTATGAAAAAGAATATTAAGGATGAGGAAAGATGCTTCGCTAATCTAGGACTACTCTAGATACATGGAAAATCGAGTCTAGTTATTTGTCTTGTCGAGCAATTCACGCTTGTTAGAACTCGCCTCGATGGGCTTGGAAGACTAATCAAAACCTAACCTAGCTTTCATTTTTTTTATATATAAGATGCACTTTATAATTACAAAAATAGACACGAAATACCTGACTATACGCAGTATTTGAGCTTAAAAACTCAAGCCTATTTATACTTGATTTTAATCGTGTCAAGTTCAGACATCTATTTTCTAATTGGGTCGTGCTAGAGCTTATGAGCACCAATAACATGATTCCAGTCGACTTGGCTCAATTACACCCCTAATTTTGAGACGGGGATAGAGGAAGAAGATGCCGTGTCAGCATTTTCTCTATGAGGTTGCAACCCCGTTTTCTTGTTTTTTTCCCCAGGAAATTTCCTCGTCCTTTTGCTCGTACGCGATATGGTCAAGGGCAATTATCATCGTTCAGTCCCATTAGATATCATGTAGGCACCAACTACTCTTGTCCAAAGAGATCTCCATTATGACACCATCCAATCCTTTTATTTTCTAGCTACTTAACTGAAAATATACTAATGAACTCGTTAAGTTAGCACCTCCCAAATTTCCCAATTGAGGTAACTCAGCAAAGAAAAAAAAAAAAGAGAAATACCCATCAAAATTTTCACACGCACCGATAAAAAAGACGGGAAAAAAAACACAACCAATTGCCCAAGAAAAAACAATGAAATGTCAAAAACAATTTCACGTGGAATTACAGTACTAGATTCATCCGTAGCATTTAGATCTTCCAAATCCAGATTTTGACTAAGTTCCCCCACTAGAGCAAGCCAAATTTCACGGGCTGGGCCAACAAAAACGGTACCAAAACAAGGACCAGCACGTGTGCGCGAGCGACCCCAACACGAACACCTGATGCGGCAGTCCATCTCTCGTTCGTCGACCACACGAATCACACAAGATTCGACAGCAACATCATCATCAAACGTCGGTCGAATTACACGAGGGATATGACACGCTGAAGAAACAACGTTCGTCTCTCTCTCCTCTCTCTGCGCTCTTTAACTGACGATAATACCAGTTCTCATTCCACTGATCTTGAAGCAGAAACCATACAAGTTATTACTCGATCCACATCAAAGACCAGAAGTAATCAAACCCCAAGAAAGTTTTTCTTAAGCTTAAAGCGCAAAAGAGCAAAATTTAAGAGTAAATACACACTTCTGCTGTAGTGGAGACCAGAACTCGAAAAATGAACAGAAGACGGAAGAGAGAAGAAGAAGAAGAAGAGAGAGAGAGAGAGAGAGAGAGAGAGAGAGAGATTCAAAGAGTCTTCCTGTAGTCTTCAGCCTCTCACGGCCAAAAGTGAAGGAATCGCAGCCAGATTGGGGCTTGGCGTGGCGTTATTGCGGTTTCTACTGGCGACGACACTCTTCTCTCTCTTCGCATCCTTGGTATACGCAGGCCTACCGAAAGCTCTCATGGGGCTCGCAAACGCCCAGCCCCAGCTCCTATGACCCCTCGCTCCTCCTCCGTGAACGACGGCCGCCGTCGCCGACGACCTGCTGCTGCTGCTGTGGGCCATTTCCTGATCGGCCGAACAACCTGTCGACACCCAGTGTGACGAAGAAGATGAGGAGGACGACGACGAGGCCATCGCCGCGAACCCGCCGAAGATCCCGCCGCACCTCACCCTCTCGCCGCCGTGCGCGGCGGAGATCCTGGGCTTCTGGTGGCTGCGGCCGCCGGCCTCTCGCTGGGACTCGACCCTCCTGAGGGTGCAGTCCCCGAACCCAGTCGAGATCCGCTCGAAGAAGTCGCCCGAGAAGCTCCTGCTTCCGCACCCGACGGATCTGGATCTCGAGACTTTCCTCTCGAACGACGTCGCCGCCGAAGCCGAACTGGAGCCTGCATTGTCGCTGTTGCCGTCTTCGACGATGGGCCCGTTCATTGCATTGGACGTGTACTGCGACTGCGAGTGTGACTTCGAGTCTCTCCTCGCGACCGCACTGCCAGAGCCAGAGCCAGAAGCAGCAGAGTAAGAGGAGGGATAGAGGAAAGACCAGAACCCACCTCGCCGCCGAGGGCTAAAGTCGTCGTTGCCCGCCTCCTCGTCCAGGAACCGCCCGCCACCCCTCCTCGGGGTCGCCGTGGACTTGCTCCTCTTAAACGAGATCATCTCCGCCGCCGTCGTGGCCCCGGCGGCGGGTTTCTTCTTCTTCCTGCTCTTGTTCTTGGCCAAGAGGAAGGGCACGATCCTCGACGCCCTACGGGCGTGGTAGACGTCGCCGCCACCGCCGCCGCCCCCGCCACCGTCTTGGCGGTTGGAGGGAAGGGAAACGGCCGGGTTGACGGAGACGGAGGAGGCGGCGGGGGGGAACGCGGCGGCGTAGCCGCGGGGGGCGGCACCGGATCTGAAGGGAGGAGAGGAGGAGGCGGAAGAGGAGGAGGAGGGGCGGGGGAGGGGGAGAGGGGAGGAGGAGGAGACGAGCTTGCCGAGCTTCTCTTGGAGGCAGAAGGCGCAGATCCCGCCGAGGTTGCCGCGGAAGGGGTGGTCGGCGCACTGCATTCCGTCGCCGGCGTCTTGGTCTTGGTCCGCGGCGACGCCGCTGATCTCGTTGCCTTCTTCTTTGAGGGCCTCCATTATTATGCTTTCTTCTTCTTCTTCTTCTTCTTCTGCGCTAGCTATAGGGCTCTTTCTCTTATTTTCTTCTACTTTTGAGATTGTGGGTCGTTTCTTCTGGTAAGAGATCTCTCTGGTTTCGAGGGCCAAAGATGTTTCGTTCGTCTGCTGCTATTTTTCTCTGGGGTTACGGCTGATGGGGTTTCTTGATAATGTGATGCGTGCGACAGAGAGAGAGAGAGAGAGAGAGAGAGAGAGAGAGTCCCTAGGAGCACGTGGACGACTGACTTCCTCCCATGCATTAAGAGAGACCGAGAGAGAGAGAGAGAGAGAGAGGGGCAGAGAATAAGACAAGTCATGTGGAGATTTTCCGGACGAGTCGTAAAGTAAAACATTGCTTTGCTGCAAACATGCTTAGATTGGATGAAGCCGCGAAGGCGACCGTATATGCAGGGGTTTTGTTAAGGAGCACTGGTTAATTTTATTTCTATTATGAGTTAATATCACAAAAAGTCCAAAATCATATACCTATAATAAATTTACTTAAAATTATTTTTTGATAAAAATCTCAAATTAATAAATCTGTAATAAATTCACTCATTAGTAGTTTCATTAAATTTTATTATTAAATTACTAAGTGTGATGATATGTGGCATTTGATATATTTACCAATTCAAGATTTTACCCTCTATTTGTCATTATATCAGTTTTGCGATATTTTGTGATATTAATCAAATTTAATGAAAATAAATAAAAATATATATTTGTTACAAATATACCAATTTAAAGATTTTGATAATTAAAAAAAATAGTGTAACATAAATTTGTTATAGGTGTATCGTTTTGAGATTTTTCATAATAAAAAATTTAGTTTAAGATAAATTTATCACATGCGTACCGCTTTGGAGTCTTTTAATGGTATTAACCATTCTATTAATTCCAACACCCAATAGGAGGATCTGTGTGCATCTTAAGGTCTACATCTAATGTAATAAGACACAAAGCTTTGTTAGCTTCTTTCACAAAAAAAAAAAAAAAAAAAAAAAGTTTTGTTAGCTTCGCTTGTCTCAATGAGGGAAAAATTTGACTTGGACTTCTTAAATATTTTCCATAATATTTGACATTGATGCTGGAGTGAAATGCACATCACCTTTGTTGAGATGCGCCTACGAGCTATATTAGAATAGTCTAATTGGAGACTTGACATGATTTGAAATAGTTAATATATCTTAATTGGCTTATAATTCATTAATTTAAATTTTTGAATGAAAGCATGTTTAATTGATATGTCGACGGATTCGAACTTGGGCTTTCTATTACCAATCTCTCTAAAGTGAAAATATCGAACTTCTATTGTATGCTATCAACAAATGGTATCAAAGCCGTTATCTCAAAAAATTTGAGATGCATGTGTGAATTGAATGAACTCACATTAAAGAATTGAGGTGGTGTGATGTAAAGCATATAATATTATCCTATCTATAATTTGTTTGCTTAAACTTTTGAATAAAAGTAGATCTAACTTGATAAATATACTTGGATTCTTTATTGGTGATCTCCCTCAAGTGAAAGCATTGAATGTCTACTATGTTCTCCCAATAGTTGCCCTTTCTTCCCTTTGGTCCCATCCCATAGGGGTGATCGATCTAGGGTGGATAGGGTTGACCTAGACCCTGTACTCGACCCTATTATAACCGATTCCCATTTTTTGGACCTTGTACCTAACCCTGTTTATATTGGACCCTATACCTGACCCACCATGTTTTTTCCGATTTGGTTCTAGAGTTAACCCTATCTCCATTGGAATTTGTTTTGCAACCTTCTGATATCCAACACGATTTCAAATTTTATATTAATACGCAAGAAAATAACGTAATCATCCTAATTTGTATTGAAACATTAAGCGCTTGTAATAAATAAATACATGAACTTTTTGACTAAATAAAAATTAATAATCCATAGGGCTAATTATAATAAATAAAATCATAAAGCAAAGCAAAAGTCATAACATTGCATAAACATTAGCAACAAACATGAGTCTAATATTAGTCTTATTCTCACAACTACTATATGAAACTATTCATTTATGCAAGTATAACTTATCCTACAAAAGAGAAATTAGACGAGCCAATCCACGTGGTATACAAGAATTTGGTGGGGACGAACACCATCCATCCGTCGTATAGTGCGAGAGGGAGCCGGTGAGGGAGGAAAGCGAGTGAGGAAGAGGAACGACGAAGGAGGAGTGCCGTGCGTGTCTGAGAGAGCCAAGAAGAAAAACGTCATGTGATTGCAGGAGTAAAAATAAAAATCAGGGGAAAAAAATAGAGTTTTGGACTTCTACTTACAAAACCGGTCTGAGAACCGGCTCCAAAACTGGTCCGGGAATTTGTTCCTAGGTGGGTAATCACTCGAAATTGGTTCTCGGACTGGTTTAAATCAGTTTTGAAATTTGGGAACTGGTTCTCGACCCTATTTTCAGGGTGGGCCGGTCCAATTCCTGAGTATACTCGGTCCGGTTGCACACCCTTACCATCCCAAGCAAGACCAAGGCAATGAGAACATGCGTGAGCTCGACAACATTGGGAAACACCCCCTATCATCTCCGACCTCCCACCCCATTGTTCAATGGTTTGTCTCCCACTTTAACCCCCACTCTCGTGGCCATCCTCTTTAGCTTTTTTGTCATGCCCCCGCCCTACCTTTGGCAGGTTAGTATTGACATCCTAGGCACGTCGAATGTCCCAAAATCTTTTAATTTGAATAAGCACATGCGGAAGCGAGTCATAAAAAAAAAAGAAAAAAAGAATCCCCATACAAACAAACATGAAAGTTGGACAAAGCATATACAAGCCAAGCAAACAAAAGCACATATATTTATACATATCAAAAGCTGTTATAATCACATGCCATGTCCTAGTCTTGGGTTATGTATCTTTGTTACCATACATCAACAATCCAAGAGGCTAGGATAGCTTAGCTCTTCTATCGAGCTTCTCCCAAAAATGGCCCCCATCGACTTCTCCTCTTACAGAGTTCCTATGGGATCCATCGGAGGGATAAAGCCATGGATGAGACCTATGATGTCCTTCGTTAGGGGGATCCCATTTCTTCCTATCTTTTCACTTTGGTTATGGAGGTCTTCTTCGGGATCCTTAGTGCTCGTGCTAGGCAACCGGGTTTCAACTTTTTCTAGAGATACAAGGCTTTGAGTTTACCTCACCTATTCTTTGCAGACAATGTCTTCTTGTTTTGCAAAGCCGATTTGGTCTCGATCTCTCTCTTGAAGGAAGGTTTGGATACCTTCTTCGCATGGAGTGGATTGAGGCCAAACGCCAATAAAAGTGAGATCTTTCTTGCTGGAGGGTCGGCTAAGTTGCGGAGTGAGATTTTTCTTGCTATTGGTTTCCTTGAAGGGAAATTGCCAGTGCGTTATTTTGGTGTTCCTATTATTTCCTCATAGCTTGGTAAGGCGGATTGTGTTTCCCTAGTTGATCGTATAACAACCAGGGTTCAATCTTAGACCCAACGCTTTCTCTCATTTGCTAGCCGTCTTCAGCTAATAAGATATGTACTTCATGTAATCCAAGCTTATTGGGCGAGTATATTTACTATCCCCGTTCTAGTTTTGAACCATATTGAGCAGATCTTGATACAGTTTCTCTAGAAGGGCCCGAGCTTAGGGAGGGGTGAAACCAAAGTTTCCTGGGAAGATGTATGCCTTCTGAATGAGGAATGAGGACTAGGCATTTGCAAATTGAGGGATTGTAATAAGGCAGTGATGCTAAAGCACATCTGGATCCTGTTTACAGACAATGAGTCTTTGTGGTGCAAGTAGATCCATTCGACTTTCTTGAAAATGAAGAGTTTCTAGGTGGTTAATAAGCCTACTTTTTGCTTTTGGGCTTGGAAGAGAATCCTCTATCTCAAGACCAAGTTCGACTCTCCTTCCTCTGGAGGTTAGGGGATGGCATCTCTGTCTCCTTATGATTTGATCACTGGTGCTCGAGAGGCCCCCTTAATCTTTTATTCTCAAGCTTTTTGATCTATAGCTCTAGTTTACCCATGCACGTTACGGTGGCTGATCTTTTTACACCGTCTGGACAGTCCATAAGGACAATGTTAGAGTCTTGGGAGCAGCCCATTCCTTTTATTTCTCAGGTATCGGACAGTTTTACTTGGCTAGAAAGTCATTTCGGTTTATTCTCGGTTGCTTCTGCGTGGCATGCCATAGAAGGAAGAAGGCTCGAGTTGATTGGGCTTCCTTGATCTAGAGCAATGTTATCGCTCCGAGATATTAGATTAATCTCTGACTTATTACCAAGAATCGTCTTTCCACTCAGGCCTTACTTTTATCGTATGGCGGGATTGAGGATGTGTTGTGTGCTTTCTGTAAACTGACGCCGGACTCCATCAATTGTCTGTATTTTGGTTGTTGCATCGCAGCCATATTTGCTTTCTTTTGGGTTGCTAGATGCAACCTCCCTTGGTGCAACAGGGCTTGGTCAGAGAATCTTTGTTGGGCTTTGAAGTTCCTTTCCAGTAATGATTTCTATTGTTCCATTGCTCGTTTTTCCTTTGGTGCTCTTTACCACCTTATTTGGAAGTACATAAATGAGATTTTGCTTAGAAGCCATACATTGGTGGTTCCGGCTGTGAAAAACCACCTCATTAAAGTTGTTAAGGACAAGGTCTTAACGTTCATAAATGTTGAGAATAACTCGAGAAATAGGAAACTTCAACGTAGTTAGGGGATTAATCATTGCATTTTCTCTTTTAATCCTGATGATCCTTAGTGTTCCTACTTGTGGGCGCTATTTTTTTGCTACTGAATGGCTCGGTGCTGCTGAGTTTTCGTTGCTGGGGTTGTGGAGTGAGTGGTGGAATTGTTGGTGGGTAGTCTGCTAGCTCAGTTCGCTTTGCTTCTGCCGTGGAATGCTTCGCTGTTTGCTGTTCGTAGATGACAACGACGCTCTTGCTTAGGGGTTTTTATGGGCGTGGGTAGCCATTGTTTGGCAGGCCGGTTGCCTTCTTTTGTTAGTTGGTCCTTGTTCTAGTTGTTGCTTTGGTTGAGCTAGCTTTTGACGTGTAGCTTCTTGTGCCTTTGTTGGCTTTTCCGTTTTCTTTCTTTCAGCACCCTTCCACTCATTATGACTCTGTTTCATTTTAAGTGTAAGTTTTGGTGCCGTTCACTTGTATATATTGGTTAAAGCTCAATACAAAAAATGTTTTTTTTTTTAGTGAAAAAAGAAAAGGTTTATACACCTGTTTATTGTAATGTCTAATTGTTAATTTCCTTATATTGTGAGTTATAAAATAGCGTAACTTTTTACTGCTATTTGTAGCCATCCATTTTGACTAAGTATCACATTGGATTTTTTTAAGGCCATCTTAGAATATCTTAATAAGTTAAATCCTTAAAGTCCAATTTTATCTAAACATGAATTGTTAAATCTCCACTGGCATTTCTATAAGTAAATGAAAAAATTGGGAATAAATTTTTTTAGGGTTGTACGAAAGGCATTTTTGTTCTTTTTCTTATTCAAGGTATAGAAATTTCTCCTACTCAAAAACTCGTATAGGGAATAAAAATAAAAATAAAAAGTATTTTTAAATATAATTTTTTTTCTAAGAATAGAATTGTTACCATATACATCCCAAGGGTGCTATTGTCCCCTTCCTCACTTTAACTTATTTTTCATTTTCGTTCTTCTTTTTCTTCATCTTTTTTTTTTTTTTTGGCAATTTCACTGATGTTGCTCCTACTTAATAACGTATCGGCACCATGTGTCTATTAAAAATTCAATATGCATTTTTCCATTACTCAAGATAGACAGAATCAATAAAAGTACATTGATCGCACTTTCTAGATAAGTTTTAAACTTAATTATAGTATTTGAAAGTTTTGGGACTTGATTATTTTATACTACAAATTTTAAGAATGTAGATATGTTAATCAAATGAAAAGCAAAAAATCCTCCTCACTTTTAACTTAACCACCATACTAGAAAATTTCAACTTTCCCCCCAAAAAGGTCCTTGCCATCATTTTAAATTAAAAAATAATCCAAAAGTCGCTTCAATTAGAGAATGCTTGCCCGGACCTGGCTTTAGCCATCATTTCCCTACGTAATCGTAGCCGCATCCTTCGTCGGACTTAGTAATAGTTATCTCAGCTGGGACACACACAGACACACGCACTCTCACGCTCCATGACATCCTAAAAAACCACATGAAGGATATCAACGACCTCGATCTTAGGTGGTCGAGAACTTAAAACAGCATCCTCAGAGAGAGAGAGATGGGACGAGGGTGGCTGCATTGAGACGATTGCCAGAGGCTGTGGAGGCAACGTCGAATGACAATGAGTGGCGGCGTTGGAGGAGGCTAGGTTTTGCGGGCGTTAGAAGTTTTAGGAATTCTGGTTCGGAGACCTAGGAGTTACGACATTTGTTATTGGTGATTTCGGAATTAGGTAAGTTTGGTATTTCATGGAAATGGCAATTTGGTCTTCGTGGCGATGAATTTTTGTCGCTAGTTACAAAGCGGTATTTCCAAAAAGAGAATATTGAATATTAGAATCACATAACTCTGATAACACTCTCACAAGAAAATCTATTAAGGAATGAGATGAATACACTACTTCACTTATGGAAAAGTCTTTTCACTCTTCATTATTTGAAATGATTACAAGATTTGTTTATATGTAAGCTTAAAACACGACTCTTGAAATACTTTAGATATATGAAAAGACATGTCTAAATAAATAGTAATAAAGACACTTTAATATGTGTGTCAAAAAGATTTCAGTTGAAAACTGAATAGCATTTTAACCAAAATACGAAGAGTCGAGAAATAGGCGGTGATATCTTCAATAGAGAAGAGACAAATTATCATTGAGTCAATGTATAAGGGTAACTTTTCCCCTTTTTTTCCTTAATAAAAAGGTTTTAGATAACACTTTTTGACAAAAATTAAGATTATACTTTATAATTGAAAATTTTAGAAATTACTTTACGAGACCCTCATAAAGAACCCATAGAGTGATATAAAGTTGATAAACACCTCCAATTGGTCAACACCTTGCATGGTCATACCTAAGTGCTCATTTTGGAAGTTTGACTCGCACGAGGTAGTAAAACTTCTCCCTATGTATATATAATTTGCAATGTTGAGGAGCAATTGTCGGATGAGAGAGTTTGGATAAGGTATATCTCCATATAGGCTTTTAGGTTAACGAAGGTAAGTGACCGAATCATGCACCAAATTAAGGTCGGACTATAATGGATGACACTAATCTTAGTGTTTTAAGTAAAGGAATTTGTGAGATCCCCAGTCCACATGCATTAAGTGTGAGCTCATTACATCATAAGTTAGTTCATTGCTTTTTCCTAAATAGTCATCAACTTGTATGGTTACACTTGAGTATACTTTTTGAGAGGTTGGTTCACATGGACTGAGTTAGTTCGTTGCACAAAAAAATAAAAAAAAATTTAAAGCTTTTGATGTGATATCTTTATGATGTTTATGAGCTGTCGAGGTCAAGCTCAAGTTGTTAATTGGACGCGATTCAACACTCCATGACAATAAAAGGTAGGGACTGGCTGTGGCGTGGGGTTTACAACTAAGCTCAAGCAGTTGTAGCTTGAATGTTTAAGTGGTTGTAGACCATACATTGACGATAAATATCTTTGCTTTGTGGTAATCTAACTGTTTGGAGGAAGCATGACATGAAGCCTCATGGACCAAGGTGGTGGCCGTTCTTATCTTGTCAAACCTGCGTGTCATGTACATGGATTCAATCGTTTATTTCCCGGTTTCAAATGGCCAGATAACACCTCGAGCAAATCCTTGATTCGAGAAGAGCAAACAAAAAACCATGTCGAGCACAACAACGACAGCAGCAATCTATCCATGGAGACCCCGCATGGACGTATCCATGGAGATGCATGTTTGGCCACAGGACCTACAGCGTCTCGTTCTGGGAAACTCAGGCGATGCTTTTTGCAACCGAAAATGTCAATGTACGCATCAATCAGAGGAAAACATTATCTCTAAAGGCACTGTTTTTCCTTTTGGATGCTCTCATCACTTGCTAAATACGCCTCGAAGATGTGACCTAAGATCATTGGGGAGTCATCGTTTCCTCAAGTCTATGAACTGACCCTACCAAAAGGAAGAAGATGGGATTGGAGGGGATGGGCGGGATCCCAATGCTGAAGTTGACAATTCTTTGGGTTATTGTCCCTGTAGCAGATCTAAATAGTAACTTTCTGTTGTGTGCAACTGCAGCTTAATGCTGCTTATCCTTGCTGTCCTATTGACATGTATTGTCATGGTATATTGACGATGGATAAGTGTTTTTCGAAGTCCGTGTTCGTTCATTGGGTTGAAGGATATGATTCATGTGGATGGGACGGTTTGCCTGCCTTTATGGAGATTGGTCGAGATGAAATGTTGGGATGCCCAATATCATCCAAGGATAAGAAGTTGAATAATTGAACTCGAAGTAATTTTAAGAGGTGCAAAAACGGAGTATGAAAAGTGAACGTGAAGAAATTTCGTAGAAAGTCTATTGAAATTGATTGGAACGATGAAAAGTAAAGGTAATGAAAACTCAAAGAATTGAATTTGAAATTGACAGGAAAGGGAGAATATCCTAGCAAGGTGAAAGTACCCGAATTTTGGTCTATTTTTCAATCAAGTACCTAATTTTTATTTATTAAGTACTTCGAGTTTTCAATAACTCAATGTAGTATTTCTGTTTAAATGAAAGCTACATCACAAGATTTTTGTTCAAAAGTATCTCAACTTTTTTGAGTTTGCATGCATTCATTCTTGAAGGATGTATGTGGATGTAATGATTTGTGTGCATTCACGAAGATTAATCGAGTTGAGAAGCTCGAATTCCCAATGTAATCTAAAAGTAAAAGGTTGAAAGAAATCAATACATCGAACATGATCATTTATGTTAATAATTTAATATCATTTACACATGCATATTTGTTGGAGGATAAAAAAAGGATTTCGGATAAGATTAGTAATTTTCTTTTCATGACACTGTTTGGAAGAATTTTTAAGAGGTGGATAGATTAGTAAGAAAAATGTATGTGAAGAAATGTCGAAAAAGTAAAATTTCCCATATTGGTTGGAATAATGAAAACTAAAGAAAATCCTTAAATTATAATTTGAATTGTATGGAAAAAGAATGAAAAATAAATTTGCACAAATACTTAAGTGGGCCTAGGGGAAAACAATCATATGGGTTGTAATTGTAAAAAAGAAGAAGAGGGAACTAGGGTGAATTACTTCTCTTCCAAATCATAAATTAAATTTGAATTCCTTCGATCAACCAAATCTAAACATCAAATGATGGTCCTCATCGTGAGTTTTTAAGCAGGAGAGCGTTAAAGGAAGAGCAAGTTTTTCCAATAATTGGATGAGTCGAACATGTTGTATCAACTCCTAATAAAGCATAGTCAACATCTCCAACTCTGTTGTAATCGATCAATTATTACTGTTTGCACATTGTAAATTTAATTTAATTTGACACTATGTGCGTTACGTTTCTTCTTTTTAATTGACTTATTAAATTACATGCCACTGCCACATAATGTATCCGTAACAAAAAAAATACTTATTTTTTGTTGCTAGACTTTTTTGGTTTCCAAAACTTTAGGCTGTCAGGAAACAGGTCCATTTAAACTCTTAGTAAACAAGCCAACAATGTATTTGTAACATATGACTTAGCATGTCCCCTCATAACATTCGACTTAATAGTTAACACCACTTTTAACAGATAAATTGACAAGTCTCCCGTGTGTATGACGGTCTTACATGCACAAGACAAGTTGGAGGATGAAACTACTTCCATAAGATAACTAGCGAAACATAAAAGAAGACAGAATAACAAGACTAACAAATAGGAGACCGTATCAAGACTCGAATCCTTGACCTAAAACGGGTCAATTGTGTATTCATAGCATATGACTTAACATTTATGATAAGAACATTGCTAAATCCGTCCACCAATTTCTCAATGTCAACGGCCATGACATCCAGACCTCCCTTTACATTCCAAATGATCTAAGAAGCATGCTAAAAGTGCATTCTTGCTCTAAGGAGAAGTTGGAGCAAATGGTTTTTCTCGCTTAATGACTAAGCTTGAATATTAGTGCATTTTCTTCGAATAAACCCAAGAGTACGCATCTATGTGTTTTTAATAATTACCCGAAATCTCCAACAATGCGACTATCATATCTGATGAAATTTAGCAGAATGCATTAGAGAATTGTGATGCCCTATTAAAAACTGTAATTACCCATGTCATTAAATTTGAGTAGGGATCTGACGGCTTCTTGAAATGTCAAGGTTGTACAAAGAAGGGCACATGATGATTGGCAGTGGCATGTACAAAACACTATTTTGGGCTGTCGATGAGTCCCCATCCATGTATTTTCGGTCTCTTGCCGTGCCCACACAAGCACACCGTCCGATCATGAAAAGCTTTGACCATCGACTTCAATGTCCCCAGCAATGAATTCTTCAAAATCCTACTAACCCCCAATCGCATCTACCATAAGTCTTGTTGGGTCCTCCGCTCATAAAATGGCAACAGGCATTTCATTAATTGCTGTTTTTTTCTGACTGGAATTTCATCAATTGCAGTTATTTGGAAAAATAAAAGGTGGTTTTGTTAATGGATGGCTTACAGACACTCTCGAGCGATTCTAGGTTGATTTACAAATTTTTCATGTTATGCACGAAATATGGTCAAGTGTACCGAAAAAGAGATAATTCCAGTACGGTAAGAGTTCTTTTTTTTTTCGTATTAACAAGTACTTTAGGGTATTGGTTCAGCTTACTTAATTAGATATCGTTAAATTTATTTAGTTAGAAATAATTTAAATTCCAAGTAATCAATCATGCAGAATATCAGAATATATCATGTATTTACTGGAAACAGAGAATTTTAATTAATTAGTTGCTAAAAGAGCGCCCTAAAGCACTTGTTAACAACGAACCAAGCATTTCTTCTCGGCTACACTCTTATGGAAACAACGATTTCACTTCATCAATAATGCCATAGAATACATACCGAACTCATAGCATTAGGATATTTTAGTTTCTAATTTCTCTTTCTTTGTAGATCAAGAGTGCTCTCATGGATTGAAACCAAAGATTTACTAGAGAAGATATAGCATGTCAAGCAGCGAAGAGGTTAATGATAATTGCGCTCAAGGCAATCTTTGTAACGTGTTTTAATTATCGAATCTATGGACTAAGGCATCTAATAGACAATTAATAGAGGACGAGTGTAAAAATCCGATAATATGGAAGTCTCTTTTCGAGCATGCGGTACATGCGTGCATAGTTTCTTCATGCTCTTTTTCACACACTTGAAAAAAAGTTTAATCAATATTGATGTCCGAAAGATTGTGTATATGAATTGAACAATCAAAATGAGTAATGCGTGAATTAAGAAACCCATAATGAACTGATGTAGGGACATCACAAAGTAAGAAGTTAGTTGTAATGTATATTGCTTGAAATTACGAGTAGCTACCATCTCGTGAATTAATGGATAAGAGGCACCAATTAGTGGATGAATGGAATCAAGAATTATGGATGGTCGTCAATAATTTGAGTTAGAAGATCAACAACATGCATTTCCTTACAGCCTTGATCTTTTAGCGAGTGATAAGAGCTCGATTAGAATAATAGATCTAAAAAAATGATAGGAAGATGAGGACATTTTCGTAAACATAGGACTGACTGGGACAATAAATTGAAAAGTTTTTTTTTTTTTTAATTGTCAGGGGCCTAATCCCCTAAAAGACCATAACTTTAGGTCCAGTCATAGTTTCATCCTTACAATTTTTGTCTAAAAAAAACACATAACTTTATTTCCAATCCAATTTTATCCCAGACTTCTTTCTATAAAAAAATAATAATTTAAATCCAATCCCAAATCTATTTATTTTTATTATTAGTGGCCTAATCCCCTAGAAAGACATAACTTTAGGTCTAGTCACAATTTCGTCCTTAAATGTTTTGTCTAAAAAAAACCATAACTTTATTTACAATCCCAATTTTATCCCAAACTTCTTTCTATAAGAAAAACCAAATTTTAAATCTAGTCCCAAATCTACATCGAATTTTTTGTTTAAAAAATTTCACCAATTTTAACTCTAGTCCCAAATATGCCCAAAACTTTGTTTGTTTGTTTGTGTGTGTGTGTGTTTTTTTTTTCTAAATACCAACTTTCAATCTAGTATCAAATTTGCCTCTGTTAATCCTACATCCAAAAATCACCATTAGTTCTTTATCATGGTATTTTCACGGTAATGAAAATTAGGGGATTAGGAATGACTAACGGCAATTTTTGGACAATGGGCTAATGGCAGCAGAGTTGGGACTAGAGTTGAAGTTCGAGGTGGATGTGTGACTAAATTTGAAGTTTTTTTAATAAAAAATAATTTTATTTTCAGATAAAAAAAGAAGTTCGAGTAGAATTAATATTGCACCTAAAGTTGAGAGTTTGTTAAGGGGATCGGACCTATTATAAGCATAGATGATATAAAAAGGTTTGTTAGAGGCTACACCCTTTCCTTCCCACAATAAACAAGTGGTCGACCGCCTCTGACCATAAATATTTGTATCGAGATTAAGATCAATAAATCAGCAAATGCTTGGAATTTTCTATTAATTTGCAAAACATGGATGGTCAAGATTCATGAGAACAATATGTTTATTCTCTTGCTGGCAGATCATTTGCTTACGCTTAAAGCGGCCGTGCTGAAAGTTGTATAAGAAATCATTTATTAATCGCAATAAACTAAGGCCCCCATGACTATTTTTTTTCTTTTAAATAAATGAAAAGTTCATGTTGCTACTGGGGCGCCCCCGGGGGGGGGACCATGTCTACTTCTGGGGCACGATTGTATGCAATACATTAATGAAATTCCTAATGATTTGTTTATTTGCATGGACCACATGTGCACGTGGCATCGCCGAGACAGATCTCAAGTGCCAATTTTGTTGTTATGTTATTCATCAGATTCCAGTGGGTAATTGAGCAAATTATGGGGTTCTCTTTCTTTATTATGGTTAAGTGGTAGTTGACTGATTGATTGGTTGATGCAAATATAAATGGTCAAACGCTCAAAAAAAGCATTAAAAGTTGTATACACAGGACAAGAGTAATCGCACTTTTGAAATGACAAAAAGATTATGAAGT
The DNA here is from genome assembly GCA_014182575.1 of Eucalyptus decipiens. Classification (NCBI taxonomy): domain Eukaryota; kingdom Viridiplantae; phylum Streptophyta; class Magnoliopsida; order Myrtales; family Myrtaceae; genus Eucalyptus; species Eucalyptus decipiens. The sequence continues at coordinate 19,389,729 of CM024610.1, forward strand.
TTTGCTTGAGGGACAAAAATATCTGCCGGATTCCAAATAAAGCATGAAATTATACCTTTAGGACTAAACTAACCACCCCTTCCCCTCCCCCTTTAGCGACAAAAATATCCATTGTTAACTATACTAGCAATTGGCATGGCTAATAGTGTACGATAGACATGTCACTTGAGCCAAACTAATACTGTAATTTTAAACAAAGACAACGTTTTGGTGTATTTTGTTTTGTTCTTTTTAAGTAACAGTCAAAGAAAAAGAGTATAACCTCAAATGTAGATCCCAGATTGGATGGCTAAGATTTTGCCCCAAAACAAATTTGCAATTTGGAGTTTCGTATAATCGACTATGAGCCAATTTGTGGAATTCAAACAAATTATGAAGTTTAGTTACTATCGTGAATTCTCAATTTATCAATTTCGAAGGAAATGGAACAAAAAATTCATTATGATTCATATGGCTCAAGTGACATGTTTGTTGTTCACATCACCGCCATTAATCACACCGAATGCCAAATAAGCTTCTCTAGAAGGAAGGAAGGAAGGAGGGAAGGAAGGTCTAACTGTTTCTATTGTTGTTTCTCTAGTGAAAATTAATGCTATTTTTTTGTTCATTTGAAAAGTGGAGTAATTTTTGGCGCAAACGTAAAAGTTCATCCTTTTTGTGAGATCCAACGGATATTTTTGTCTATCGAGTAAAGTTCGTGTTTTTTTTTTTTTTAATTTCAAAAGTGAGATTATTTTTGCTCCAAGTGTTTTAGTTTTTTCTTTATTGTGGGTTCCACTTGAGATTACTTTTGCCCGAAGTTCGTGTTTTAGTCCATCTTTTTAAGCATTGGGCCGTAGATAAATTGATCTGGACTGGAAAAAGCCCAAGGGATCATGTTTTTGGGCCTTAGGCCATACTTTGTGGCACAAGCCATTTTGCCTTTTCTCAGACGTGGAGCCCAAGCAAAAGCTGGGCCCACTCATTTTCAGACCTTGATTGATGGTTCTTACTCGCGACAAATAGATTACGTGACCGACATTGCTTATTTCAAAAGGATACTCGTAGATCTCGTGCTAAATAAGCGCCCGAAACACTATGGGGCTAATTACATACATGAACATCACCTAAATTAGATTTACTTAAATTTTGTCGTAGATAAAGTTAATCACTTATATCTTATCAATTGGAAACATAGATCCTCCAGTAAGGTGTGAAGGAAAGTACAACACTCAATAAATATAAAATTATGTGCATGTCATTTGCATGAAAATAAGAACATATTAATTTCAAAATACCACAAAGTATTCAAAAGTAGTTTCTGATGCTACAACAAAGAAAAGGAAAAATAAAAAGTTGTGCTCGAGAAAACTCGACATAGGCGTGCCAGAAGAGATAGTTGAAAGAAACAGAGTAAAGTTATTGAGCTCATGAGATCTAACTTTAGACAACTAGAGAGCGACTGAGATTGCTTGTGGTTCCTCAATTAATGACAAAGTGTACGCCTGGGAAGTTAGATGGAGGGGTGAAACTACATGAATCTAAGTGCGAGATAAAACAAATTGAATTGTAAATGAATTTTTTTAACTTTGAAATGACAAGGAATGAGGTAATACGAAAATAAAGTGGTTCTAAGTGAAAATTGTAACGAAAAGTAGAGAGTCGTGCATATATTTGTCTTCTTCTGAGAAAATATTCTGTGATTGCATAGTGTTACATTAGCTCTTGATGTGGTAGGTGCTTATTACTTATTTCTAATTACATCTTGACATGCAAACATTAGGAAAATCATCTAAAAAGTCTTAAACTTATTGAACTTTTTTCAATTTAGTCTCAAATTTTTCAATTTTATCAATACAATTCTAAATTTTTTCACTTCTTATCAATTTAGTCCATTGATAAGTTTTTACTGGAAATTATTGATATGGACAACAAATGCTAACATGGCATTTTTCAAATAATATTTTGAATTTTTTATGGTCTTTTTTCTTCTTTTCTTTTCTTTTTTTTATAAATGTTTTAGATCTGGCTGACAAGGGTTGGCGGCCAACCCTCACTGGCCACAAGTGAGGGCCAATTGACCCTTGTTGGCTTTGGGTGAGGGCTACAATGGGGCCCTCGCCTAGTCAGATCTGGTGAGGGCATTGTGGCCCTTGCCATTTCTGGGCGACAGATCATGCGCCTCGCCTTTGTTGGTGAGGGCATCGTGGCCCTCATTGTTTTTGGGTGAGGGCTCGTGTGCCCTCACCCTCGCACGAGCCCTGGTCGGCTAGCCCTTCACCTATGGCTAGCAAGAGTCATCGGTTATATCCGAAACTCGAAAAAAAAAAAAAAAAAAAAAAAAGCCAAAAAAAAAAAAAACCCTAGAAAAACAAAATATTATTAATTTTTTTTATAAAAAAGTGTCACATTAGTGCCGGCCATTCACATCAAAGCAATTTTTGACTAAAATTGGTCGGATAGATTTAATTGATAAAAAGCGAAAATGTTTATGATTGAATTGGCAAAATATGAAAAATATTTAGGATTAAATTGGACAAATTGAAAATTTTAGGATTGAAATGACAAAAATGCAATAGATTTATGATTATTTGGATAATTTTCCCCGCAAATATTAACATGGAATCAAGCATACAAATTAAAAATGCTCAAACCACTCACCTTTCTCTCTCATCCCCCTCCTCCATCCCTAACCATCTTTGAGGCCAACATTCATGCGTCCCCCCTCCATTGTCACCAGTGGAGACGCCACCGCCTCGTCTAGGTCTACATTGCTATGCGTTGGTTTGAGGAGGCAACCCACTTTTTCTTTTCCCATTTTTTTCCTACCCGTTACTCTACTTTCTTCCTTCTTCTTCCTCAGCGACAACCTGAGCAAGAAGCTCGCCCTGAACCAACTACAACAGACTCTGACTGTCAAGAGGTGGGACGACAGCCCCAAGTGGAAGCACGAGATGCGATTTGAGTGGAAGCTTGCTGTAAACCGGCGGTAACGGACTCTTAAATGTCAGGATTTGAAGCAGATGTGGGCGAACTTACGGATCTGCTTGAGATTTGGGCCACGAAGGCGTCCATGGCTGCAATGGTCAAGGTCGAGATCCTGAGGGCGAATTTCTAGATCTGAAGCTATGGTCATGTCCTTCAGATCTGGCAATGACTGGCGCGTCCATAGCTGCGACTGGCGAGATGGTGGGGGCGGTGAGTTTAGGGGTGAAGATTGCGGTGGCCTGGGCAATAGAGACGGCCGGGCATGATTCTCCAATCTAGCCGAATGGGCAGTGGCTACGAATGGAGAAGAGAGAGGGAGATCGAATATTTTGGGGAAAGTACCAAAAAATTGTAAACGTGTTGTACTGGTACTAATTCAGTTTTAAACCTTTTAATTTGACCAATTTAGTTCTAAATTTCTTCACAATTATACCAATTAAGTCCATTTGGCAATTTAGGCTGAAAAGCGATGATGTGGATGTCGATTATTCTACGTGACATGGACATTTAAAATGATCTTTTACTAATTTTTTGATTTTTAAATATGTCGCATTGGTATCAATTCAATTATAAATCTCTCAATTAAACTAATTTAGTACAAAGTCTTTTTACATTGATATCAAATTAGTCCATCCGGTAATTTAGGCTGGAAATCGATGATGTAGATGCCAACGATTCTATGTGGCATGGACATTTTAAAATGATTTTTTACTTATTTTTTGATTTATATTTTTTAATTTTTAATTTTTTTCCTTTCTTTGGACTGTATAGGTACCAGCCATTACTAGTGACTGCCCATAGGGGGCTAGTGAGGGATATCATGTCCCTCCCAGCCACAGGCGAGGGTGAGACCCTTGCAGCCTGGGTGGGGGCAGCCCTCGCCGAATCAAACAAGGGCAGACCCTCGCTTGTGGCCAATATTGACCACAATCCAAAGAAAAAAAAAAGAAAAAAAAAGGAAAGAAAAAAAAAAGGAAAAAAAGATTTTTTTAAATAATAAAAAATAAAAAAATTAGCAAAAAATCATTTTAAAATGTCCATGTTAGTGCCGGCGATACCACGTAGGATCGCCAACATCCACGTCATCGATTTCCGACTTAAATTGGTTGGATGGCTAAATTGGTATTAATGTGAAATTAATCAAATTAAAAGATTTATGATTAAATTTGTACCAATGTAATAGATTAAAGATTTTTTTTTTGGTACTTTTCCCCGAATTTTTTATATTTATTCTAAATCAATAGACATGTGTAAAGTTGTAGTTGGACATGAGTAAATAAGGGTCCGATACATCCGGATGCGACTCTATGAAACCATTGAATAATGGGCTCAACCAAAATAACTTAACTCTAGCGAAAAGCATTTTCATATGATCAACATAAAATGCATGTCATTCTAGTGATGACCTTCAGCTTTTTACGAGATAATGCACACATTTACGTTGATCAATTTTCCTAACTCCATCAAGTGTTGAAGTGCCGACTATTTTGTGCTTCTACAGAATTTAAAGGGATGACAGGTTAGTATTATTGAGCTAATTCCTTCTATAATAGTAGTTTATTATCCATTGTAAGCTTGACCAATAATTCATTACCAACTTTAAGACCAAGAACAATCAAGAGTCCAGGACTATTCTTGAGATAATAGAGATTTAGCAAGCACTCCACTCTAGACCATGGAGATGTATGATTACTCATTGCAATTTGGTGCACAACCAGCTTGACAAAGTACCAATGTTGTTTTCGTAGTGGAATACGATGATTTCTTGCATAGCCATGCAAACATCGTGTGTCTTTAGCTTGTTGCTTCTCTTGCTAGCTCAGGATCCTTAGTGACAATGTTTTGACTAATGATCGTCTTCACTAAGTCCTAAGGTTCTTGACTCAAGTGCCTCTAACCATGTATTTTGGAAACTTAATACGTTCTCATTTAGTTAGACATCTTTCATCACAATACATTACATTATAGGGCTTTGATATCTTTACACCTGCTTCATCATCATGATTTTCTCCTATCCTAAGATTGCTACGCTCAGCAATAGAATTGCAAAAAACATCGGATAGACAAGGAGAAATTTTTACGGATCAAACATTGAATTTTTACGACATTTTGATGAAAGCTTTAACAGACCGAATGAATTCGGATTTTGATTGTCTTTATACTACTAGAAAGATTATGATCTTAACTACATATCTTATGCAGACATGTTTGGCCAATTTGTTTTAGATTTTTCCAAAAAATCAATGTACATACAAAGGTTAGGTCAGACTCCAATTCTATTAGTAATTCTTTTGTATTTTCAAACACACTGAAGAATTTTCAACTTATATTTTAAGCATTTTTCCAGAATTAGAGCATCTTAAAACTCTTTCTATGAATTTTCAAAGTATCATTAAAAAATTCAACATATAAAAATCATTAAATCTTATAACAATTTGACAAAAACTCTAAGAAATCAACATGAAAACTCAATCCCTTCACTCCTAATTATCAATTATCTAACATACCTCAATCCCAGGGCTAATTAGCATCAAATGAACATCAAAATTCATGCTAAGAAGTCCCGCTGAAATTGAATTATAGAAGAATTGAACATACCAAATTACAATTAAACATATGCTAAGCTTAATTTCAAAGGTTTTCTATCTGAACATGCAAAATCTAACTCAATCAACGTGCTACTATCAACGATTAATACCGATAGTCATCTTTATAAAACTTGCCCAAGAAAAAATTGAAGGTCCTAAGGTGCTCTATCATGCAATTGACTATGATTTCATCAAAAACTCCTAAATTGATAGTTAATAACACTCTTTATGAAACTTGGCAAAGAGGGATATTTCTCATTCTTCCTTTTGGTAAAAGGACCATTGAAGAAAATAATAATTGCGAGCATTTTCTATCTGCAATTGTGTTTGCTTTCTTCAAGAAAGTAGCTCTCTCTCTCTCTCTCAATTTCAAGGGTTTTCTATCTGAACATGCAAAACCTAACTCAATCAATGTGTTATTATCACGATCAATATTGATAAGATAAAGCTTGGCCAAGAAAAAATTGAAGGTCCTAAGGTGCTCTATCATGCAATTGATTATGATTTCATTAAAAACTCCTAAATCAAAAGTTAATTATGTTCTTTATAAAACTTGGCAAAGAGGGATTTTTCTCATTCTTCCTATCTGTAAAAGCACCATCGAAGAAAATAACAATTGGGGGCATTTTCTCTCTGCAATTGTGCTTGCTTTCTTCGAGAAAGTAGCTCTCTCTCTCCCTCCCCTTCTCTCTCTAATTACTTTTTCTCTTTCGTTCTCCCACCTCTTCGTCTTGTCCCCCTTTCTCTCCCTCTTTTTTTTTTTTTTTTCAAAATTCTCCCACAATTATAAGGTGGCGTTTTGATGGATGAAATTCAATTCTTGTGCTTTGAACTGTCGTAATATTTGTGAATGATGAGATCCGGTTGTTGAGTAAAGTGAGCTGCTTTAGTCACAAGATTTCTTCTGGCTTTCCTCGCATTAGTATCCTCCCTCCCTCCCTCTGCCTTTGTTGGCATCTTGGAGAAAGAGAAGAAGACACAACATTCAAGCAAATTAATGAGTCCATTCACCACCGTCCTTCGCTGTTGGCGGTGGCTGCTTAAAAAGAAAAATCAAAGCAAATTATCTCCCATTTCATTCAAGCGGACTTCAGACACTTCCAACAGCATCCGAACGGCATCTTGCTGATTAATACAAATGTACAACACAACCGTATGGGAGATCAGGCTCCAAACAAACAATGCACAAAATGATTGATAGTCATCGAACAATTGTGTCCTTTCAATGACTATATATAGTCATGGGAACCGGGATGCATTGTTAGAATACTATCCTAATCATCAAAAATTCAAAAAATCAATCCAGCGCCCATAACCACAACTTACTTCGGAGCATAATCCTCCAAAATGAGATTGATCATATATGCAATTAATGCGCCTTTCTCCCCACCATTTGCATCTCAGCAAAGTGCAGTTTCCTCAATCTTTCTTTGAACCCAGCCCTCTTCGACTCCTGCAATAATTCTAACCCCTTCTTCAAGAATCCCTCGTCCCAGCTGCCAATCCTAAACTTATGCAATACATCAATAAATGCCTCCGGACTTAGGGGAAGTGACAAACTTGCTAGCACGAATTTCTTCTTTGTCATCGCCATTCTTCTCAATTCGTCGCCATTCTTCTCACCCCAGATCTTCTCGGACAACTCAAAAATTTTCTGCTGGTGAAGATTAGAAAATACCATGTCCTCTCCAGCCTTTCCCTTCTTATTATTGTACTTCCTCTTCAAAACCCGAACCTTAGTAGCTAATTGATCGTCCATGAAGCCTCGCGTGAGTAATCCCTGAGCATAATGCCGGATTGCGCTAGCACTTATTAAGGGTTCCCTTCCTTCTTATTATCAATCATGCCCTCCAAAAGGGCTGTCTCCTGTTCGTCAGTCTATGTCCTCTGAAAGGGTGGCTCCTACTCATTTTGTGCCGATGAAGACCCCAGCTGAGATTTAGGAGGATCAGGCTTGGGCTGTGAGGAATTATATTTTACCTACTTCTAAGATTTTTGCGTGGAGGAGGAGGAGAAGCGTGCTTGAGCTTAGGGATTTTTCTCCTTTTTCTTCAGGTCCAACAGTCGCAGGGATGAGAGAGCAATTTCGAATGTTAACGCTCACGCTCGTATTTCTGGACATGTGATTGTGCAATTTAAGGACTACTTTGATTGATAGGGGGTGGGCTAAGTGGAAGAAGTTTGAAGTCTTTTTTGTATATTTATCCATGCACTAACGTGATTTTAGATATCTAGTCAACTCATATAATTTATGATCACGATGTATGTCCAGATATTATAATGCTTAAAAACACCCACTAAACTTTGATATCTTGACAAATTATACAGCTATTTACGTAACAATCGGTGATGCAGAAACTGGCTTCTGCCCTCTTCTCACCTCTTTCTGTTCCCCCATTTGCCCCCTACATACTCAGAGTTCCATGTGATCTTCGATTGCTAGATAAAATCCCCCATCCACTTACGCATGTCCTCGATTGGTAACATGTGCTATGCACATGAAGAAGTTTCATCATGGTTTGTATAAAGATAACGCAAAGAAATCTAGGACATCATTTGGAAAACATATTATAAATAATTACATTTTTGTTACTCGAAGGAAATCACAACTCCAAGACTCAAGATATGTAAGTAAATAGATAATATTATTAATGATGAATTATCTTTGGAGTTGATATGATATTTCAAATGGAAAATAGCTCAATGAAAAAGAAAATGATTTATATCATATAGATAATGCTTAAGTTTCCAATAAACAATTACATTTTAGCCCTATGGCTTTCTGAAATCCTAGAATCTCTCGCATATGATACCGTTATTCGGTTTCTTTTAGATAAATAGAAACTATATTTGAATAAATTGTGCTGTTAATTTGTGAACTTTAGTGTTGATTCAATTTTAAACTCAAACATATGTTTTAGCTGAAATTCTCACAAAAATCGTTGAACTTTCATTAATTCGATAGGATATATTAGGTATTACTATACCTTTCATTATGCTTTTCCTGCTGGAATGGATCTTCTGTCCAATACTTCTTAATTGTTATAGCTTACCAATATAATCTGAACATTAATCTCCTTTATTTTGTCCTTTGGGTTGTGTACTTGTAACGCTTACCAATGGAAACAAATATGATATCAATTTTCTTAATTTACCAAAAAGAATGAATTTTTGACTTGTTTCGTTTATTGGCATCCTTGAGCTTTAATTTGGCATATAAACAGAAATTTGGTACTAAGGCTAAAGCAAAGATTATTCAACAGTTGAAATTTGATACACTGATGGTTTCTTAAGTAAAATTTCCAATTCATTTCCCTTCTAATTTGCTTTGTTCTTTTTTGAGTGTTGGCTATTCATAATTGGTCACATAATTTTGATAAATATAGTTCATGCAATAGATCTTTAACAAATATAAAATCCTCTATGATAAAATATTTTAGGATCATTGGCATGATGTCTGAATATACGAGCAAGGGCCATTGACGAGTATAATGGGCCGATAGTAACAGCAGTAACGGGCCAAATGTGGTGGCAGCCATGCAACAACGAGGGCTCGTAAAGGCCATTTAATTAAGTACCTGTACATGGCTCCTTTGGTTCAATGCGAATTGAATTCCTCAATGAACGAACTCTTTGATATTTTTTCATGTTTGGAAAGGAATCTAAATGTGGATACGGAAAAATTCCTAAAAAAATGTGGGATTGGATTGCCTTGCCATAGATAGTATTGAAATTCCAATAGACATCTCAATTTTAACTTTAGAATTTTCAGATTTGACCGACTTGTCCCAAGATCAAACTTAATTGAAAATGAAAACCTGATCAAATAGTGTTATTGGACAATATAAGTCAAAGAGCTTTTCGATGATATCCCAATTCGCCCAAATGTGATGTCCGAATCACAAGATATCACATTTCTTCAATGATATTAGCAAATTTGTTAATTTTCTCCTATTCATAGTCATTTTTATAAAGTTCAAGGTTTTTTGGTCGGAATTTATATAAAGTTCAAGTCAAAAGCTTTGTATCGTATCAAGAATTGGGTTTAAAAGAAGGATAAACTTTCTAAAACAAAACTGCAAATAATCGAATTGGGAATGAAACAACAGAAAGAGATTAAAAAAAAAAATAAAAAGAAAGAGCTGTTTGAAGATAAATTTTGGAAATCAATCATCAAAATCCATCTCGACTGATATAAGGTAGGGTTCTAATGAAGGCCGTACATAGTGACTCCAATGAAGGCAATGCGAAAAATTTCAAGACCGCTGAGGTTGAGATTTTATGTCTTGTTTATGGGTAATTCGCAATCGAGTGCCCTAAACTGATTTGGCTTAACAATTTGTGACAGTTTTAAACTTGAAATATATCTCTAAATAACGAGGCACACAGGTCGACATGACCTCATTTCCGGTAGATATCCTCACGTTATAACTAATTTAGGCTTGATTAAGACATAAATTCCCTATGCACATTCTACTCACTGAGAAATTTATAATAATAATAAAAGAAGTACAGAGCCCCACTTGAGAAAAGGCCAAAAGTCAAAGCAAGCCTTGCATGCACCCGTGCACGTGAGCTCATTCCTTCTGAACCTGGAAATCATGTTGTCTTTCACATCATATAATGACCGAGATGAAGTAATTTCACATATTTTCGGTAGATCTAGGAATCCTTTAAAAAATAAAGGGTTGAAATTACCCCCTTTTTATTTATTAAATTGAACGGAAAGCAAGGAGAAATTTATAAGTGTAATAGAGAGCAACAAGATATGTGATGATGTTGAGAAAGAGTACCGGAGAAGTAGAGCATCCACTCATATTAACCAGTAGATTGAGGTACCGATACTGTGGGTACAAACCGATAGCTACTATCTTTGAGTGTTTGTACTGAAATGTTCTGGTTTATTTTCATCAGTATTCACGCTAGTATTCGACCACAATGGCCAGGAACTAAGACCATTGCAAGACAAGTGCTCGTGGTATAATGTTCCATTAGGGTTGTTAATTAGTGGGCTGGGTTGGTTTAACATGGTCCGACTCATTTTGATACCTTATTTTAACATGTTCCTTGGCGTATTCATGGGTTGTCCTATCGCTGCCGAACTTGTATGATCCTGCTGTGTCCAGAATTGACATCCTCGTCCATCTCTGCAGGAAAAGCGAACAAGCCAACCGTAATTACGCGTTAGAAAGCATTTGCATAATGCACTCCAAAGACCAGTACGTAAAAATGGTTTTGCACATCGATCGCCTTTTGGTCTCGATATGCCTCATCAACTTCTTCTTGACAGGAGATGTAACTGGGAAAGTTTGTGTCGTTCCCCACGAGAAAATAATCCGATCGACCAAAATCTTCCTCCGAAGAACTTATCAGCTCATCGTAATTGCAGTGCCCAAAAACACCAATTCGGGCGAATGTTTCGACTTCTTGGAATCGCGGGTCAGAGACAAACTAGATGGAGAGGATGTATTTAGTTAATTTCAACCAAGCTACAATTTATCCCTTATCCAAAAGGCTCAAGCTATTAATTTACAAGCCTTTATCAAGCATCGTATCCCTCGGTACCGCCTCTCGAGTGTCCGTGAAGTCATACATATGAACAAAATGACGATGCAACCTTATGAAACAAACAAACGAACACAAGAATATAGAACGAAAGGGATTCTAATTAAAGTAGCGATAAGAGCCGGTGTGTATTCTTGACTTGAGTTTTAATGACATAGTACTCAATTGTTTGCCTCAAAGGCTGAAGTCAAATAGGTCTCAAGGGATTTAGTACGTCATCACAGTTCTCACGGTTTTTAGGTTGTTGATAGGTAGACGTACCCCTTCCCTCTGCTCCTCTTTTTCTTTAATCCTTTGGAAAAAGAGAGAGAAAGAGACTCTGATTGAATTCGCCCTACATTTCATCCATTTTATCTTTCGAAATCTTCTATTAGTTCAGGTTAGCTTGCCACTGAAGCGAGACGAAATACTGATAGGGTTATGACAGTTATTTGTTGAAAATGTTCATCACCTTCTATCTCTAAAAGCATCTTGACCAAGTTTTCAGTCACGAAATTTTGGGTTCTTTTGAATTCACAATGCATTATAGTAATTATAATCGACTGATTATGTGTTAATTACTTCTCGACTTATGTTTTCAAAAATCCAATTAGTAGTTAAATACATTAGAACCTTTGTTTCAATATCGATTATGCTGGTGGCTATCGAAATTCATAGATAGCATTGATAGGCAGCTATTTTTAACATAGTAGCTAGCAACATGCATTTGGATCTTAAACTTACCACTATATAGTTGATAAGTAAGTTACTATTGACTTTCCAAATTCATTATTAATATAGATATCAAGATACTGTAGACATTTGCAAAACTTGTTATGCTATGATGTGAGACAAAAACGCCGTGCCCCTAGCAGAAAATAAATGTGACATCCAAAATTCTTCCTTTACTTTTGGACTGGAGGTACTTGATTTTAATAGGACCATATGATCCTGTTAGGGTGTATACATGAGAAGAAGTCATTTAAGTTTGTTTTTCTCTTTCATCTTGAGAGACATTTCAACAATTACTCATGATATTTGTCTAGCTTCACAACGTAAATCTCCAGACATATTGATCGCAGTAAGCTTGGTATCGACTTTTGACCCCCCAAAAAAAGGGTTTGGTATCGACTACAAAGAAGTAAAATTATTTGGTAAGAAACGTGATGCGGTTGATCCCAGACATGGATCCTCCTCCTATTGTGGAAAGAGGAAAAACTCGATAATATGTTTCATTGAGACATCATTGTTCAACGATCTCAGTCTGTATTTACTTGAATGATGCCATAAATCTGTGTGTTAGTTTGTTCATCCCAGCAATTTACACAAGTGGCAAAACTTACCAGTGGATCATATGCGATCACCATAAAGTTTCTTATTCTCAGTTCATCTTTAGATCAGTAATACAAATTATATCGCAATGATTTTATCAAACGGGATAACATTCGTACGAGAATTTGTGCAGCATCAAAGGGTTTGGCATTCGTCGATGTCCCAAATTCTGCAATTTCTCCACAGTTTCCGAGCTATGTCAAGGATTGATGAAATCTGTAAAATCTACGGCATATCCTCCAGTGAAAATACACTCACACAACAGGGCTGACTGCTGAGGACGAGTATTCTGTTGATTATTATGTTATTACTGAGAGAGCTTGTGGAAAAAAATTGAAATAGATTCCATAATAAATGAATGCCGTGTACGACTTCAGTGAATTGATGTCTCTGTGTTTTCTTTTTGTATAAGTCATAGCTTGATATTTTTATGTTATAGAACTCATTTGATGATGACAAAATATAATGTCTAAATGCAGAAACTTCCGCCATGTTTTTGGTTAAGTTACTCATGAATCTACACTCTTCAGTTACTCCACTGACGAACGTGCATATCGGGACGCTCATCATCCGACAAAACAATGTACAAAAAGTCAAGTCAGTAAAAAGGTTTCAATAGAGAATTCATGCTACTTAAAGAGATCACGTTATAGAAATCGTGGAGTTTATCATGCAATGTCTAGCATCGTCTACTTATTATCCATCAAATACATCGATAATAGTACTCGAGCTCGTGGTAGTCTAGCTTGTACTCACAAGGCAGAGAAGACAGAATTTATTCATGTCTATAAGGAAATGAGCAACTTGATGTCACAATCGAGAGTTGGCTTGATCTGACGACAAACTCTGCAACGGAATCAATACAGATATTTGAGAAGTGATGTGGGTGCATGAAAATTAAAGCTACCATGTTCTTACACACTGATGATTGCAACTTATCTACATATATCGTAATGCTCTTCTGAGGATGACCAATCACGCATCTACAATTCTAGGTCCATGCAATGGAGCGCCCTAAGTTCGATGGATCTCTAGCAACTTCAAATTGAACTAAAATTGATCTGAGCTTAGCAAACATAATCAAAGGCGTGTAGTTCAGAATTTCTCACCAGAGGAATCCCTTTGGCTGCTCTTTCAGCCAAATAAGGGCAAGGCTTAAAGAAATCTCCATACATCTTTGACCATTCATCCAATCTTGAACAAATGTGCTTGGAACCCAGTGAATCGGCCCAAAAGACAATGCCTCCCCTGCACGGCACATCTTTAGATTTTACATGAATAGAATAAAGCAGGACTTGTGAGCACTTAAAATTACACACCGATAAGGTGGAAAGCCCCTGCCCATAACAGCAGCTATGTCAAGGTCCGCCGCCTTGACAGCAATTCCTTCGGCAAGGATTTGACAGGCCTCATTTACCACGGGGAAGAATATCATCTCTACGATGTCGTCTTCTGCTATGTTTACTAGCTGTTTATTACAAACGCAATGTTAGGGAAGAAGAATGATAGTCATCAATAGGATAAGACTGCAACTTCAAAAAATTGCCAACTACTTCTGAGCTTTTCACAGAAATACAGAATAAACTTCACAAAGAAGATATCATAACTCGACTAGCTTGAAATGGTGTTGATTTTCTTTACTCTTCTGTTTTTCCCTGTGTGTACGGATTAATGGTTATCCATGTGAAGATTTTAGAGCAGAAGCAAGGATGACCAATCAGTTTTGAGCGATTCGATATGATTTAAACTTCAGAAAGAAGCTATCCAAACTCAACCTACATGACAGGCATCGATTTTCTTTTCTTTTTCTTTTCTTATTTTTTTCCTGGATATGGGTTAATGGTCATCCCCTTCCAAGTTGCAAGTTGTACGGTACAAGCAAATGTGGTCAATCAATTGGAGAGAGAGGGGGAGAGGGGGGGGGGAGAGAGAGAGAGAGGCCTTAGTGTCCACAGTAACACCAGAAATGCTTCTGGCCTTCTCAACATATTTTTCTAGATCAGGATCAGCGGTAGCTTTGCGCCTTTGGTCATACTGATAAAAACCTTTGTTGGTAGATTCTCCTGCAACAAGAGCAAGAAGAATCAAGAGTAGAAAAGAAAACCGAAGGGCTGAAAAAAGCCAACTCCCAATTTTTTATGCCCCATTAAATATTTCATTTCATGTGTGGTTCTTATTTGTCTTATCTTTGGTTTGATAATTGGCAGTGTCGTCCTTTGTCCGGTTTAAACAGGGTGCTAAAAGTATATCTCACAAAATATTTCATTTCATGTGTGGTTCTTATTTGTCTTATCTTTGGTTTGATAATTGGCAGTGTCGTCCTTTGTCCGGTTTACACAGGGTGCTAAAAGTATATCTCACATCACTCATCTACAGTGTTTGATAGGGCTTATATGCATGAAGTCTCCCTCCACCTAATGTTTTTAGGCTTTTTGGGTGAGACTTCCTAAAAAGATTGAGATTCAGGTCATGATGCATCAGTAACAGTTTTACCAGCTCTCTTATCCTCCTGCAAGATGGGGATAAGCATTGATTTATACGTTCTTTCAGGGAATTTCTCCAGGAATTGCATGCCAGTAGCAATTGCAACCCCAAAACCAACAAGGTCAGCTAATCTGCCAGCATACAGTAAAACTCAGTCAAACATTAGACCATTTTGGAGAGCAAAACGAAAATAATTCAAATTCTAGAATGCTTTATGACCTGAAAGGACCCATTGGCATCCCAAATTTGGTAATCGCGTCATCGATCCTATAGGGATTGGTGCCACGCTCAACAAGCAAAAGAGCAGCTTGTGTGTATGGGAAGAACATCCTGTTCACAGCAAAACCTGTACAATTCCCAACCACCACTGGGATTTTCTTGATCTTTTTCCCAATATTAAGCAAGTCGACAACAACCTGGGGAGATGTATGCTGAGTACGAACAATTTCCAAAAGAGGCATAACGTGTGCAGGACTGCATTGGAAGTAGCTCCCAGTATTTTAGCAAATGGAAGGCAGGAAAAAGAAAACAAAAATAAAAATCTCACACTATAGATCACCTGAAAAAATGGGCCCCAGCAATCCGATCTAGAGAATTGGTTCTCTCACCAATGATGGTCAAATCAATAGTGGAGGTGTTGCTAGCGAGTATACAATATGGAGGGCAATATTTTTCGAGCTCAGCAAAAATATGTTGCTTCAGGGAAACATCCTCGATAACAGCCTGTTTAAAGCATCAGGTACAAGTACCTTAGGATCTTCCCATAGTCCTACATAAGGTGAAAACTGTTGGAGAAGATCTTCTAACTACCTCAATAACCAGGTCCACAGTTCTGAAGCTTTCATAGTCAAGCACACTCCTTAGAAGGGACATTGTTCTTTCAAGCTTCTCCTCGGTCATTTGACCTTTCTTAACATGGCTTTCCAGATTTGCTGAAAGGACATAAAAGTTAACAAATGGCAGGCCTAAAAAAGTAAAAGCTAACAGCAACACAAAGGTGCTTGAATGTGAATACTAAGATGCACAAAAATAATACTATTGTTACCTCTGACTCGTCCTATACCAGCATGTAAATACTTCTCGTTTACTTCTTTGAGGATCACAGAATAATTACTAAGTATCAATGCTGTTGCTATTCCAGATCCCATTAGTCCTCCACCAAGAACAGCAATCTTGTTGAGTGGCCTAGGCATCAAACCTCTGTCTGTGATACCAAGGACCTATTTCACAGTTGTGAAGGGTCAATATACCCAAGTTTCTAAAAAAATCAGTAAGTCAAGATGACTAACATTGACTTTCAAAAGCTTTCATCCACTACAATCCAGTCAGGGCCATATACCATTATAAAGGGCCATCTAATCAAGTTCCTTCTATGTTTAGAGAAAGCAATAACTCCTTGAGCTTCTGTGAACACAGACGGGTTTGATGAAGCTAATTACAATCTTTTTCCACCAATACAGTTTAATGGTCAAAAGAATTGTAGAAGCCACATCTGAAAAAGTAACATGTCATTAAAAATGGAGAGAGACATGTACTACATTGAGAAAAGAATATGGTGAAATCGTTATTAGATCTAAAAAAACTGAAATCAAACTGATAACCTGCCCTGAAAAATAGGGTAAGGGTGGACTTTTCAACAATCCACGAAAAACCAAGTCAAACCTGACCCGGGCATTTCCGGGTTGGTTTGGGGCAAACTGGTTCAACCTGATATGACCCAACGTGTGAAGAAACATTTTTTTCTTTTGTGCTTGATCATGGTTGAAACTTTTGAAGAGTCAGAATGATACAATATCTGGTCTTGTTAGCTTAACATTTGAATATTATCTGAGGAAATATATAATCTATATATTCATTTATTGGATGGATGAATCAAAATAATTTGAATAATGCTAGATAAAGTAAAAATCAGAGTAAATTTGCTTGGCTAAGTCATGTGATAACTTTTCAATTGGACACTTGAATGGGTATACTAGCTCAAATAACTATTTGCAGATTTTCACATTACTTAACAAACTAATTTACAATACAAATCTTAATACCTCTAGCATTGCTCAAACAATTTACAAGTTAGGTCAGATTGACCTAATTTAACCCAATTTGACTTGATGTGTGAAATTTTCTTTTAGCATCATAGTTACTGGAGTAGTCATAATTATGAAATATTCAGTCTCGTAAGCGAATGTATGCGTAATATCATAACAAAATATGCGATTCTTGTAACTTTCAAGAGGTGTCACTTTTTCAATTAGAAGCTAAGTTGGATGGTTCATAAGTGCTCTATCGTGTTTTAAATTTTTTGGCTAAAAAATATAGTATTTGCTACAAATGCTTTTGACAATATACACTTTAACAGGATCAGCTTTATTATAGTTTTAAGATATTTTTTGTTTAACAGTGCTATACTTATTTGATCGCAGGAATTGTGAAATCAAATTTCTCAAATATTATGATGTGTGCAGCTAACTAATTTGTGCGGTTATTTAGAACTAATTTTAGATCTGCAATCAGCACATGAATTTTCTATCTATTAGTTTGGCAAAGATATTTATCATCTAAAGTTTTCGCATAACAAAAGCATGTCTTTTAATGAAGATCAAATAATAGGTCAAAAAAGGATCAACCCAGCATGGGCTGATCAAATCTCGACCCATTAATGGGCCCACTTTATAAGTCATACCCATATTGACCCAGAACCCAATCCACTCAGTTGTCAAGTCTAACCAATGTACCTTCACATGAATTAAAAAATCAGACATCTTTTGCATGAAGGTAATCCACACTACCAGGTGACAAATCATAAAACAATCTTTGATTAAACCACTTCAAGTAACCAAAAGCCAATTTGAAATTCATACTAGCCATTCTAAAGGATATGGATAGAATTTCATGAAGATTGCCCCAGAATGTTTTGGGAAAAAATATAGCATTCATGAACCCTTGCGATTGCCCAAAGCATGTAAAATTCCAAATTCAAAACCAAGAGCTTTGTTGTATCCTCCTTTTATTCTACGCCTAATCAACAGTCTTACAAACAGTAGTTATGTTCAAACCTTCGAAGCTCCACGTTGAGCAAAGAAGACGTGGACCAAGCACTTGGAAGTGTAAGATTTTTGAAGCTGTTGAGACTCTTGAGTCTCCTGCAAATATAGGATCTGGTTCACAATATTTCACAATTTACTCCAATAAGAAGGCTACAAAAGCTAGATTAGGCATTACCTTCCAAAGTCCAGCCTGTGGACCAGAGATTATACCCTCTTCAACAACGTCAATGCAGATCAGAGGATGCTTGACATTAAGAGCCTGTTTTTTGATTTGAGATCTTGCAAACTTAAGTATTTGTCTCGTGTCCTTAAGGGATCCTAGCCTGTCAGTCCTGTAAAGAGAAGCAACCCATGGTCTCCTGCACTGTGAAATATCCAGAGCCCATTTACGGGCAGTTGGTAGCAGTTCATTTGGTGATACAACAGCATCTACAAGGCCCAAACTGCATGCTTCTGTCCCTTCCACTGCCTTTGAGGTCTATGTGGTAAATCATTGGGGAAGCTAGAGCAAGTTACTCAACATATTCAGAACAAGTAGAGAAGCAAAATAATAAAAAACCCATAAGGCCAAAGGGTACCAGCATCATCTCAAGTGACTTGGAGAGACCAACAAGGCGTGGAAGCCGCTGTGTTCCTGATGCAGTTCAGGTGCATGACCTTAATAATATATAAATAGATAAAAACGGAAAATCACAATAAGTGTATGCTAGTGCATGTAATAAGATCAAGCTTTAGGTTAAGCCGTCATAAGAACTGTATGCCGTACTAAAGAGGTCATTATAATACCACCACTCAGGAAATGCAGTAACCCTTGTTCTTCAGGCACCTTCATATTTCACTTTGTAACAAAAAAAAAGTCCCAGTCCAGAATTTAGCATTTTAATCATGGATTATAACCGAGAGAACATAGATCGTCAATTCTAACATACACTTGCTAATGGACCATTTAAATATGCAAGACTATATACAAAAGTAAAGAGATGCAAAAAACTGAAATAAAACATAGCCGTCTTTATTGTCCTGCTGTAGTTTCATTGGTGGTCACTAAAGTTTAGTAGATTTTGCATTTAAGTCACTACTCGATGCACAAACTTTCATTTCTTTGTACTTTTTCAATTGATGCACTTTGACTGATATCCAGTCAATTTTTCCATGACAAGCTTGGTGTAGTGGCCACATGGCGTTGTGTCCAGAAAATTTGCATGTTTTCAGAAATGTCATTATTTTACTGGAAAAGAGGTTGGGTTCCAGTCAAAGGGCATCAATTGCAAAGGAATGAAAGTTCAATGCATGGGTCATTAAATGCATATCTATCTGTATTTATCTTTTTGAGTGATTTGCATAATGTGAGATCATGGTATCTCGACAAAGAAAATAATAAGTGCAACTTATGCCCAAAAAATAGAGAAATTCAACAGTGCAAAGAACAGATCCTAGTCTTTATTGAGAGACATATGCTAAGCAGTTAGAATCTTGGTCTCTATCATCCTCAAATAGCCTAATGCCACACCTTAATAACTAAAAGCACTTGATCAGATTGATAACAAGCATGCTGCATTAATGTGCCGAGCTCTCTGTCAAGATCCACGCATGATGTGGCACTGGATTGCCAACATGCAAGATAGATCAAGAAGTAGCTTGGTCTAAATTCAAAGAAACAAAATCATACAGATGGACTTTGTATTATCCTATACACATCTATCCCAAGTCCAGGTTCTGGATAAAAACTTCCATTGCCCAATGCTTCTTCTGTTACTGCTTAGGTCCCTTGCTCTATGGCTAAAATTCCATTGAATTTACTGAGGTCCCAAAGGGGAAAACGCCAAAGAAATCGTATATAACTCAAGTGTGATGGATATGGAAAACTCAGAATTTGGCACTATAGGCTTAGAAAACTAGTTATTTGCACCTTGACATGTTGGCTATTTCTAAGCTTCCAGCTATCTTTATATGCACGAGTCACTAGAATGAGGACCTTATATTCCTTGGGGCAACATGGCAGTTAAAAGGGAAAAAAAAAGAAGCAATCTGCAGCATTTTGTAAAATGATTTCGCTGCAATTTCATCTATTATTCATTGTTTACAAGTATCAAAAACCAATGTGGAGTCAGATAATTACCATGAGCAATAAAAACATCATATGCATCCGATCTCAGTTCGCATTCAAGAATTGCATGAACTTAAATAATTAAAAAAATAACTGAACATGCTTAGAAGAAATGATGTTTATTCTGTTAAAATTAGTGAAGGGAAGCTGATTTGGGTCATGAAGTATTGCATTGACATTCACCTTACAGATGATGTACAGCATACCCAGTCAAACACATATCTAGAATGCTCAACTTGAATTATGGCAATACCTCCAAGTCCAGGAATGACGCCCAACTGAAGTTCAGGGAGGCCTAATCGGGCGGTAGGAGTCGATATTCTTGCATGGCATACCTGATTGAGAAAAACTAAAAATTGACAACTGAAAAATAATGTTCTCTACCCACAAAACAAAAATGATCTATAAACAAAAATGTACTAGCACCATAGCAAGTTCTAATCCTCCACCCAAAGCAACGCCGTCAATAGCAGCAACGGAAGGCTTCTTAGCCCCTAAAAAGAAAGCACACGATTGAATAAGCAAGAACTGAAGTAGAAAGCAATAAAAGTCAAGCACATACCTTCAAGTCCATCAGTGAAGAAATCAACTAATGTATAACCAGGCTTGGTTTGTTCTGCCAGAATTCAGACAAAGAAAAGGACATGATAACGTTACAATGTCAAGAGTCAAGTAATAGAGTATGAAACAAACATGCAGCTAAAATACCTTCCTGGCGTTTTTGTCCACCAAAACTGCTAACATCAAAGCCCCCACAGAAAATGCTTTTTGCACCTGTTCCAGTAAAGAAATGTCCCGGCATTATAATCCTTCTGGATGCAAGATGTACAAGAGGAAAAAGGAAGCCTGATGAATACCTGTTACTACAATTGCTTTCACATCTTCTCTCTCCAAAGCCTGCTCATAACTCTTACTTAAGCTGCGGAATACTGGAAAGTCAAACGAAGAGATCAATTAGACTTTTCCAGGCATTGTAGAGATCTAAACGTTAATATGAACTTTGGTAAAAACACACATCCTAAAGACTGACTCGAAATGTGCCAACAGGAAGCTCCATACACAGAGTTTAGTGAAAGTAAATGAAGGTCAGAGGTTATGCCACATTCTACTCAACAGGTACAACTTATTCCCCATCACTCTCTTCTAACAGCAGCTTCCTGTCTGCTAATGTTCAATATCAGCGAGTTGTTCACCACAAAATGAATTGAGTTGATGCAAGTGCATGAGTTTTATCTTTATCTCTTCTACAGAAATTTCAACTCAAGTCTACCATACTTGGTCAAACCACGTAACAAACGAGTACACTAGAATTTCTGAAGCTTGCACACGCAGTGCAATCAAGTCTGAACCTTTCAATTGTCACAATCAAGTCCCAAATCTTTTTTCTGAATATGTTACAATCGCACCATTCCAGTCATCACTTCTCCAATAGCTAACACCTGGCAACCTCCACCACACAGGAAATTTTCTCCTGCCCAGTGCGCGATTTGCAAGGGACAGATTTCATTTGCCATTTTTGGTAAAAAGTTCGTGACTTGCTTGCTCCGAACCGACGGTTTGGGACTTTCAGTCAACTCTTCACACAACAAATATTGGGATATGCTTACTCCAACCGGACACGATCTGAATCCATATGATACATATAGGAAATAAAAGCGACCCAAGTGCTTCAGTTCATCATCCAATGACTGAAACGAAAAGCTTTTGACTGCATGCAAAGTGAGGCCAAGAGATGCATTCCATTCTCAACTAAAACTCAAAAAGCTCAAACTAGTTGATGAAAGCAAGGTCAGTTGATCATCATGATCACCTCGAAATTATTTTATCCACAACAAGAAACTGAAAAACATGAAGAAACTTCACAGACCCACGAAGGAAAAAATGTCGGCGAGGACGGCAAAACCAGTCAAGGCAGCAACTTTCGAGAAATCGAAGGATGTCGGAAAGGAAACAGAGGACGTACTGTCGGCGGTGAGGGCATTGACAGGAGGGTTGACGATGGTGATGAGAGCGACGCCATCGTCGCCCACTTCCAAAACCGTCGTCCTCTTCGCTTCGCGACTCATTTGTCGTCTCGTTTTGCTTTGAGATGCGACGGTGAAGTGGGAGGTGCGGCGTGGGATTTCATTGGGCATTTATATGCTCACGTGCCCTTTGGATATGCATTGAATTCACCCGATGCCATAGTATCAATTTTGGAGCGTAATGCCAAAGTCGAATGGATAAGTCGTCAATTCCTAAAACGGACTATGGAATGTGTTTTATCTGCTGGTGCCGACAAAGCGAATTGAAAGTTTTGTCAACATGCGTCAAAATTACCAATGGCATGTGAGTATTAAGTACGGATGAAAGAAAGGAGACGTATAAAATTTGTTGCTTTTTCCGTATGAAGAAAGTAAGAGTAGTGAAAAGTTGCTATAATGCCTACGGAAGTTACCGTAGCAGCCCTTTCAAAGTGAACATCAAGAGAGCTGGGAGACTGTTGGCTGGAGCAAGATAATCCAACGAGTGGCATATTTGTTTTGACTCTTTCAAACTTTATTGATCGCGATTTTTCTAATGTAATTTGTGAATGGAGTCCTTCAGAGATAGGAGGCCAAGTAATAGAAAATCCTTCATACATAAAGCTCCCATAGAGCCATTTGTTAGATCGTTTACTCAGCATATGAAACACTTCGATATTTGATCACTACCAATTAATAAATGGATAAGGCACAAATAACTTGGGGGGGGGGGTGTTTGCTTGTGGAAACCGGAAACACACATAAAGTGAACGACGGTGTATAAATCATGCCTTGGAATTGTGTGTAAACAAAAAAAAAAAAAAAATCTTCTACCAAAATAATATAAAGGAGTAGTAGGGACTCAGAAACCAGTGGCCACAGCCGATGGTTGACTAAACCAAGAGTTTAATTAAATGGAGACTCTGACACATAGAATAGGACAAATGGTATATAAAAAAAAACGTTTTCAATTACAGAAACTTTTAGTTGGACTAATCTCTAGAAATGCATACAAATTACTCTGTCTACATGCATTATGAAAGGCTCCATTACTAAAAGTGGTGAGTGAGACTCTTTAGATCAAGTGATACTATGATTTAACTATCAAATACTGTCGCGACCCAACAAATACTACTCCATTTTTCCTAAGCCAGGTAAGCCCCCAAATCCAATGTAGGACATGATTATGAATATGACATGAATATGTGAAAAAATAGAGACAGCACCACGTGGAAGCGCCAGCTTTTATCTATTGTACTTATTTATTTTTGTGGTCCATGTCTCACATTGTTGGAGCAAATTCGGATCTTGAGCATATGGAGAGGGGGCTTGATTTTTTTAGCCTCTTGCAAATGTAATACGTAACTTGCAAACAATCTTCGTTTGACCTCATTGAATATGGTACTTATTTATTACACTAGACGAGTCATGTCTACCTATTGACAAAAAGAAAATTAAGATTGGATGCGTCGCCAACAGTGGGCTCCACTTTTTTTTTTTTTTGGTCTGATGGGCTCCACTTAAAACCAATAATTTGTACTGACCCGCCATGTTTATGGAAGATTTTCGGGCGAAAATAAAATAAGTGGGTCGGAATAATAAATTGAAAGAGGCTTTGATTGGTGGCCCAAAAAGTAAGGCTAAAAATAATTTATTCATTTTATCACTACGACTAAAAGTTGGGAGAAAAAAATGTGTTTCCTGCTTGAAAACAGGTCTTGCTGAAAATTCATGATGTTTCAAAGTTGCGATATTTATTATTTAGCACACGAGAATAACGTGTTAAAGGACCTAGCCATACACAAGCATCTAAATTCCGAAACTCTAAAATATTGTTTATTGGCAAAATGTCTACATCTTTTAGTTGGTGAAAGAATCTTTTGGTTGGCGGTGGATGAGGAAGAAAAGTATCCAATGCATTTCTTGACATCATGAAACGATGACTCATCCACTATAATCCGACTCGGAGTAGATATGACCGTGTTCAAAGTAAATTACTAATTGATAGTATCATTTAATCTGTCCTCTAATATGAGTTAATTGATTTGCACAGCCATGAAGGATTGGTAGGAAAATTTTTGAAGTAAGTTAGGACAGTATTCGAGTCAATTTACAGAAGATAGAAGTTTCAAATGTTTAAACACATAATTCTCTAGTAATTAATTGCGAATGGGTCACATATGGTAGCTTAGAATTGACCGAAATTACGTAAGAATCCTGTTAAATACAATGCTGAGAAGAGTAGATTCAGTATATAATACTGATCCTATATTACCACAAGAGACCATGCAGTCTTATTTTTTTCTTGTTCAGACACGCTAATACCCTCTCTCTCCCTCTCCCTCTCCCTCTCTCTCTCTCTCTGCATGGTCCGATGGTTTCCAGAGCAATACCTAAACAAACATCCCATTTTGTTCCTAACAACTCTGCTACCCGTAAGGTATAAAAGGAAGAAAGGAACATGTATTGCTCGCTATGGATGGACTGAGATGAGATTTGTTCTGAAATGACTTGGCATCTACTACCACTTCTAGATCTAGCGACGAATGAGCTCGACCGCGGGCATTGACAAATGGGTTGCTCCGGCATAAAGGGTCAATGACCGCAAGCCGCCACAACAACTAATAAGGTGGCTCCTCCACGGACCATAACTCCAAAACTAGCAGTGGACGAGCCCGGGCGCGAGCGATGACGAAGTGGATAACCTGACCATGGATGGGCAACGACTGGAGCTGCCACGATGACAGAGGGATGGCACAGCCCGGGACGTGAAGCAGTGGCCGATGTAGCACCTGTAATTCCGCGAGTGACTACGTATGGAGGAGGTGCTACGATAGCGGAGATAGAAGAGAGAATAAAAGGCTCATGTTTTTGATGTCATGTCATAGGCACGTGTCAAATTGTGATTAGATTTTGGTATAAAAATAGCCTATAATGTGGTACCATGTGAGCTTTTTTTTTTCTCATGTTCTTGGTACCATGCAACTGGGCATTAGCAAAAGGAAAGACTTTTCCTGTAGTGGGTCCTTTTTCGGATTTTCTCATGTTCTTCCTCACTTACTCACAGAGCTTGTCAAGGGCAATAGAGGAAGAAAATTATCCGCATGAAGGGAAAAGACTTCTTTTGTCTTTTGGAGAGAGAGAGCGCGCGGGAGAGGAGAAGACGTACGTAAATTCTGATTTCCAACAGGTGTCTTCTCTCTCTCTCTCTTCCCTTTTATACCTCCCTCCATCCACGGGTCCTATTACCGTGGGCCGGGCTTTTTGGGCCTAACTTGGGCGGACGGGCCTTAAGCCCATCAATAATAAAACCATCATCTCCCACTCGCACATGGTGGGCCGAACATGATTCTCTTTACCTCTCTTCAACATTCATACCGGTGAATAATCCGTGCGACCAACATTGAGAGCTCGTTGCTATACATCTGTTAGGAATATATAGCAGCTCATAATGGGCGTCACACTCCGAGTAGATTTAGTATGCAGTACCCTAGATCGATCAATCACATTTACATCTCTCTTAATCTCTTTTAAACATGATATATATATATATATATATTGTATTTACAACTATGATTATCCCAAAGACAGTAATAATTGGTCGACCAATGAATACAAAAATTACAATGTGATTCTCTAAAATCGATCTTCCTCTTTCCTTCAAACTCTCAATTTCAGTTCAGCTTGCTTTTCTAGAAATGTCCAATTAGATCGAATCAACTCATGACCATTGGCAACATCCTAAGATAGCAAACACTAAATAGAAATTTTGAGAATAAGTAAGAGTCATGAGGGGACTAAAAAATTGAGGAACTCTTTTCCTCAAGAGTCTCACACGTCATAAAAATTGAGATCAAACTTTTTGCTACTCTTATTGGTCGTCTCATGCATACGTAGTATGAAATACGTATTACGGTCTTAACTCATTTCCCATGGAGCGTATGTCTACACTTTCAATACCGTACAGATGATAGTTCAGACATACCCAATGTCTAACTTGAGTTCACGTATCTACTCATTCACAAAATTCATCGAACTCACATCCGGCATCTTAGACGGATAAAGTAAAATATGTGGGGTATTTTACTTTCGGACATCGTAAGAATTATGTCCTCATCTTAACATTCAGTTAAGGCGACATACGTGTTTTAAGCTTGAGCTCTTGATTATCACCTAGATAATAAGCTTAAAAACAGTCTCATCTCTATTTATCACACAGTAGTCAGAGGCGATTACCCGTGTGAGTGGGCTAATCTTATATCTGTCCGACATACTTCTTTTAACTTAAAGTAATGCATTGAGCATTAAGATGCATAAATATCATACAAAGATTCATAGGCATTAATAATGAAACAACACTAGTTCATAATTGTGAACAACTCAGGGAAATTACAATCCAGTACATCAAACTCTACGCAATCCTAGAGATTTTATATGACCACAAAATACATCTCTAGGTATTAGCTTTGTCATAGGATCTGCTACCATTCTATGCGTAGATATGTACTGCAAGTTCACATCCTTTCGTGCAACCATATCCTTGACAAAGTTATACTTGGTATCTATATGTTTGGTCTTGTCATGATATTTTGGATCTTTGGTGTACGCTATAGCTGCTTGGCTATCACAGTTAACCAACAATGGATTTGCAGTTTTCTCATTAACACCTAAATGATCCAAAAATCTCTTAAACCAAACTCCTTCTTGTACCGCTGCTGATAATGCCACGAACTCAGCTTCCATCGTGGACAAGGCTATACACGTTTGTTTCTTACTGCTCCATGATATGGCTCCATTGTTCAGTAAGAAAGTAAATCCTGAGGTAGATTTTCTTTCATCTAAATCTCCTCTCCAATCAGCATCTGAATAGCCTTCAAGTCGCAGATCCTTTTCTTGGTAATTCAACTTGAAATTAGCAGTTCCCTTCAGATACCTTATTATTCTCTTAACGGCTTTCCAATATGCTGGACCTGGATTGGATTGGTATCTACTCACCATTCCAACTGCAAAACATATGTCGGGTCTTGTACACATCATAGCGTACATCAAGCTCCCAACTGCACTAGCATAAGGAACATGTTTCATTTGTTCCTTCTCTTGTGGAGTCCTCGGACACAGTCTATGGCTCAATCCTTCACCTTTCGCAATAGGAGTGTCTATGGGTTTACAATCTTGTATACGAAATCGTTCAAGAACCTTATTTATATAGGTTTCTTGTGAAAGAGACAACGATCTCTTCGAACGATCTCTTGAAATCTTAACTCCAAAAATATATGCAGCCTCACCCATATCCTTCATCTCAAAGTTGGAAGACAACCAACTCTTGACAGTATTAACAAACTCCATATTACTTCTGGCAATCAGTATATCATCAACATATAATGATATGATCACAAATTGATCATTGAATCTTTTGATATATATACAATGATCCTCATCAATCATTGTAAAATCATATGCCATTATGGCATTATGAAAACGTATATACCATTGTCTCGATGACTGCTTAAGGCCATATATCGATCTCAAAAGTCGACATACATTTTCTTCTTGGCCTTTCACTATGAAACCAGCAGGTTGTTCCATATATATTTCTTCCTCTAATTCTCCATTGAGGAAATTAGTCTTTACATCCATCTGATGTAACTCAAGATCCATACTAGTTACTATTGCCAGAACAATGCGAATCGAGGTAAATCTCACCACAGGAGAAAACGTATCTTCATAATCAATTCCTTCCTGTTAATTATGTCCCTTTGCCACAAGGCGAGCCTTATGCCTTTCTATCGAGCCATCAGCCTTTCGCTTTATTTTGAGAACCCACATGTTCCCAATAGCTCTGCGTCCTTTTGGAAGATTAACTAGTTCCCAGACTTGGTTTGATCTCATTGACTCCATTTCCTCTTCCATTGCATGAATCCATTTTTCCTTATTAGGGCAATTTAGAGTCTCATTAATATTTCTTGGCTCATCCTCATCTTGTGGAGCAATCATAAAAGTTTTCCCTTCAATGTCAAAACGTCGACGGGGAATACTTTGGTGACTTGTTCGTCGTATGGGAGATTGTACACTTTGCACATCATTCCCCATTATGCTCCCACTTGGATTAGGTAATGATGATGTCGTCTCATCATGTGGTTGCAATTGAGAATGATTTGAATTCAATTCATCACTTCTCATATTACTCCCACTTGGACGAACTCTACTAAAATCATTATCTTGATCCAAGATTTCAAATAGGGAGTAATCTTCCCCTATTTCGCCCTTCTTAGGAAACTCATCCTCTAAGAATGTGACATCCCGTGATTCAAATTCAGTTATACTCCCACTTTCCTGCTCACCTATGAACACATACCCTTTCGAGTGTTAAAAGTATCTTATGAAAATACTCTTCTTTCCTCTAGGACCTAATTTCCCAAACTTGTGAGAGGACTTATGTGTATAGGCAGCACAACCCCATGGCTTAAGAAAACTTAAGTCCGGTTTTCTACCCGTCCATAACTCATATGGAGTGGAAGTAACTGATTTGGAAGGCACCCGATTAAGTATATAGCCAGCAGTTAACAACGCATCACTCCAAAAAGTGATAGGTAAGTTAGCATGCGCCATCATGGACCTAACCATTTCCAGTAGGGTTCTATTTCTTCTCTCCGCAACACCATTTTGTTGAGGAGTATATGGAATAGACAACTGTCTTTCTATTCCTTTTTCATCACATAATTTTTTGAACTCATTAGATAAATATTCTCGACCTTGATCAGATCTCAATGCTTTTATTTTCTTGTCTAATTGATTTTCTACCAGGCTCATAAACCTTTTGAAAGAATTTATTGCTTCAGATTTATGAGAAATCAAATAGACATATCCGAATCGAGTATAATCATCTATAAAGGTGATGAAATAAACAGCCCCATGCTTTCCTCTCACATTCATTGGTTCACAGACATCAGAATGGATTAAATGCAGAGGAAATTCAGCTCTTTTACATTTCCCAAATGGTTTCTTTGTCGTTTTCCCTTCTAGGCAATGCTTACATATGGGCAAATCGACTTTTTCAATGTTGCCCAACAAGCCCTCTTTGGCTAGTCTATTCATACGTTGCTGGCCAATGTGACCAAGTCTAGCATGCCACACATTCACATCATTATCATAGGTATTAGAAGACGTGATAAGAGAATAACAAACATTTGCATTAACATAGTCAATATCTAATACAACGAAACCATCCAGAAAATAACCATGACCATAGTAATTTGTATCTAAAAACAAATCCACACCTCTATTACAGAAGTTCATATTAAAACCTAGTCTAACCAATACTAAAATAGACACTAAATTCCGACGAATCTTCGGAGCATACAACACATCATGAAGGAACAAAGTGCGTCCACCATGCATGTTTAGTTGGCAGGTTCCAATTCCTTTCACTTCAGCTCTAGAGTTGTTTCCCACATAGATCCACTTAGTTTTAGTAGGTACTCGTCGGAATTCCACGAAGGATCCTCTATTCTTCGCTACATGGTCTGTCGCTCCTGAATCCACAGTCTGGATTAGACTCAGATAAGAACACAGAACTCGGCACAAAAGCAAAGTTCTGAAAAGTACAAGGGGTGCATACCTTCTTTGGCTCACGACAGTCGCGAGCATAGCGACCCTTCTTGTCACAGTTGTAGCATTTCACCCTTGCAAGCTTTTTCATGTGAGGACGCTTTCCTCTTTCATGTTGGTTAAACTTGGGTTTCTTCCTTGAAGGACCTGCTTCCTTGCCTTTCCCTTTATCAAACCAGTTAGGGCACTTGCGCTTGGAGCTCGAAGCTCTATTTGAGCTAGAACTAGCATGATAGAGTTTAGCATCCGGCTTAGCCGCCAAGAGGCGGTCCTCTTCCAGCTCAAGATGACGCATTGCATCCTCGAAGGTTTTGATATTTTCATTATGAGTCAGGTGCACCTTCATATGCTCCTAACTCTGAGGCAAGGAACGAATCACTGCTTGCACTTGCTGCTCATCCGTGAGGACATGGCTAGCATCTTTCAGCTCAGTTATCATGTTTGACATCTTTCTAAGATGCTGCTTCATGGTCTGACCATGAGGCTTCTTATAAGAGTCAAACCTAATAGTGAGTTGCCTCAATTTAGTCACCGAAGTATGACCAAATCTAGCTGCCAATGCCTCCCACATTTCCTTGGCATTGTCAAAACGCCGAAACTCTCACATGATGTCATTTTCCATGCTGCTCAGCAACGTGATGCGAGCAAGAGAGTTCTTTCTTTTCCATGTAGCAAAGGCTTCCTTGTCTCTTTTGTGCTATGTAGTGGTTCCCTCTTCAGGTTCTACCATGGTTAGGTTAAGAGCCTCAAGTGCTTCTTGCTCTTCCAGCACATACTGGATTTTCATTTGCCAAATTTCATAGTTGTCACCATTGAGCTTTTCACCTTTGTTCAGCTCGGCAACTATGCTCTTTGTAGCTGAAGCCATTGATCTGAACACATCAGACAAATATGCACAAATTATTAATGCCTATCATTTATGCATCCCTATTTACATAGACCCATCATATTAATGAATAATTTCAAGTAAGGCTTTAGAATCAAAAGGTCACTACATTTCCAATCATCCTCCAAAAATCCTAACTTAAAACTATCATTAATATGATTGTCATATGCAAAATCAATTCTATGAAGTTACAAAAACTTCTATAACTACCCACAGCAACCAGCAATAACAGAAAGCAACAAATAATTGGCATCCAATAAAACAATAATGCTTTCAACTAATACAAACAAGATATAGGTTACTCTATCAACAACAATTAGGTAGTAAACAATACATAAGATGTCTACAAAGCACACTTAACATAAAACAACCAATACAACTAACACCAAGTCAGCACACGAACTGGGAAAGATCCTCTTTTGTTCAATTTCTTGATCTTTTCCCTTGTCATAATACAGTAATATTCATTTATAAAATCCATTACAATTTTCTTATATGAAGCAACTCCGTTGACATCCCATATGCGATTCAACACATCTTGCCATTCAGGTGGAAGAGTGTTTATGAAAAATCGCACTATCTTTGACTGTGACATAGGACGACCATTCCATATGACCTGTTGAATTTTCCCGTTGACTTCAAGGACATGATCAATTAAGTCACCTCTCTCCCATCGATGATCAATCAGCTCAGCTATCAACTTAGACAGCCTATCCTTTTGTTCATCGGTAACTGCGTGAATATGTGTGCGCAACCTCAGGGGAGGCATTGTTCCTGCAACAAATGCATAACAAAATAAGGGATCACTTATAATCCACATAGACTTAATTGAAAAAGAAATACATTCTTTTCCTTTTTTTTTTGGTCAACGGTCAACGATCGTCGGTCAACGGTCAACAGTAGTCAACGGTCAACGGTCGTCAACGGTCAACGGTCGTCGGTCGGGTCGTCAGTCGCCGGACCGGTCGGATCGGTCGGATCGGATGGGCCGGTCAGACCGGTCTGGCCGGTTGGGCCGAGTCGCACGGACCGATTGCACGTGCCGCGCGTGTGCCAGGCGTCCACGGGTCGGGTCTGGTTGGGTCGCCGGTCGGGTCGTCGGCCGGTGACCGCCCGGCCAACTGTCGACGATGTTGACGTCATCAATGACGTCAGCACGCGTAGGTTTGTCGACTGGCGCTTGTCGGTTCGCCGGCCGGCGGTGCACATGCGACGGTTCGCCGACCGGTGCATGTGCCGCACTGCGCCGGGCGAGCCGGCGCTTCCGGTGCGTCGCGCCCACGCGCAGCGCCTTCGGCCGCACGTGTGGGCGTGTCCGGCGTCGCCCGGCGGCGCTCGACGTATCGCCAGACTCGTCTCGACGTCCCCTTTCTCCCTATGCCATTAGAATTCGATTTTGACTTACGAAAACTCGGAAAAATGGCAGAACAACGCTTGGTTGTTGGGATTTCACGCCCCGATCCGTATGGCTGAAAATTTTTTGCGAAAAAAAATCCAAAAACGTCAAACAGGTCGGGAAAACGTGAACTAGGGCTCTGATACCAATGTTGGGAATAACGGATCCCCAAAAATGCGGATTCGACACTGAATCGAACCCCTAAATCAATGCGGAAGACGAGCCCGGGAAAACAACACGTATCACCGATCCTAAAGCACACCACGGATTCGAGCGTACCTTGTTAGCTACAAATTAGACACCGACGCCGATAGAGGAAGAAAATCTAGTTCTGTTCGATCCGACGACGCCTTAAAGGGAAGAAGAAAGTGCTGTATGCCTTACTGTTTCTTCTTTTGTCTTTTGGAGAGAGAGAGCGCTCGGGAGAGGAGAAGACGTACGTAAATTCTGATTTCCAACAGGTGTCTTCTCTCTCTCTCTCTTCCCTTTTATACCTCCCTTCATCCACGGGCCCTATTCCCGTGGGCCGGGCTTTTTGGACCCAACTTGGGCAGATGGGCCTTAAGCCCATCAATAATAAAACCATCAAAACCAATCCAAGCAATGACCAGACCGGTCCGATCACGGGATTCGTTGGCCACAATCTCATTAGTGACCATTGGTCACCAAGGGCACGCATGAGATTTTTTTTGCCATAAATTGATTTCTCAATTTCGGTTTTCTGCACGAGTTTCTAAACAAAAAAATGCGTTTGATAACAATTCAACATTTTTATTTTTGGAATAGAAATTCCTTTGATAACAGAATACAATTTCTATTTCTAAGGGAGCGGTGGCAGCTATCCAATGACCGATAGCGGGCGTTCGATGGTAGGCATCCAGCGTCTCACGGACTAGTGAAGTTCTTCTTGATGCTTGGAGATCTAGATAGATTCTAGAGAGCTTCTTGAAACAAAAAAAGAAAAATGACGGTTGAAATTGTCTTAGTTCCCTTTATTTTCTTGAATTTTTCTATTTAATCTCTCTTTTTGGCGGTTAATGAACAAGCGAAAAGAGACATTAGAACTATATGTAGATGATATATATTGTAAAAACGAAACTAGATAAGTGATTTTCACACTACCTAGTCAACGTGATCAATTTGATGTAAATAAAAAGTAGTATTTGTACTTAATCATGTTTTTAATGATACAATTATCATATTTTCCTACATTAATACCCATATCTATTTTTCTTTTTTTTTGGCTACAAAATTATGACACCTACATATCCGAGAATATGCGTGGAATGGTTGCGAAATGAAGCGAAATGAAAGTTTGCTCCAGGGGAGAACAAGGCTTTCATCGCACACTTGCTACCTTCTCCAATTCTGTTTTGGTTACTTGAAGTGATTGATTCCTTCTTTCGGCTTTGCCATTTTGTCGAGGAGTATAGATAATGAAAAAGTTGTGCTCCACTTCATTTTCATCACAATAGCCGACAAAGCTTTGGTCATCAAATTCTCCTCAATGATCAGTTCTGATAGTGGTGATGCCGTATCATTTCTCATTTTGAATTTATCGTGCAAATTTCTCAAATGAGTGAAATGCTTCATTCTTATGAGATAAAAACATTACCCGTGTAAATCGTGAGAAATTGTCAACCACCACGAGACAGTACTTTCTTCAACCTAAATGGTAGTTCATGTTGCTCTAAATAGGTCCATATGCAACAGCTGTAAAGATTTGTTAGTTGCAATAGTTTGGTTGATTTGAAAAAAACTTCTTACATGCTTTCCCAAAGCACAGGCATTGCAACAATCACATTTACTGTAGTTGATCTTTGATAATCCACGAACAAGATCTTTTCAAGATATTTTTTGAATCCACTTGGCATTAATATAACATAATTTCTTGTGCCATAGATTACACTCTTTCTTGATAGACATTAGACAATAAGATTCTTCAAAGTTGATATCAAGTAAGTAAATATTGTCATACCTATTTCTAGTGAATGATTGAGAATTGTCCTTACTAGTGCCAATGCACTTACCTTTTTCGAAGCTTATTTTGTATCCCTTGTCACATGGTTGGCTAATGTCTATGAGATTGTGCTTCAATCCTTTGACAAATGAAACATCTTCACCGATTAGATTTCCCAACTTGATGTTTCCTTTGCCGATGATTTTATCTTTGTCTTTTCCCCCAAAAGTAACAGTTCCTCCATCTATGGTGGTGAGTGTTAAGAATTTGGTGTTGTCTCTAGTCATATGTCTAGAACAACCACTGTCCAAATGCCACTTGTTTTTCTTCAAAATCACTTGCAATCAAAGAAAATCTCATCTTTTCTTTGGTACCCACATAAACTTGGGTCCTTTGTGGTTAGGCTTTGATTTAGGGCCAAAGGACTAGCCAGTTCTCTTGGACCTCTTATGTTGTTTTGGACAATCCATTTTAAAATGGTTGTATTCATCGGAGTTTGAGCACTCAGGGAATCTTTAGCCAGTAGCTCCTGTGAATTGTCTATTAAAGTGATATTTATAACAACGTTCAAGAGATTTACGCTTCAATTTATTGTTTGCTTTTGGGAAGGGATTCTTCTCATCTTCATTTTCCTTACATCCCATACCACTCTTGTTATAATGAGGAATTTGAATCCAGCGGATATGCTTCAATGCTTTTGAATTGAGAGAAAACTTGGTGTTGATTTTTGAAATTTCATCCCCGAGACTCTCATTTTTGAGTCGAAGAAGATTTACTTCACTCACTCAGAGATCATATTCATTCTTTAATTTGTCAATAAGAACTTTACCAGCCAAGTTTCCAATAGTGAGATCATAAACTTCATTTTATAAATAGAAATCCTTTTTGAAGCTCTTTGGTGTTCTTCAAACATTTCCCTTAAAAACTCTTGTAACTCTTTATAAGATAGTTCGAAATCTTTTAACTTATCTTCTTCCTCATGTTCTAAGTTAGCCATAAGACAAATATTAGCTTCCTCTTCATCTCTTGACTCACAATTGGTGTCACTCCATGTTTCTGCCTTTAGCGTCTTTTTCTTCTTCTTGAACTTTCCTTTCTTTTTCTTGAGAGATGGGCAATCTGGCTTTATGTGACCTGGTTTCTTGTATTCATGGTACACGATGTCCTTATCGTTGGATTCTTCTTTGTTTCTATAAGGCTTCTTATCATTTAAAGCCGAACTGATCGCGGTTGATTTCACACGAAACCTATACCATCCATGAATGATCCATGAGTTGATCCTGTCCAGTGATGAATCGGTTGTGGATTGATGGAGTCCAAATGACCAAGTGACAATCAAGATTCGATCATGGGAATTCATGGCATAAACCTTGGATAGACCAAGGCATGACGGTTTGGCCATGGACTTGGTTCGCCTGACCAAGACTCGATTAGGGTGAATGATCAAGGTCAACCACGAATGTCATTTTTAAGACATCCATTGGACCAATTCTAATTCGAAATGGTCACAAACAAGTTCAAGAGGGCTACCAACTTAGTTGCACTCATTTGATTAAAATTTAGTGAATCCTTGGCACGAACCTTAGTGCTCATAGAATCATCGATTGTGTGCAAATATGAACGACTTCTCCAATGAGGCGACACCTATGTTAGTCTCATAAATTCTTTGAATGAATTTAAAATGCAAACTAATTAATGCGGGGATAAGTTATTAGACAAATATCAAGAGATGATAAGAATTCTAGAACCTTCCATGACCTTTTGACATAGTCCATCCTATCCATTAAGAGCCACATGCCCACTTCAAGAGAGAAGGAGAAAACTTGCCTTCCAAGTAGCTTGGCAAAAAATCTAGACCTCATTTAATAACTTTGGACTTTAGTTCATTAATGGCATGGATGAGTCACCATGCTTAGATGTCCCCTAGAATTTTAGGTTATGATGACCTTGAAAATATAGCCTTGGTGAACAAGGCAAGGCCCAACTGATTAGAAAAGGACATTAGTCATCTAAAGGGCTTATGTGTC
The DNA here is from genome assembly GCA_014182575.1 of Eucalyptus decipiens. NCBI lineage: Eukaryota > Viridiplantae > Streptophyta > Magnoliopsida > Myrtales > Myrtaceae > Eucalyptus > Eucalyptus decipiens. The sequence goes on from CM024610.1 coordinate 19,425,675, forward strand.
TCCTAGGGCCGTAGGCAAATTATGAACGTAAATTGAGCCTTGGAAAATAAGCCAATAGATGGACCAATCACAAGTTAACATCAAGGGACATAGGTGCCAACTCAAGAGGATATATAGGTCACCTTCTCTCCTATGTGTAATCATGAGCTTGCATAAAAAATCTAAGAGGATGAGGCCTATAAATATGAGCCACCCTTACATTTTAAGGATTAGCCATTTTCTCTCCTCTTCCTCTACTTTCTTTCTTTGACGTTCTCCTCCTCAAAGCCGCCCAAGAGCCAAGCGATTCCCTAAGAAGCATCTTGGAGCTAGGTCCAAAAAATTGTAAGTGTAGTTTCCTAACTCTTTGATGGGGTGATGTACTACATGTATCAATTTTAGGATCTTGTCATCATTTACTTGCTTTGGCTTGTATTATTATGCTTGTTGTGTTTCCATATGTTTGTTGTTATATCAAGTAAATTCATGGTCTCGCATGAGTGTCAAGCACACCTGAATGTCGAGGAAAGGTCTCGACGACTTTAGACGTGTGTTGAGGTGGGTGCATGATTCACACTTGGCTTTGGGAAAACATTGAGGCTTGTTGTTACTCGAGACAAGCATTGGGTCGATGCTGAAGTGGGAGCGAACAATTCCAAGTCAAGACCATGAGCTCGAATTGCATTCAACATAAGTCTAGTTTAATAGGGCATAAAAGTCATTGATTCACTTTGCATGGCATGCCTTCAAGCCTTTACATTCGGTTAAAGATTCAAGATAAAATGAATTAATTAATGCTTGATATACATGAACACACGATGGACTTTTACCGCCGACGCTGAGGAATGCTGGGTTGTTGCCTAGGGTAAAGCCCTAGATGCCATCCCGATATTGAGATCATGGACAATGCTTGCTCGGGTGAGGTCAATGCATGGGGGTCATCTAGGATGCCGTCCTAATAATAAGATTGAGATGATACTGGTTGCCAAGAAGGGGACCAATGCTTGTTTGATAACGAAAGAGTCAATGAATTTCGATTAACTAAAAGTGATTGAAATAAATTGGAAATCCATGTGTGGTTCTTGACTGATACATGTGTGGTGTTTGAATTGATGCTTGCAAAAGTTGGGTTTGTTTGATATTAGTTGTTGAGTCCTTGCATCATTTTGAACATATGTTTGCATTGGGTCACTTGGTGCATAAACAAGTCTTGCGTGTTGCATGCATCCTTCTAGAACCGAAATGGTAGTAAGCCACGAATCTTTGAAAAGCTTGTTTTTATGCACTAAATTTTTGTCTTTAATCCTCAAAAGCACATAGAAGATTAAGAGGTTTTCATATGCATAAGTAAGGCAAGTCACGAGCCTTGCCATTGATTTGCCATCGACAAGTGGGTGGTGATTTTGTACCTGAAGATTGATGGTGAGACGTCCTCCTATAGAGGAATTAGGAATTTCTACTATGACATTTTGAAAATTGGCCCCTATTTCAAATATATGAAATGGTTATTTCATCGATGCGCTTATGGTTATTTTACTCGGAACTGATCACTGCGAGTTAACTAATCTATTAGGTGAGGCCGTTAAGGGATATAAACGCGACAGACTAGAGAATTTGATTGGAAATCGACTGCTCGACCATAATAATCGGTAAGGGTCAATACAACACTGTTATAAATCAATTAGCAAACGGATAAAAGTCAATTCAATGAAATTACATAGTCGAATTGTGGGTGGTTCCGCACAATTGCGATATTCGCGTTGAACAACAATAAACTGATTTTCTATTAATATTATATTCGGAACACGTAATTGAACCCTTGCGATTATATGACAATCGAGGGTCATCTACGATTTGAAGATGCACAAACGTGGATAAAAAATTATCGACCACTGGTCTAACGCGTTAAAACCCCTAAAAGCTACCCGGTAGATTAAATCGTACTAAAGTCACGTTCGATTGATTTTAATCATGAAATTTAATTCAGTTTCAGGAATTAGACGTTCGAGCGTGTCATGATTTATTTATTAGACGTCATCTCATCTTTCGGCGAATTTTCGACGAGTTCAAAATTTTGCAGAAAAACGATTTTCGGACAAAAAGAAAATGGAAAGGAAATTTAGATGGGATGAGAAATTAGGATTTTTCTACCCTAAAAAGGCTTTGTTTGTGAGAAATTAGAGGAAAAATGGCAATTGGATGAGCTTAGGACTTTTTGTTTTTTTTTAAAGGCTTGTATATATATTATTTTTTTTAAAATTGTATTGCTAAAATATTTTTATCCAATGAAGACTTTGGAGGCAGGCAAGCCTCGAGGTGATGATGGTGTAGATATTTTGCTAAGGTTTTGATTGGTTAGCCTATCCCTTTCTTTCTTTCTCTCTCCCATTCTTCCTCCCCCTCTCTCTCACATGTGAAAGCTTCACCCCCTCAGCTGATTTCTTCTACCCATTTCTTCCTCACGCATTCTTCTCTTCCCTTCATTTCCCTCTTCTTTTCCTTACCGCCAGCCTCCTCTTTCCTTTCACTGGTTCTGTTCTTCTTTATTTCCTTGTTGCCGCACCATCCCACATCCTTTGCCAGCAACTCCTTTACCACCACCACACAGCCGTAGCACCACCCGCTTGTTCCACCACCGTCCTCACCCCATGTTTAGCTCTGTTCCTTCTTGCCGCACCATCATCCACCACCTCCAGCTGTTCCGCCAACACCAGTAGCAACCTCACTGCCCCACACGCCCGTCCCCGTCCGTGAGTGTCTAGCAACCTCAGCCCACCGTAGCTCCACTGCACCACCACTAGCTCACCCCCGCAGCCACAAGCTTTGCCCAGCTCCCCCGTGTCCAGCCGAGCTACCGTCCGCCCAAGCCGAGCTCCCCTCTTGGCCGAGAGCTTGGAGGGATTGTCAACACCATCGTTGAACTCTATTCAAGCCATGGTTGGTTTGTGTTTTTGTTGCCGTCGCATTGCCGTCGCCGCAAACCCGCCGCCGTTGAAAACTGTGAGTTAACGCCCTAATCGTTGATTAGGCCGTTAATTATGCTTAGGGGTGGTTAGATTAGTCTTGATGAGGATTTGTTTTAGTTAATCCTAGATTAGTGTTAATTAAGCTTGGTTAGGTTAGTTAATCATGATTAGGTTAATTAATCATGATTAGGTTAATTAATCATGGTTATGTCAATTAATCATGGTTAGGTTAATTAAGTTGGTTTAGTTTAATTAATCGCAATTTATGTAATTTAATCGTTATTTAATTAATTAATCATAATTAGTGTAATTAGTGACGGATTAGGCGTTACGTAGAATTTTACGCTTGTTTTCTTGGATGCGATTATGCATGATTTTGATGGTTTGTATGTGTGAAATTATGCAATTGATTGCTCTATGGTAGGTTCCGATTTTTTTTATATAAAACTTGATGTGATAGACTATTAAATACAAAATAAATGAGGTGTCGAGTTCGGACACCAAAACTTATTTGCTCAATAAAACAATGAGGTTTTAAATTAGGTGCGTACAAAGTTTGACGGGTTGATTTTGAGTACGTGACCACGTACGAATTTATTTCGAAAAGTTTTAAAGAAAAAAAAAGAGTTGCCAAGTTTATTATTGGAAAAGGGATTTCGGTTTTCTTGGCTAAATAACAGTAATAAAATGTTGGTTTGATTGATGGTGTGCTCGTATGGTCACGTAATGAACCCTTCCTAATGTGTATGATTACGTGGGATGATGCTTGATTAAGTTTGTATGCCCCTAAGTCAATAGGATGCTGTTCGCGGATGGATTTCGAAACGAAGCTCATTATTGGAATGCTATCCTAAGGTGTATGCATACGCGGGATGATGCCATGCCCGATGGGGCGGGACAATGCCCAGTTATGCTGGATGACCACCAACTTTTGTGTTGGCTATGGCCGAGGGGTCGTAATAATCGAAACACGTGTAAATGATTGTGATGTATTGCGCTTGATTATGGGGTAAAACTATTAGGCATGGTATGTGACGTGCCAAAACGGTTTTGCCTTATAATTAGGACTCGTGTGAATGCTTGAAGAATTGAGTATTTTGTGTTTCGGTTGTTGTTTATGCTTATTATATCGATAAAGGCATATGTAACGTGCTAACTTGCAGGGGTGTGCTGAGGTGAGGTGAGTTTATGTGCGGTGCTTGTTTATGCTGCCTCCGAGGTGAATTTGCATCCTAATCGAGGCTTAAGGATTTTAACTTGTTGAGATTTTATCTCACCTCGTCATGTTAACCTTTTTCAGGGCCGTAGCGTGGAGAACTGCCAGGTGCAGTTGTGGTGGGTGCGAGATGCGACACATTTTTGGTTGGCCCTATTGTTAGTGAATTTAGGTTAATTCTAATCCCTGAAGGTTTTTGAGAGGGTCAATAGGAAGTGGCCGTAGAAAGGCTTGTAATTATTAAACTTCCTAGTTTATTATCCCAATAGTTTGTTTATTGACCGGGGGTTTATTTAATTCGCTTCTGCCCGCGTTTAATCAAAAGATAAAAAGAATGGGTTGGTGACGCGTCCTATGACGTTGCACTTTTAATCGACCACTGAGGGATGTGCGCGCGCTCGGGGTTCGGAGCATGACATCTACTTACTAAGTCATCGACGCACTCTTGTTGCTTTCACCATTTTAAATGTGTGATGTATGAGCCAACCTTACCACCCGTCCATCTTGGCCTTCCTATTGATATGGTTACTACTGTGATAGATACAGTAGACTTAGAAGGGGTCGTCACTTACCAAGAGTATACTACTGCCATATGGGTCCAAGAAGGGCTAGACACATTGGTTCCCCACATGTATGAGGTTTGGTGCCTCATTTTTTATGGGGACATCATCAGTCCATCCATGGCTTCATTCCTCCAGAAGATCCTATGGGAGCTCCGTAGGAAGTTGGGTCTTGGACAGGGGCCATTTTTGGAGGAGCTCAATAGAGGAGCTAGGCTACTCTAGCCTTTTGATCGACTATGTGTGGTAATGAAAATAGATAGCTCAGGACTAGGATAGACATGTAATTATAATAGCTTTTGGTATGTATAAACATATGTTTACTTTGTTGCTTGGCTTGTATATGTTTTGCCCGACTTCCATGTTTGTTGTATATGGGGATTATTTATAAATCGCTTTCATACGTGCTTAATCAAAGATAAAAGATTTTAGGACGTTTAATGTGCATGGGATGTCGATGCTAACTTGCTAGGTCACGCTTTCATTCCAAGGGTGGGGCAAGGGTGTGACATATTTCATCTGGATTTTGTTGTTGTGCGAATCCAAGGCCACAACAACTACTTTGTTGACCCAACAAACATCGTCAGATGTCTGTAGTTGTCACAGCACCATCAACTCGATCTTTACAATTTTGACACAAACATCAACTGCTGATCTTTTAGGTCCATTGGTACTGTTTACGGAAAAGCCTTATTAGGACATTTTGCAAACTTCTTTCCAATCGATCACACCATGGATATTGCATGGTCATTTAGTCCAAATATCTGCATACCTCATAGAAAATATTATACTAAGCATAGCTTGAACATCATCAAAATCACTTAGAGATGTCTTTCCAACATAGGTTGCTTCATTAGGTAAGGGGAATCGATTTCAACAGCTTCTTCAAGACAGCGCTTCGCGACATGTACGCCAAATGTGGATGCTTGGCTACTGTAGGTGAATTTTTGATGATATGGGCCCCCATAAGAGCACTGTCACATGGAATGCCATAATCTCGGCTAGGCAGCTCTTTTATTGAATGTTGGAAAAGGATGTGGCCTCTTGAGACTCCATGATTTCTTAATAAGTGTTTTTTTTAGCATGTGGGCATCTTGGCACCCTAGAGATAGGCAACTGGGCTGTGGCTTTTCTCGAGAAAATCATATTAGGCTTGGCACTTACAGATTACAATTTGTTGATTTTCATGTACTCTAAATGTGGAAGTGTTGAAGATGTCGAGCGAATCTTCTAGCAACTGGATAGGAAAGATGTAATTTCCTACAATGCCTTGATCTCTTGGGCGCCCATGGTCATGGAAGGGAAGCCTTTGTAATTGATGTCAAAGATGAAAGAGGAAGGCATTGTGAAGAAGACCCTAATTCCATTGTTGCACAAATAATTCCTTAAAATTGTTAGGACAAACAACCCAGAATAACAATGAAATCAAACTTTGAGGTGCGATATCATTTTCTTTGAGGAATTATTTGCCCTACAACATTGCTAATGGTCACCGACAAATTTCCTTCAAGATACAACAAAATCTTGTTTCAAAATACTAAATAGCAATTCTAATACTTTTCCAGGGTCTCTCAAGAGAAATAATCGAAAATAATGGCTATATTTTCTTCCGAAAGAATTGAAATGGAAGAATAAGATTATAACTGAACAAACATGTTCACTATTTAATAGCAAAAAAAAAAAAAAGTTATATCCGAATGAATACAATTTTCTAAGCATTAAAAAGTTATGTTTGAATAGATGAACTATGAGATAATCATTGTAAGAAATAATAATAAAAATTTAAAAAAAAATCGTAATTCCTTTGTGAACAATTGCACTATTTCAATAGGACACTATGGTTAATTTTTTTATCATTATAAATGCGAATTTTAATAAATAAAAATATTCATCATTGATTAGTAGCAAATTTCCTCCTCATGTACACTCACATCTTTTTGACATGGGATAAGGCACATCTTAATTTGTTTTACAGGCAAACTCCCAACAAGAATGGCAGTTGCGATGGCATCCTCAGTCCTTGGAGTGGTTTTCTAGGAGTGATTGTCATCGTGTCTCGAGTTGCTTTTGTCTTCGTTGCGGCTGCCATCACCTAAGCCTGGTGGAGTTAGGAGGAAAAAAAGCCAGCGGAGACATACCTTGTGAGATCATGCTGGGAAGGAGCTTTTCTTGAGAAACTTGCAATGCATTTATGTTTAGGGATGCTAATCGTGAACTGCCCAGCAAAAAGATAAAAGTCCTTTCACATCTCGTCCTCTTTCTATTTGGGTTCCTTGTATTGGCCTCCACTCTAGCCAAAAGTCACCCTTAGGATGTGAAAATTCCTCTCATTTCATTGGGCCAAAACTTCCTTCATTCATGCACTCAAATCCTAGGATTTTGGCCATCCTTTTGTTGTGGCAAAAGAACGCTTCAAATACCAAAAGTTGGTACAAAATGAAACTTAAGTGCTAAAACTTACGAAAACGACACTTAAGTGCTACTTTTTATGAAAAATGGGACACTTGAGTGCCACATCCGGCTAGAAATCCTACATGGCATTTTTTTTATATTAATTTTCTCGCTTACATGACTCGCCAGAAGACTGACTTGACAAAACACACACAAAAATGACGTCGTTTTGGTATAATTTGAATTTTAATATAAAAATTAATTAAATTAAATTTAAAATAAAATAATAATTTATAATTTAAAAAAAAGGTGGAGGGAGATGGCTGAGGGCTGAGCCCTCGTTGCCACCGTCGGGAAGGGCCGATGACAGAGGGGAGAGGGTTGGTCGGGGTTGCCAGGCCCTGTGTGACATCCTGATTTTTCAGGTTCTGATTTCGATTGGATAAGTTGGATCTTTCATCGACGCGCCTATAGTGCTTTTCTCTGAGATGGCCATTCTTGAGATAACTAGATTATATGGGGAAGTCATTAAGAGATTTTAATGCAATAGACTTAAGGATTCGATAAGGAATCGGCTGCTCGACCGTGCTTATCTGTAGAGAACATTACGACATAGATATAAGTCAATTAGGAATCAGAGATAGGTTGATTCGATTGAAATATATGGTTTAAAGTGAGTGATCCCACTAAATTGCAAAATTATCGTCGACCGACATTAGACTAATTTTTCTATTGTTTTGGTACCATTTGTCCGTATTTGAATCATTGAGATTTTCACGACAATCGAGAGTCGCCAACGTGTTGAATGGGTTCATTGTGGTTCGAAAAAAATCGACTATCGGTCCTTTGCACTAAAAATTTCTAAAAGCTACCCGATAGCCTAAGTACGCGAAAAATGCGCCGGAGTGAAATTAACTGCGAATTTGAATCCGATTTCAGAAATTGAAGATTTTGTCATGTCACAATAAATTCTTGGAATATCGACTTAGTCTCAGAAGATTTTTCTGCAATCCGAGACTATGGGAAAAAGTCGTTCTAGGATCATTTTTGTCCAGAAAAAGCCAGGGACTGTTTTGATCACGAATTTAGGATGCAAGATGGTTCAATTGGTGATGAAAAATACCAATTTGAGTATTGACTCGATAACAGAATTTATTAAGGCCAAATGGTGTTGAATTAAGAAGGATTAAGTGCCCATTTGGAGGGAAAATGCTTGAAATTCGTATGTCCCCCACCTCCTCAACTTACCCCCTCAACTTATGGACCTCTTCAATCTTCTAGATGGGAGCATGGGTGGCTGATTTGTGGCCTAGGAACCTAGCTGTGGTGGAGGATGGGTCAAGGGAACATTGGAAGGGAAAATTTGGCCATGGTGGCTCCCTTGTCTCCTTATCTCTCCCTCTCTCCTTCAAGTTGCAGACTAGCCTTTCTTTCTTCATGGTTGTGCCCTGTAAGCTTTAGATTTCCAGAGGAAAACCAGTAAGGAGGCCGTTTGAACCAGCCACCCCCACCACACGCGCCGCCTGTTGCCGTTCGCTACACCACCCGCCATGTGCGTGCCCATGCGACCTCGAGCTCTAGCCGCCTATCTCATGTTCCAGCTGCTGCCTCAGGCCGTGCCATGGTTGTTCAACCGCTATGTGACGTTGCCGGAGCCGCCGTGGAGCTTGCTCGGACCCGGTTCGGCCTCCTCGGTTCACCTCAGTCCGTTGTCGCCTCAACCGGCTCTTGTTTCAACCTTTTTCGGCCCCGGACAGCTGGAGTTTGTGGGTTTCTAACAGCTATCTTGGCTCGTTTTGCCCCGTCCGGACCTCGAAAGTTAGGCCCGCTTTGAAGAGGATCATCCATCGTTGTGTTCCCGTCGATTTGAACTGACCGGTTCGCCAAACAAGTGAGTTTGCTCACTAAACCTTACTTAGTAGGTTAATTATACTTAAGGGTTATTTAGATTAGCTTAAGTATGGATTAGTGATAAGTTAGGATGGTTAGATTAGCCTTAGAATGGATTAGTGTAACTTAATTAGTGAGATTAGTACCGTTGATGATGGATTAGTCGAATCCAGTAGAATTCCTGCAGTTTGGATCTCTGGACCATCGCCATTTGCCATTTTTGTGGACCAAAATGGGCTATGAATTTGAAAAAAAAAAAAAATGGAAAACAAGACAAATGGTGGGCAAATTGGAGCAACTTGGTGTCTTTAGAAAGCTTAAGATATCATTTACAAGTTCCTAGAAGATGTCGGTCAGCCGAGGCAGAGGGTACACATCCACCTCATCCGGGTCTTCTTGGATGTATATAGGAACCTGTGGGGCCCATCAATTACCCGAAGAATGGCGGCAGTGGTGACGGTGCCGACGGTCGGGCGGGTACGGTGGGATGGTCGAGCAGGGAGATAGAAGTACCATTTTTGAGAGGCATGACCTGCCATTTTTTTTAGATATGGTCGTGCGGTAGGATGATAGCTTTTGGCTAGTGTAGATGATGGAGCATCATATGGAGATTGGGTAGGGAGCAATACCTATACATAGCCTCCTAGATGCATGCCGTAATATTTGTCACCCATGGACATAAATAAGATAGAAGATGAAATTCAAAATGCTGGATGTCTTATGTGTTTATTGCATTACATCCTTGTTATTGATTACTGTTTTAAATTTTTAGCTTCCGCATGTGCAATAAATGGAAATATAGAATAATGTTTGATAGAGCAAGGTGGTGCATTGGGATGTCACAAGCTTGATAGCCCCTTTTTTGGTATCAGAGCCATAGGTTAACTTGGAGTGATAAGGTGCACTAATGGTGTAGAAGGATAGGATGGACGCACGCAATTTAAAACTTTAAACATATGTGGTTGCATTGTTTTAAGGAAACATGTAACGAAAGTTACTCATATAGCATCAATAATGAGTGTAACTTATTAGATAGTTACTAGAAATTGATCACTATAGTGATTTGTGATCAATTTTTAGAATTACCCGAACTTGAGATGAGAAGGACCGGTGAATTGAAGATTGGCTTCTAGGACAAATCCTCAAATTGGGGGATCCTTCAGGCGCTTGCTAATGTGGGAGTACTAATAGAAAGACAAGCTCAACAGAAAGCGGGTGGTGGGTGTCGTACCTTAAAGTGTAGTTGAACAATTCCTAAAATTGAAACCAGCAAAATTTTCTAGAATAAGTGATCCATAAGAGGCAGAACAATGGATTGATAGTATGGAGAGCATCTTTAAATTGTTAGATTGTAATGACGCCGATAAGTTGACATTGGCAGAGTATCAACTAGAGGGAAACGCCAAGCATTAGTAGCGAGCATCAAAGGACACGGTGTTCCTAACTGATGTATTGGTGGTATGAGCAACTTTTTTAGGGCATTTCTTAAAAGTATTTTTCTTATTGCGCCAAGGACAAGAAGATGTTAGAATTTATGCAGTTAAGTCAAAATAACCTAACTGTAGATGAATATGAGGCCAAATTTTTGGCACTTTTTAGGTATGCTCTGTGACATTTGGATTTCGCCGGATCTCGAATATGTAAATGTCCGAGACAGGTCAACGAGTTTGTCATCGGACTACGTCGTTAGCACCACTTACGACCACTGCTTCATCACCACCCTCCCCGTATCGAAACGCCACGTTTTGTCACGTTCTCATGTTAGCTCCTTGTCTAAAAACTTTTCTCGCTTGATGCAGTCAACTACAAAGGAAAGATGTTGATCCCGAACTGCCCCTTTTCCATCTACGCATGAGGACCGTGGACCCTAAATTCTCCGTGCACGTTCTTTTTCTTCGGGGGTCAACAAATTGGAAAGTTGACCATGCAGCCACGTCCACTACTCTCCCTCGTGAAGACATGAAGACCATTAGATTATTCAGTCCATGCGCATGCAGAAACAAGGAACCCACAGCCACGTCATTTTCTCTGTTTAACCGGTCAACCAAGAAGAATTTGTTGACCCATGCAGCCCTCACGAACCGGTCCTTCTTCATGCAGGAAACGAGGACACGCACGCCCGGCGGTGTCCCTCCCGTTTGCTGCCAACGTGACACAACTTAGTTGACTCAAGTAGTCAACTAAGTGAAGCCCACTTAGTTCAAAAAAAAAACTAAGTGAAGCCCACGCCCATGCATGCATGAGAGAAGGTGGCGGTCACCGAAGCCTTGTGAAGGCCACGCTCCTCTCTCCTTGCCACCCAACGACTGCACATGCGCATGCAAGGAGGCACGTCCTTGCATGGTGCCTCCTTGCATGTGGAGTGCAATCTGTCGCCCACCAGGACAGAAAAACCGCGCTGTCCTCGTCCCTTGCTGCCACCAAGTCGGATTTGTTGACTTGCAAAGTCAACAAAAGAAGAGAAGGGATGCCAGCTTCCATTCGGTGAAGACAGAAGTCCCTCCTTCTTCCGCTCACAGATCCCTCGACCACCAACCTGAGCAACAACACCAGCAATGTGACATCCTGAATTTCTGATTTTGTTTTGATTGAATGAGTTGGGCTTTTTATTGACATGTCCATAGTTCTTTTCTTTGAGCTAATCACTCATGAGATAACTAGTCTATCCGATGAAGCCGTTAAGGGACTTTAACGCAATAGACTTGAGAATTCGAAAAGAAATCGACTGCTCGACCGTGCTAATCTCCAAGGGTCAATACGACACTATCAAAATTGATTAGAGATTGGAGATAGGTCGGTTCGACTGAAGTATGTGATTAGAGTATGGGTAATTTCACCTAATTGCAAAATTCTCGTTGAACGGCACTAAACCGATTTTTCCGTTATTTCTGTACCATGTATATACATTTGAAATCTCGAGATTTTCACGACAACCAAGAGTCGCCAATGAGTCAAAGATGCATAATGTGGATAAAAAATAATCAACCACGGATCAATTACATTAAAAATTCTTAAAAACTATTCGGTTGGTTAGGCCACGCTAAAATCGCGCTTGATTGAAATTAACCGTGAATTTAAACCCGATTTCAGAAATTGAAAGTTCTGTCATGTCACAATTCATTTTCCCTTCCTTTTTGTTTTTGCTCCAGTTGACCTTCCTCCAAAAACATGAGTTAATTGTTGTCTTCCCGTGAGAATTAGTGCTCGTGCCACCCACCACTGTGTTCAGGACATCCAGTCCATACGGAAGAACTCAGTTGCTCGCCGGTCAGAGCCACCTCGCCGCTCGCCAGTTCGTCGGTCAGCCTGCCCGCTTGCATTATTCCGACTATTTCTCTTGTTTCAGCCATTTTCTTCCCATTTTGACCAAGCCTCTACCTAGCTCAGCCACCAGCAGGTCCCCCTCAACCCCCTGATGCGCCGGTTGTTGGCCAACCCCTCGGCGAAGCTCCGGCCAAGTCATTCAACTCTTTTTCTCCTTTAGTAGTGCAGTTTTTCAGAGTTGCAGTGGGAGCCAGTGTTTGTTGCTGATGTTTCAGCCCTGGGACCACCTTGGATCATCGTGGTTGAGGACCCTGAGTGTAGCCTCCATTGTTGCCGCCACGTCTGCATCTCTAGCCCGTTTAATGGGTGAATTTAGTTCCTAATTTGTCGATTAATGCCTAAACTTGCTTAGGGTTGGTTTAATTAGTGTTAATTCTAGTTTATAAGATTTAATTAAGCTATATTAGTTCTAAGATAGGTGGTTAGATGAACGACTAAGATTAGTTTAGCTTAATCTTGCTTTATTGGCTTAATGATGCTTATATGATTTAAGCTTGTTTAGTTTTAATTGATTTATTGCTTTCGTTAATTAGTGTTTTTAATGACTTTTATGATTTAATTTATTAGTTATTTAATTCTAGAAATTCATTGTTCATACAAACACTGTTCACGAAATACTGTTCACACAATGTTCACAAAGTACTGTTCATGCGCACTGTTCATGTGTATTGTTCACCCGAGAATGAAAAGTTGTCTAAATTCATGTGTTTTGGCCTTATGAGATGATTTGAGTGTATAAATGCATGGGCATCCGCATGAATTGAGTGATTTTCACAAAAAGGGAAACATGCTTTGTCCGAGGGACACCGAAATGGACCGCCTTTAGGGGAAAATGATTTGAAATTGTATTTGCAAGCATTGTGAATTGGTTAAATGCTCAAAGACAAAAAGGGAGTCTTAGTAGTGTGCTTGCGTGATTAAAAAATGGAATCCATCACTCAACAAGAGTTTGGGGGCGATGCGTAATGAGTTGTGATAGTATATTTGCGTGATTAAAAGTTAAACCGTCACCCAATGGGAGTTTAGGGGCGATACTCGGCGGGAGTCGAAAGCCCGTCGCAGTAAATTATGGACCAATGTCCCTCTTTGGGATACCACCTAAACGGGAGTTCTAGATGTAGCCATGCTCGACGGAGTGGGACAAAGTCCGATATTTATCGGTAGCCCGGCGGAAGTCGGATAACCGCTGATTGGAAAGTTAGCCATGGTCGGGAGGTCATTAACAACTGGAGCACGCATGAGTGTTGAGGTCGATGATTGCTGATTGGAAAGTTAGCTATGGCCATGAGATCATTAATAAGTGGAACATGCGTGAGTGTTGAGATGGTTAGGCCTTATTATGAGGTAAAATTTTGTGGCACGGTATGAGACGTGTCATAACAATTTCACCTTATAATTGGGACTCGTGTGATTGATTAATGCATGATAGGTGGCGCACTGAAGTGTAAGAGCGTATGAGAATCATGGTATCATTGGTTCCGGTTATGCATGAGTTGATTACATTGTTTATGGCACGCACGCACGAATCGATAACGTGCAGGGTGTGGCAAGGCTGCTGCTGTTGCCGATCTGCTCCACCAGCCCCGTGAAGCTGCTGTCTCAATCTGCTACAACCCAGCCGTGACAGTAGCACCGCCGCCGAAGCCACAGCCGTGACCTGCCTCCTCACCGCTCCTTCGCCGCCCACCGCTGATCCGCTTGCAACGGTGCTGCTGCCCCTTGCTCTGTTTGCGGTCTGCCCAGCCCGGCGCCCGCCGTGCCCCGCCGACGTTTCCTCCTGTTCACTCGTTGCTGCTCGAGCCGCCGGCAGCCAAAGCCCTTGCACGTCGCTCCGAGCCCTCTCCGAGCGACGCCGCTATAGCATCCGTGACTCTGGTCGCCCTTGCTGCCGAGTCCAATGACCACGCCAGCAAAGCACCACAAATTGCTGAGCCAAGCCCAGAGGATTACTACTCTCTGTTTTTGTAGGTTTACCGGTGTCTTTGTCTACGTCTAGCAACAAAACCGTGGCATCTCACATATTCGGAAAAGAGGAATGAAGATTCAATGTGCAAGGTAATTTTAGGCCGGGAGATCGTGAAAAACTTAGACGTGTGGAGATATCCTTTAGCGGAAGAATAGAGAACCAGACTTTGGTGTTAGTGCGAGTTGGCCAACCTTGGTCGTGAGTCGTGAAGCAATGTTGATTGTGGTTGAGATTTCAAATTAGGTAGATTTTATTTTATCTTATCTTATTTGTATTTTGCTTCTTTAGTAGAACTATTCATTAATGTAAGATTGAGATTGCCCAACATGAAATTGCTCTGAAATTTGGGATTGACATTCACGCCCAAAATCCAACTCACAATTGCAATAGCTTGAAAAATTGCCAATCCGATCTCCCGCTCGAGATTCGATTTGCGATTTATTTAAAAATTGGCCAACCCGATCTCATGCGCGAGATATGGTTCGCCAATTTGTAGATATCGATCCTATCTTATTTGATTTGCTGTCATGTTGGTTGAATCAAGTTTATTTTGTTAAATAAAAAAATCCTTAAAAAATGCATTCATTTAGGATGTTAGTTTTTGTTTAATTTAAGTTGCATGTTTAGTTATTTGGCAATTATAAATTTCGAAATTAAAAAAAGAAAAGAAAAAAAAAACACAAAAAAATCATCATGCATGTATCATGTAGAATTAGGGCATTCTTTATACGTCATTGCATATTAGGGTTAAATTGTACTTAGTTTAATTTCAGATAATATTTTTTTCCTAATCTATTATAAGTTTAGGTATTTTTAGATATATTGCGTTTTAGGATTATTTAGGTTAAGATAATGTTTTAGTTTATATTAGGATGTGGCTCAACCTAATTCCTAATATAGATTAAGTGGGATCTTAATCTAGTTAGGTAATTTTCGCATTTTATTTAATTCCGAATTTCATGAAAAAGGAAAATGTCATATGCATGTCATTAGGGTTAGATTCATTGAGATGCATGTCATTTAGTATTTTTGCTAGGCCCATTTGATTAAAAATTACATGTCATTAGAATTAGGTCATTCAATTAACATTGCATTATATATTGCATGATTTTCATTAATTAAGCGAAAACAAAATAAAAATTGCGTTTTAATTAGAAACCATATCTAGGGTTGTTGATGTGGATTTTAATTTAACATTGCAGATACTTTCGTTGCTTTGAGGTAAGTTTTGCATTATTTAATTGCTTTCTTGGGTGTTAAATTGGTGGTTTGCGCACCCGCATGATAACTTCACATGTTAGGGAGGTGAATTAAAATCAATTTAAACTGCTTGCCAAACACTTTTTAAATAAAAGAAATGGTACCAAAAGGGCGTTAGAGAAATCTAAAATTATCAAGTCCACCAAATCTCTGGGGAGGATGTAAAGGGTAAAACCAAGGCTTTATGGATATCAAAAATAAATTAGGTTCTAATTAAAAATCAATTGCATGTTAAAAAACTTGAACCTAAAGTCTGATTGGTCCTGGGCTTGGGAAGGTTTTGAGTCTAGGCCACCATTAGCCAAACCCTATGTGGTTCACACTCGAAAAAATTGGTCACGACAATTGGGATCCCATGGAGCTGGACCCTCCTAATGGTGCAGTTGAGAATCCTGGCCCCGCTTCACCAGTGACTGACCCGTACGACTCCAACTCTGACTCGACGGAGTCTAAGTCCGCTGGATCCAAGTGATTGTAGTGTCGAGCCCGAGGGTTCTTTTTGTGTAAGTTGGATTAGCCTAAACTAGTTTCTTTTTGGTCTGGCTTAGTGCATTGATTGGCTCCTCTGTTGGGCTTGTAAATTGGAAATGATCCCCCATAGGTTAATCCAATATGAAAAGGAATATATGAGTAGATGTTGTGTTTCTGTTGTTTATCTCACTATCCTTGCTTGATTGCATGTTTGATGGGGAGATGGTTTGTTTTCCGCTTGTGCATAATGAAAGATTAAAAATGAAGGCTCGGCAATGAGTCCTGGGACATCGTTTCATCAAGCAAGGAAGGGATTGTTGCATGCCTAGGGTTCGGGGTGTGACAAGCAAATCCTCTCCCTCTCTGTGGCCCATACCTTGCCGATCATCGCCACCGACCACCACACCACTGCTAGCCACCAACCTTCTTTGTTGTCGTCGACTTGCCACAACTGGGTCCATAGCTCGCGGTTTATCTCAACATCAACGCCGCCGGACCTAAGGCAAATTAATATCTACTAACCTTGATTATGTTGACGTGATCGTAGCTCGGTGAGACATACTCCGTCAAAGATTTATAAACTAGTATTTGATCCATGATGATTATGTGAATTAGTGAGTTTGGATGTCGTTGAATTATCACGAATCTTGGACGTGGAAATTTACTACATTTATGACTAGATTCGGGTCGGGGGACCCATGTGCGTGTGTATTGGCATGAGTATTCCAGCAGTTCGAAATACATTTTAACGAAATTTTGGGGTTGAACCGTGAGATTGGATTTTGACGAATTCAATATAAAATTCTCGATTTTTATAAATTGTTTTGATGATGTGAGTTTGACGTTTTTCAAAGGTTATTTTTTTATATGAACGGTTTCTAACCCTTTTAAGCTATATTTTAAGAATATTGATCCAGGGATTCACTTGCTTTGATGTTGTCAAAATGGTTTAAAGCCTTACATACGAATTTTGAGTGAGACCGTGGAAAATTGATTTGATGGATTCGATGTTGAAACCTTGATTTCATGGATTGTTATCATCAACAGGAGTTGGTATGTTTTAAGGATTTGTTGCACTATGGTTTATATAATGATTATGAGAACCAAAGAAGTTTCTACACTGACGTTATAAAATGCTTTGACATTGAATTGATTTGGCTACTACGCCATGGTTCATACATTATTGTTGCCATCGGGCCCTCGGGATGACGATGCCTCGGGTGTCGGGTTGCTTGGAGGATCATGATGGTGATGCCTCTAGATGCCTGTGGGACATCATTGACATGGTGAGCCTTGAAGGTTCCCCAGAAGGGGGATGCTCGAAAGTGTGACGTAACACGTACCGGATGCTTGGGGACATCATTGACATGGTGAGCCCCGAGGTTCCTTATGATGCCAAGTGGGGTGCAAGATGCCTGGAGGTGTGACATAAGATGCTCCGAATGCCCGGTGATTGAAATATGGAACCGGAGGCCTTCGTGATGCCAGGTAGGGTGCGATATGCCTCGAGGGACGCAAACTCTAGTCCTTCGGAAGATGGTGTTTGGATCGAGATAAAATGAATTTCTGAATTCTCATTGTTTTGACATGATGTTCCATTATTGAATCCTTCTAAATTGATGCATGTTTATTACCATTATTATATGTGCTAATTTGGATTGTGTAGAATCGGGTAGCAATAGGCTCCGTAATAAAGTTTAGTAAAACTTTAACTGCTGAGTAGTCTTACTCACCCCTCATGGGGCTAACATATTACAGAGTGATAAAAATGCCGCTATTGCCTGTGTCTTCCGGTATCTTTTATGCTATTCCCATCGATCTATGATGGGAACAATGGGAGCATCCTAACCCTAATCTAATAGGACTCACTTTCATCCAGATACAGGTGATACTGACGATTGACACTGGCCTCCCCTTGGGTCTTGTGTATCAGGAGTTTGTGATCCTGTATGTCCAAAGGGATGGACGTACCATGGGATCCCTGCCGCCGCTGCCAAAGGACGATGATGGAGGTTTGAGTGGGATAAAGTTGCAGAGGATGGGAAGATAGAAGTGAATTTTTGGACACTAGCACTTGAAGACAGATGGCATTGTAGATGACTAAAGGAAAAGTCAGTCATTTTTGGATATGGCCAATATGGAAAACTTTGGCTTTTGATGTATCGACAAACATCGTCTCACAAAATATATGTAAATAAAGAGTGCCTGGTTGATATCTGTGTATGTATCTAGTGTGCATCATTTCAAAGTTGGGAAAGGAGTTGATGGATTTGCTTCCACGGTAAAGTTGCGTAGGGACCAATGAAAAGCGTGATAGACCCCCAAACTTGTGGATTCCGGAAATCCATTGGTATCAGAATAAAGGACATCCAGGATAAGGGAAGAAGTGTGGGGACCCTAACGGATCGGGGGTCGTGGGGGCGTCACATGCTCTAAGATTTGAGTTTGTTTATTGTTCTCATAAATTGACACTATACAAGGTGTTGTAAGAAATTTAGTGAAAGAAACAACTAACCTTTTCAATACGCAATAAACGAATTATCTAGGAATATACGTTGAATCACGAGCAAACAATGGATGATACGGGTTCAAGATATTCCAAATACAATCATGAGGAAAGTGTTCATGTTTCACAATATTAATGTCGATTGTCTTCTCAAAAGTAATGGAATTGCCTTTTGTTTTTTGATGGAGAGAGGAGAAGAAGAGAGAATAGTTTATCAAAACGTTCTTTCTACCATCAATTATATCGGTTATTTTTCGAGAAGTTATTTATATAACTTCCCTAAAAAATAACTTTCCTCACACCCTTTCAAAAGTGTCTCTCTATCATATCACATTAAGACGAACCGGTGCATATTAATCGCACCCTATCATAGATGAACCAATGAAATATAACATCTCCCACTCGTATTTGATGGACAATATAAGGCATTAAATATTTATCTTGTCATGCCCCGATCCTCGAGCGCATGCCCATCCCTCGGTGGTCGATAAATTTGCAACGTCCCAGGACGCGGTACCAACCAATTTATTTTAATGCACATGCAGAAGCAAAACAATTATCCCTGACAACAACCAACATGGGATAGAAAAGCAGATACATATTCACAACCAAAACACTTTTATAAACACCTTGGTTTATATACAAGACTAGTTTAAAGACAAAAGTCTACTCAAACTGAAAAGCCTATAAGTCCTCTAGGTATCCGAATCCCCAATTAAAAACTCTCAGGTCTCCTAGGGACTTGGGTCCCACCTGATTGGCAAGAGGGTTAGCTGTACCCTCGCCAAGAGCGACGTCTACTACCACAGCTGGGATATTATAATCCCTATAGGGAACCCTCTTTGTGTCCACTGAGCTCGCGACGATACCACACCCTAAATGATGAGGTACCCTTTGAGGTAAACCCTCATCAACCTAGACAATGGTCGTCACGAGTTCATAGACCCAGACCTCGTGGCCCCTAGGAACAAGAAAATGAGAAACCAACTGGAAATCCTCCTGGCTTGCCCAAAACGTTCTGGAGGAACCGCCATCTAAGGACTTAAAGAAGGTTGAGCTCAAGATGGGGTGAGACGATGTCTCAGCAAGTTCATCCCCTAAACTCCGACTATGAAGGAAATATGCCTAGAGGCAGTCTATGCACATCAGTTAGAAGACTTACCTTGCCTCAGTTCCTTTCCTGCAAGTAGTGCAGTTCATAATCTCAACCAATCAATTCAATCCAATCGATTATATACAATCGATACCATTTATCAATTAATACTATCTATCCATTCAATTGATACCATCTATCAATTCATCGATACGATTACTACTCACACAAGCTGAAATAAATGATAGCTTGCACAAACTGATATAGATGGTAGCTCACATAAGCTAATATATATTATAACTCACACAAGCTGATATATAATATTGCTCTAATAAGCTAACGACCATTGCTCCACAAGCTGACAATTATTGCTCTCACAAACTGACATATCAATACTTAGATTCCGGAATAGGACCCTCTCTTTGGCCATCTTGAGCATGGTGGTATCACTATTTGTATCGATGGGCCACCTTGTGGGTGAGACCCGCATTAACTCAAATTGTGGACCTCACTAGCTCATAAGTCCAGCCCTTAGGGCTCCCAAGCAACAGAAAATAAGATGCCTTCTTTGTAACACTCTTGGGTCGTCCAAAAAACTCATGAGCAGCCATCTAAGGACCTGAAATGTTATCTCACAATGGGGTGAAACAATGTCTAAGCGAGTTATACCCTCTAAGACTTAATTAGGAAGAAAATACGTCCTAAGGCTGCCTAAGCACAAACACAAGTCGGAGGTCTTACCTTTGCCTCTGTTCCTTCTTGCAAGTCAGTATATCTCATAGATACACAAATCACATCAACCAATCAATTCAATCAATTGGATTGAACTATCGATTAATCGACTCAGTCGATTACATGTCATCACGACCTTCTCTCGGTCGGCCCAATCAATACTATCTATAAAGTCTGACCACCTTGTGAACAACTTACTCTAAGCTAAAAATAGATAGTAGCTTGCCTCATGGCTAATAAATCATATACCGTTCTTTCTCTAAGATGACATATGGAGTTATCGAGCTGATAGTAACTTTTGGCATTTAAGTGTCATTTCGTGACAACTTTTGGCATTCTAGGGGTCCGAGTGTTCTTTTGTTGTCATTTGCCATCAAATCTCCATTTGCTTCATTCAACTTTTCTCGGTTGTATTTCTACATGTGAACGCCCAAATTTGGCCAAGTGAATGAATATCCTTTCATATTGCAAACCCTACCATAGCCAAAGCAGACGGGCGGATCAACAGGAGTCGGGATGGGAACAAATCCCCACTTGACCTATCTCAATGCAGGTCATGCGGGTACAAGGTCATCGGGCATGGGGGGGGGCATAAACTACTCGAGCCCGGCGACCCACTTCACACGACAAATTGGGTGCGAGAGAGCGACTTCGGGTGAGCGCGCGAGCGTGCTAGTAACAAAAGATAAAGAGGGCTTTCTAGACGGAACAATTCTGATTCCTGCCGATGAGAGGATGGCACAACCTTGGAGAAAGTGCAACCAACTCATCAAGACTTGGATAGGAAATTGTATTTCATCCAAAGTTGCGGCTAGTCTTCCCCCGACGGAGGATTCAAAGCAAATGTGGGAGAATATTAAAGAAATGTTTGGAAAGCTTGATTAGGTGAAAATTTTTACATTTAACACAGCAGATCTCGGAATTAAAACAGGGGAATATGAGCATAGCAACCGTCTACAACAAGCTCTCGGCTCTGTGGAACGAGCTTGAAGCAGTCGAGGAGAAATACGAATGGTCGGAGCCAATTCTATAGCTGTACAAAGCCATGCGAGAAAGGGAAAAAACAACGAGATCCTGCTTATCCTCAATGAGGCTTACCTCTCGTTTCGTTCTCAAATCCTAACGATGGAACCCATGCCGAGCCTCAATCGAATCTACCAACTTGCCATCCAAGAGGAGAATCAGCAAAGATCCACGGATCTTAGGGTTTCCGGGAGACGAGTTGCTCCGCCGCAAGAAGGCGGGATTCGACTTCCGTCGAAGAACGGAGAAAACAGAGGACAGCAAGAAGGAGAGCTAGGGTTCCTCGATGGAAACCCTAGCAATTCGGGCTTTATAGGGCGATTCCGACGGTCTTCATCCGTCACTAGCAGCGAGTGGATCCAACAGCTCACGATGTCACGCTCTTCATGGGCCGAATGGGCCGCACGGAAATAATTTGCATGGGCTGGATGTCCTGTTTGGAAATTCAGCAAATGGAGCAGAGAATAATTATGGGCCAACCTTGGCCCAAGTCCTGCAGTCCACGAATAAGCCCATCTCGACTGGGAGGAATTTTAATCCTAAAGGCAAAGGTAAATTGTACTGCAAATATTGTAGATGTCCACATCATATAATAGAAAATTGCTGGAAGCTGCATGGGAAACCTGGAGAGAAGGAAAAAGGAAAATTTTCTACAATTTTTCAGGTGTTAGGGCAACCATCAGACAAGACAATTACTCATGATCAATATCAAGAGCTGATGGAGGCACTAAGGAAACTGGACACTTCTGACAAGACTAGGGGTTTCACAGGTACTTCTCATTGTTTGATGAATTCAATTTCAAGGAGTGCATGGATTATTGACTCAAGTGCTAGTGATCACATTGTTTGTGATAAAAATTCACTTTTCAATATTAAAAAATTATCCTCTTCCATATCAGTGTAGCTCCCAAATGGAAATACCACACAAGTTGAAATGATAGGCACAGTAACCCTTAGTCCACTCATTGTGCTTAAAAATGTGTTTTATATTCCTGATTTTCATTTCAATCTCGCGTCAGTATCCCGAGCCTATGAAGAAAATTCATG
Organism: Eucalyptus decipiens; assembly: GCA_014182575.1. Taxonomy (NCBI): domain Eukaryota; kingdom Viridiplantae; phylum Streptophyta; class Magnoliopsida; order Myrtales; family Myrtaceae; genus Eucalyptus; species Eucalyptus decipiens. The sequence goes on from CM024610.1 coordinate 19,448,099, forward strand.
TCGAATCTTATTCAATTCTGATAAATGTTTGTTTCAAGCCCTTTCCACTGGGAAACTAATGGGCTTGGGTAGAGTATTCCAAGGGCTATATTTTTGGATGGATGTTTTGCAGAGTCTCAAATTTCTTTCCAATAAATCTTTGTGTAACTCTGCTATCAATAATAAGACATTTCTTAATCATAAAAGATTGGGTCATTATGCTTTATTTCCTTGTCCACAATGTCCCATTTGTCCATTAGCAAAGCAGACACGTCCTTCCTTTCATAACAGTACTTCTCAAGTCAATGAAATTTTTTCATTAATTCATATCGATGTTTGGGGACCTTATCATACCTTGAATCATGATGGGTCTTGATTCTTTCTCACCATTGTAGATGATTTTTCGCGAGCTACATGGATATTCCTAATGCAGTCCAAAAATCAAGTTCTTTCTCACATTAGGACTTTTCTTGCCATATTTAAAAATCAATTTGGGAAATCCATTAAACGCATTCGCATTGATAATTGTAGAGAATTTTTTAATAGTGAATGTGGTTCTTTATTCACATTGAATGGAATTTTACATGAGAGCTCTTACACATATACACCACAGCAGAATGGAGTCGTTGAGCGGAAACACCGCCACCTTCTTGAAGTAGCACGTGCTCTTAAGTTTCAGGCATCTATCCCTAAAAATTTTTGGGGAGATTGTGTGCTCATGGCAGCGTATCTGATCAATCGTATGCCGTCCCGTATTCTTAAAGGAAAAACTCTTTTTGAGATACTATATGGAAGGAAGCCGGATTTGAGTCATCTCATAGTTCTTGGGTGTCTATGCTACGTGACTTCAGTAGGGCACAAAGATAAAATGGGACCTCGTGCTTGCCGGTGCATATTCATGGGGTATCCAAATCTAAAATGAGGATACAGGGTGTATGAGCCATCCTTAGCAGAATTCTTTATAAGCAGGGATGTGGTATTTCATGAAGATATTTTCCCTTTCCAAGACATGAATCATTCTTCTGAAGATGAGAGGACAACTAATAAGCCTTTTCTATTAGAAGATGATTTTTCTCCAGGAGGATCTTATATTATTGTTCCTCCTCCAAGACTTCAAGAATTATTTGATGCACCAACTACAATTTCCAATGAGGCTATTCAAGCAACTTCACTTGAAGAACCATCAACAGAAAGGGATTCTCCAATAGCAGCTCCTCCAGAACCAAGTCACACTGACAAGTCCTCCTTGACTTAACATGAAGAACCTTGGCGATCTGGTCGAGCTAGTCGTCCACCAATTTGGACAAAGGACTACGTATGTGCTTCTTCTGGGTCATCATGTACTTAATATCCTATCTCTTCCTACGTTTCATTCGATAGGCTATCATTGAAGCATTTATGTTGCATGAGTAGTATTTCTGAGGAGCACGAGCCTTCTAGTTATAATGAAGCAATGCATGACCCACGTTGGCAACGGGCTATGGAAGCAGAACTAAAAGCCCTTATGGATAATCACACTTGGGATGTTGTACCTTTACCCACTCATCACAAACCAATTGGATGCAAGTGGGTGTATAAAATAAAATATAGAGCAGATGGCTCTATAGAAAGGTACAAGGCCCGGTTAGTTGCCAAAGGATTTACACAAAGAGAAGGTTTTGACTATCATGAGACCTTTTCTCCAATAGCCAAAGATGTTATAGTTCGTTCTTTTCTATTGGTTGCTGCCTTTCGTGACTGGTCATTGCACCGGATGGATGTTTATAATGCCTTTCTGCATGGTGATCTAGACGAAGAAATATACATGGATCTTCCACCCAGATTACGGAGACAGGGGGAGTCTAAGGTATGTCGTCTCCGTAAATCTCTTTATGGATTAAAATAGGCATCTCGACAATGGTATGCCAAGTTTACGAGTGCTCTTATGGCTGCTGGCTTCAGGCAGTCCAAGTATGATTATGCATTATTCACTTGGAAGAAAGGTATGTCGTCTATTTACCTAATGATTTATGTTGACGACATCTTAATTATGGGAAATGATGATTCCACTGTGAAGAAGCTGAAAGAATATCTGCATTCCACTTTTCATATCAAAGATTTAGGGCCACCTAAATATTTTCTTGGAATTGAGATAGCTCGTTCGGATCAAGGAATTTCACTCAGTTAGCGAAAGTTCATAATGGAGATTATTTCAAAGGCAGGTTTGTCAGGTTGCAAACCATCTATTGTTCCCATCGAGCAAAATGCCAAGCTAACTTCTGCTGATTATGATTCTGGCATATCTACTTCTGATGGCCCATCGTTAAAGGATCCATCTGGATATCAGAGACTAGTAGGGAAGCTCATATATCTCACTATGACTAGGCTAGACATTTGTTATGCAGTTCAGACTCTCAGTCAATTCATGGATAGCCCTAAACAATCACATTTAAATGCGGCCATGAAAATTGTGAGATATTTAAAGACATGTCTAGGATTAGGGATACTTCTTTCTCGGAGATGCAACATGGAGATGACGGCTTATTGCGATGCAGATTATGCTACATGTCCAACGAGCAAGAGATCTATTCCTGGTTTTTGCATCAAATTCGAGGAATAACTACTTTCATGGAAAACAAAAAAACAATCCACTGTATCCTTATCCTCAGCAGAAGCCGAATATCGATCCATGGCCAAAACTATTTGTGAAATAGTTTGGTTAAGGGGTTTACTTTTAGATCTCGGGGCAGAGGTTAAAGGACCAACCACATTATTCTGTGACAATGATTTAGCACTCAAGCTTGCAACAAATCCTATAGTTCATGAGAGAACAAAGCACATAGAAGTTGATTGTCACTTCACTCAAGAGAAGATTCAAGAAGGAGTCATCAAGACAAGAGGAATCAGAACCACGGAGCAACCTGCAGACATTTTCACTAAGCCTCTTTGTCAAAGGCAACATACATATCTTCTAAGCAAAAACCAACTTGAGGGGGAGTGTTGGAAGATATGATTCTTGAGATTTGCATATATCATAAATAGATACAATTGTTTATATCTTAGGATTAGACAGATTACAGGAATGTACACTTTCTTTTATTATTATTCCTTCTTGTGTTTATATATAGTATTGTACAACAAATTACAATCAATGAAAATAGAGGCACAATTTTCCTCTCAAAGTTCTTCCCTTTATCCTTCAATCTAGTTTCGTGATAGTTTAGAACTAAATTGGCCGTCGTGCAAGTAAGTTCAAGACTTTTTTGACAATTTTTCTTGCATTTTTGTAACTCATGACTAACTAATCGATATAATTCGTTATTTTTAAGTTAAAAAGATAATTAGAGATTGACTTATAAAATCGCTCCTCCAATTTTGTGGAATTGGAATTCATAAATTTAAAATAGATCAAATATTCGTATTTTACGTTGTTCTCTTTCTCTACGTGTTTATATATTCTTTTCACTGTATTTCTCATGCCAAACGTTGGTAACATTTTCCTATTCGTCTGTTGAAGAAAGGTTAACAACTATGTAAAACCAGATGACATCAATGTGCTTGTTATTTAGAAGGCGAATAATCATTCCATCGAGAAGCATGAAAGGACTTGTTCACGAGCCCATGCAAGAGTCGACTTGGCCTTGTTCATTGAACATCCATAGTGGCAGATAATTGTAATTCTATGTTCATGCTAGCGTCGAAATGGAAACAACATAACAATCTTTACATTTTCGAAGATCACAAATCTTTAAAAGTTCTCATTTATGAAATTGATCTTGGAATGATTGAACTAAAAAGTTTCACCTCTGTTGGGAATAATGGATTCCCTAAAATGGATTCGACACTAAATCGAACCCCTAAAACGAATGCGGAAGACGAGCCCAAGAATAACATGTATCACCGATCAAAGATACACCGCGGAATCAAGCGTACCTTATTATCCACAGATGAAACACCAATGTTGAAGATTGAGGAAGAATCCTGATCTCGTTCTACCGAGGAGTGTACTGTTGCTGTAAGGGGGGAAAAACGTTGTTTTTGGGAGTGTAGCGTCTTACTTCTTGTAGGGAGAGAGAGACTAAAACAACATACATCTTCTAAAGGGTACGTTCCCTTTTTTTTCTTTTTCTCTTTCCCTCGAAGCGTCACTTCCAAAGGACGCATCTCCTCAACGTAACACCTCTTCCAAAAGACGCAACCTTTCCTCCATGGGCCCTTGACCTGCGAGCTGGGTTCTTAGGCCCAACATGGGCGGATGGGCCCACTTAGGCCCATCAAGTTATAGACTAAACCCATCAGCCTCTAATGAATTTCATTATTCTTGAGGTCAATCACGAGAATAGTAAAAAATTGCGGGAAGCGGAGCTCATAGAATCCCAAGTTAACTTTTACAACTATAGATTATATATCAACAATATCATGCGCAAATTTTGGTACCCTTTGTCCGTATTTGAATCATCGAGATTTTTACGACAATCAAGAGTCGCCAACGTGTTGAATGGGTTCATTGTGGTTCGAAGAAAATCGTCCACGGGTCGTTTGCACTAAAAATTTCTAAAAGCTACCCGATAGCCTGAGTCACGCGAAAAACGCGCCGGAGTGAAATTAACCGCAAATTTTGTAGAATTGGAATTCATAAATTTAAAAAAATAGATCGAATATTCGTATTTTACATTGTTCTCTTTCTCTACGTGTTTATATATTCTTTTCACTGTATTTCTCATGCCAGACGTTGGTAACATTTTCCTATTCATCTGTTGAAGAAAGGCTAACAACTATGTAGAACCAGATGACATCAATATGCTTGTTATTTAGAGGGCGAATAATCATTCCATCGAGAAGCATGAAAGGACTTGTTTGCGAGCCCATGCAAGAGTCGACTTGGCCTTGTTCATTGAACATCCACGATTGTAGATAATTGTAATTCTATGTTCATGCTAGCGTCGAAATGGAAACAACGTAACAATCTTTACATTTTCGAAGATCACAAATCTTTAAAAGTTCTCATTTATGAAATTGATCTTGGAATGATTGAACTAAAAAGTTTCGCCTCCAATGAATTTCGTTATTCTTGAGGTCAATCACGAGAATAGTAAAAAATTGCGGGAAGCGGAGCTCATAGAATCCCAAGTTAACCTTTACAACTATAGATTATATATCAGCAATATCATGCGCAAATTTTAATCTCGCAAAGTTTGTAATATGAAGGATTTATCTATTAGTTGGGCTTAAGGCCCGTCCGGCTAAGTTGGGCCCATGAAGCCCGGCCCACGGGAATAAGGCCCGTGGAAAGAAGGGGGTATAAGAGGGAGAGAGAGAGAGAAAACATACCATTTTGACGTACGTTGTTTTACGCCGCACTTTTTTCTCTCCCAAAAACCCAAAAAGAACAAGTAACGCATACGGCTTGTTCTTCCTCCCTTCAAGGCTTCATCGGATCAAATCGACCGGTTTCTCTTCCTCCATCAACGACGGTGTTTAACTGTGGCTAACAAGGTACGCTCGATTCCGTGGTATGCTTTACGATCGGTGATTCGTGTTGATTTCTCGGGTTTCGCTTCCGCATAGTTTTAGGGGTTCGATTCAGTGTCGAATCCGCGTTTTCGGGGATTAGTCATTCCCTTCATTGGTATCAGAGCCCTAGTTCACGTTTTCCCGATCTGTTTATTGTGTTTTTTGATTGAATTTCGCAAAAAGAGTTTCGGCCGTATGGATCGGGGAAGAAATCCCGACACCCGAGCGCTGTTCGGCCCTTTTTCCGAGTTTTCGTAAGTTGAAATCAAAATCTAATGGTATAGGAAGAAAGGCGACGTCGAGACGATTCTGGCGATACCTCGAGCGCCGCCGGGCGACGCCGCACGCGTCCACACGCGCGGCCAGAAGTGGCGGCGCGTGGGCGCGAGCGCCCGGAGACGCTCGGTCGCCAGGCGCATGTGGCACACGCGTCGGTCGACGGACCGGCGTGTGCGCGCCGCCGGCCGGCGAACGGGCGCGCGCCCCCGGTCCACGGACCGACGCGACGCCGACGCCAGCATGACGTCACCCAACGGCCGGGTAACCGCGGGGGTGACGTCATCGATGACGTCGGCCGGCGTCGGTTGGCCTGGATCGTTCACCGCCCGGCGACCCGCCCCGGCGACCCGACCCGCGGCGATGGCACGCGCGAGGCACGTGCCGCCGACGTCGCGTGACGTCATCGAGGCACGCGCGCGGCATGTGCGATCGGTTCGACCGATGCGGTTCGACCGGCTGACCGGTCTGACCGGTCCGGCGACCGACGACCGGCGACCGTTGACCGTTGACCGACGACCGTTGACCATTGACCGTTGACCCGAAAAAAAAAAAAAAAAAAAAAAAAAAAAAAAAAAAAAAGAGGAAAAGAATGTGTTTCTTTTTTTCAATTAAGTCTATATGTGGATTATAAGTAATCCCTTATTTTTGTTCTGCATTTGTTGCAGGAACAATGCCTCCCCTGAGGTTGCGCACACCTATTCGCGCAGTTACCGATGAACAAAAGGAAAGGCTGTCTAAGTTGATAGCTGAGCTGACTGATCATCGATGGGAGAGAGGTGACTTAATTGATCACGTCCTTGAAGTCAACGGGAAAATTCAACAGGTCATATGGAATGGTCGTCCCATGTCACAGTCAGAGATGGTGCAATTTTTCATAAGCACTCTTCCGCCTGAGTGGCAAGACGTGTTGAATTGCATATGGGATGTCAACGGAGCTACTTCCTATAAGAAAATTGTCATGGATTTTGTCAATAAATATTATTGTATTGTTTCAAGGGAAAAGATCAAGATATTAAACAAAAAGAGGATCTTTCCGGATTCGTGTCCGATTAGGTGTTAGTTATATTGATTTGTTTGTTTAGTGTGCTTTGTGGACACATTATGTAATGATTGACTACTGATTGTTGTTGTAACAAACTATATGTTAGTTGTGTTAATTGAAAGCATTATTGTTTTATTTGATGTCAATTATCAATTGCTTTCTCTTTATTTGGTTCTTTGTGGGTAATTAGTGTGGGTAGTTTTAGAAGTTTTTGTAGCTTCATAAAATTGATTTTGCATATGACAATTATATTAATGATAATTTTAAGTTAGGATTTTTGGAGGATGATTGGAAACGTAGTGACCTTTTGATTCTGAAACCTTACTTGAAATTATTCATTAATATGATGGGTCTATGCAAATAGGGATGCATAAATGATAGGCATTAATAATTCGTGCATATTTGTCTCGATGTGTTGGATCAATGGCTTCACCACAAAGAGCATAGTTGCCGAGCTGAACAAAGGTGAAAAGCTCAATGGTGACAACTATGAGATATGGCACATAAAAATCCAATATGTGCTGGAAGAGCAAGAGGCACTTGAAGCTCTTAACCTGATCATGGTTGAACCTGAAGAGGGAAATACTGCGCAGCACAAAAGAGATAAAGAAGCTTTTGCTGCTTGGAAACGAAAGAACTCTCTCGCTCGCATCACGTTCTTCGAGCAGCATGGAAAATGATGTCATGCGGGAGTTTAGGCGTTTCGACAATGCTAAGGAAATGTGGGAGGCATTGGCAGCAAGATTTGGTCATACTTCGGTGACTAGACTGAGGCAGCTCACTATTAGGTTTGACTCCTATAAGAAGCCTCATGGTCAGACCATGAAGCAACATCTTAGAAAGATGTCAAACATGATAAGCGGGCGAAAGATGCTGGCCATGTCCTCACGATGAGCAAAGTGCAAGTAGTGATCCGTTCCTTGCCTCAGAGTTGGGAGCATATGAAGGTGCACCTGACCCATAATGAGTCTATCAAAACCTTCGAGGATGCAATGCGTCATCTTGAGCTGGAAGAGGACCGCCTCTTGGCGTCTAAGCCGGATGCCGAACTATACCATGCTAGTTCTAGCTCAAGTGGAGCTTCGGGCTCCAAGCGCAAGCGCCCCACCCGGTTTGATAAAGGGAAAGGCAAGGAAGAAGCGGTCCTTCGGGGAAGAAACCCAAGTTTAACCAACATGATCGAGGAAAGCGTCCTCGCATGAAGAAGCGGCAAGGGTAAAATGCTACAACCGTGACAAGAAGGGTCACTATGCTCGCGATTGTCGTGAGCCAAAGAAGGTATGCACCCCTTGTACTTTTCAGAACTTTACTCTTGTGTCGAGTTCCCGTATTCTTGGCGAGTCTAATCCTTTGTGGTGTGGATTCGGGAGCGACGGACCATGTAGCGAAGGATAGAGGATCCTTCGTGGAATTCCGACGAGTACCAACCGGAACTAAGTGGATCTATGAGGGAAACAACTCCAGAGCTGAAGTGAAAGGAATTGGCACGCCAACCGAACATGCGTGGTGGACGCACTTTGTTCCTTCATGATGTGCTTTGTATGCTCCGGAGATTCGTCGAATTTAGTGTATGCGTATTAATGTTGGTTAGACTAGGTTTTAATGTGAACTTGTAATAGAGGTGTGGATTTGTTTTTGAATACAAATTACTATGGTTGTGGTTATTTTCTTGATGGTTTCATTGTATTAGATATTGATTATGTTAATGCTAATGTTTGTTATTCCCTTATCACGTCTTCTAATACCTATGATAATGATGTGAATGTGTGGCATGCTAGGCTTGGTCACATTGGCCAACAACGTATGAGTAGACTAGCCAAAGAGGGCTTGTTGGGCAACATTGAAAAAGTCGATTTGCCTATATGTAAGCATTGCCTAGAAGGGAAAACAACACGGAAACCATTTGGGAAAGGGAAAAGAGCTGAATTTCCTCTGCATTTAATCCATACTGATGTTTGTGGTCCAATGAATGTGAGAGGAAGGCATGGGGCTGTTTATTTCATCACCTTTATTGATGATTATACTCGATTCGGATATGTCTATTTGATTTCTCACAAATCCGAAGCAATAAGTTGTTTCAAAAGGTTTATGACCTTGGTAGAAATTCAATTAGACAAGAAAATAAAAGCATTGAGATCCGATTGATGTCGAGAATATTTATCTGATGAGTTCAGAAAATTATGTGATGAAAAAGGAATAGAAAGACAGTTGTCTATTCCGTATACTCCTCAACAAAATGGTGTTGCAGAGAGAAGAAAGAACCCTACTTTTGGAAATGGTTAGGTCAATGATGGCGTATGCTAACTTACCTATCACCTTTTGGAGTGATGCGTTGTTAATCGCTGCCTATATACTTAACCGTGTGCCTTCCAAATCAGTTACTTCCACTCCATATGAGTTATGGACAGGTAGAAAACCGAACTTAAGCTTTCTTAAGCCATGGGGTTGTGCTGCCTACACACATGAGTCCTCTCACAAGTTTGGGAAATTAGGTCCCAGAGGAAAGAAGAGTATTTTCATAAGGTACTCGGAACACTCAAAAGGGTATGTGTTCATAGGTGAGCAGGAAAGTGGGAGTATAAGCGAGTTTGAATAGCGGGATGTCACATTCTTAGAGGATGAATTTCCTAAGAAGGGCGAAATAGGGGAAGATTGTTCCCTATTTGAAACCTTGGATCAAGATAATGACCTTAGTAGAGTTCGTCCAAGTGGGAGTAATATGAGAAGTGATGAATTGAATTCTACTCATTCCCAATTACAACCACTTGATGAGACGGCATCATTATTACCTAATCCAAGTGGGAGCATGATGGGGAATGATGTGCAAAGTGTACAATCTCCTATACGGCGAACAAGTCGCCAAAGTATTCCCCGTCGACGTTTTGGCATTGAAGGGGAAACTTTTATGGTTGCTCCACAAGATGAAGATGAGCCAAGAAATATTAATGAGGCTCTAAATTGCCCTAGTAAGGAAAAATGGATTAATGCAATGGAAGAGGAAATGGAGTCAATGAAATCAAACCAAGTCCGGGAACCGATTTGATCTTCCTAAAGGACGCTTGAGCTATTGGGAACAAATGGGTTCTCAAAATAAAGCGAAAGGCTGATGGCTCAATAGAAAGGCATAAGGCTTGCCTTGTGGCGAAGGGGTATAATCAACAGGAAGGAATTGATTATGAAGATACGTTTTCTCCTGTAGTAAGATTTACTTCGATTCGCATTATTCTGGCAATTGTGGCTAGTCTGGATCTTGAGTTACATCAAATGGATGTAAAGACTGCTTTCCTCAATGGAGAATTAGAGGAAGAAATATATATGGAACAACCTGCTGGTTTCATAGTGAAAGGCCAAGAAGAAAAGTATGTCGACTTTTGAGGTCGATATATGGCCTTAAGTAGTCATCGAGGCAATGGTATATACGTTTTCATAATGCCATAAGGGCATATGATTTTGCGATGATTGATGAGGATCATTGCGTGTATATCAAGAGATCCAAGGATCAATTTGTGATCATATCATTATATGTAGATGATATACTAATTGCCGGAAGCAATATGGAGTTTGTTAATACCGTCAAGAGTTGGTTGTCTTCCAACTTTGAGATGAAGGATATGGGTGAGGCTGCATATATTCTTGGAGTTAAGATTTCAAGAGATCGTTCGAAGAGATCGTTGTCTCTTTCGCAAGAAACCTATATAAATAAGGTTCTTGAACGGTTCCGTATGCATGATTGTAAACCCATAGACACTCCTATTGCAAAGGGTGAAGGATTGAGCCATAGGTCGTGTCCGGGGACTTCACAAGAAAAGGAACAAATGAAGCATGTTCCTTATGCAAGTGCTGTTGGGAGCTTGATGTACGCTATGATGTGTACAAGACCCGACATATGTTTTGCAGTTGGAATGGTGAGTAGATACCAATCCAATCCAGTCCAAAGCACATTGGAAAGCCGTCAAGAGAATACCGAGGTATCGAAGGAACTGCTGATTTCAAGTTGAATTACCAAGGGAAGGATCTGCGACTTGAAGGCTATTCGAATGCTGATTGGGGAGGAGATTTAGATGAAAGAAAATCTACCTCGGGATATGCTTTCTTCGAGCAATGGCGCCATATCATGGAGCAAGAAGAAGCAAACGTGTATAGCCTTATCCACGATGGAAGCTGAGTTCGTGGCATTATCAGAGCGGTACAAGAAGGAGTTTGGCTTAAGAGATTCTTGGATCATTTAGGTGTTATTGAGAAAGCTGCAAATCCATTATTGGTTAATTGTGATAGCCAAGCAGCTATAGCATACACCAAAGATCCAAAGTATCATGGCAAGACCAAACATATAGATACCAAGTATAACTTTGTAAAAGATATGGTTGCACGAAAGGATGTGAACTTGCGGTACATATCTACGCAAAGAATGGTAGCAGATCCTATGACAAAGCCAATACCTAGAGATGTGTTTTGTGGTCATGTAAAATCTCTAGGATTGCGTAGAGTCCGATGTCTCGGATTGTAATTTCCCTGAGTTGTTCACATTTATGAAATTTTGTTTTTCATTGATTAATGCCTATGAATCTTTATGTGATCTTTATGCATCTTAATGCTTAGTGCATTACTTTAAGTTAAGAGGAGTATGTCGAACAGATATAAGATTAGCCCACTCACACGGGTAATCGCCTCTGTTTACTATGTGATAAATAGAGATGAGACTGTATTTAAGCTTATTATCTAGGTGATAATCGAGAGCTCAAGCTTGAAATACGCATGTCGCCTTAACTAAGTGTTAAGATGAGGACATAATACTTGTGATGTCCGAAAGTAAAATACCCCACATATTTTACTTTATCTGTCTAAGTTGCCAGATGTGAGTTCTGATGGATTTTGTGAATGAGTAGATAGGTGAACTCAAGTTAGACATTGGGTATGTCTGAACTATCATCTGTACGGTATTGAACAATGTAGACATACGCTCCATGGGAAAGGAGTTAATACCGTAATACGTATTTCATACTACGTATGCATGAGACGACCAATAAGAGTGGCAAAAAGTTTGATCTCAACTTTTATGACGTGTGAGACTCTTGAAGAAAAGAGTTCCTCAATTATTTGTCCCCTCATGACTCTTACTTATTCTCAAGATTTCTATTTAGTGTTTGCTATCTTAGGATGTTGCCAATGGTCATGTGTTTGATTCGATCTAATGGGATATTTCTAGAAAAGCAAGCTGAACTGAAATTGAGAGTTTGAAGGAAAGAGGAAGATCGATTTTGAAGAATCACATTATTTTTTTTTTTTTTGTGTTCACTGGTCGACCAATTATAACTATCTTTGTGATAATTATAATTGTGAATACAATGTATATATATCATTGTTTAAAAGAGATCAAGGGAGATATAAATGTGATCGATCGATCTAGGTACGCATACTAAATCTACTCGGAGTGTGACGCCCATTATGAGCTGCTATATATTCCTAACGAGATATATAGCAACGAGCTCTCAAAGTATGCTGGTCGCACGGATTATTCACCGATATGAATGTTGAAGAGAGGTAAAGAGAATTCTGTTCGGCCCACCATGTTAAGAGAGAGTCTATGTTGGATTATTCTCTGATGGGGCTGAGTAGGCCTTGTCCGCCCATGTTGGTTTTGGACCACCATGTCCGAGTGGGAGATGAAAGATTTATCTATTAGTTGGGCTTAAGGCCCGTCCGGCTAAGTTGGGCCCATGAAGCCCGGCCCACGGGAATAAGGCCCGTGGAAAGAAGGGGGTATAAGAGGGAGGAGAGAGAGAGAAAACATACCGTTTTGACGTACGTTGTTTTTACGCTCGCACTTTTTCTCTCCCAAAAACCCAAAAAGAACAGTAACGCATACGGCTTGTTCTTCCTCCCTTCAAGGCTTCATCGGATCAAATTGACCGGTTTCTCTTCCTCCATCAACGACGGTGTTTAATCTGTGGCTAACAAGGTACGCTCGATTCCGTGGTATGCTTTACGATCGGTGATTCGTGTTGATTTCTCGGGTTTCGCTTCCGCATAGTTTTAGGGGTTCGATTCAGTGTCGAATCCGCGTTTTCGGGGATTAGTCATTCCCTTCATAATATCTACCAGTTTGAAAAAGAGCAAAAAAGAGAAAAAGAAACAGAGGAGGGTAAGCATGTGAGGCGATGATTGAACTTGCACCAAATATCCATCGTTCCTCGAGAAAAGTTATACGAAAATGGAATTTTATTCATAAAAATCGAATCCATGATAACAAACAGTATGACATGGCTCGATATTATGTAATTTCGTCTAAGGATGTGTGCAATAACAATGAAAATTTCCGGGTCCTTTGGCCCGGCACTCTCCTGTCACTTGTCCACCGAATTGTTGGGTGCAAGTCTGGTTGCAATTCGGGAACATCGAACACGACCCTATGTCCAAAACCCAATTCGTTCCCGCCGCAACTGATGTTCCTGAGATGCACCAAAATTCAGCAAAATTTCAGTGAAGAATGTGAGATACAATATAGATGATAGACACGGTGTTTCAATTTAGAATATTCAAGTTGAGGAAATTCTTTCCACATCCGTATGTCATAGCACAATGATGGGGCATAATTTGAAAAATCTAGCTAATGTAGGCATAATTTCCCCAATCGCATAGCACCTCCACATGATTTGCACAAAAAAGAGGATGTCAAATAACGTTTGCATTTGAATTTTGATACTCTCTGCTTCCTGTTCATCCTTGTGTCCTTTCAATTTTCTGATGGCAAAGTCTAACTGGATTTGATTGAATTTCTCGATAAAGTCTAACGAAGCTAAATGGTATAAGGACAACGAAAGTGCTGTATATTTCGTACGGCGTTTGTTTTTATTTTTATTATTTTTATTATTGGGTTTAAACTCCATCTATACATTTTAAAGCTTGCAGAAACAAAACCCACTAGCAAAGTATCAAAACGAAGCATGTCCCAAAGGGCCTGCGGAGGGCTTGTCAACCACTTACGGGGAGGGCTTTTTGTTATAGGACTTCACAATCCAATCAGCTACATTATTAGAGGCCCTATTGCAATGAACCATCTCCAAAGTAGAGAAAAGAAGCAAGAGCCCACGGAAGCGCACAGTCTCCCCATAGCGAGCGGTCTATAGACTTCAAGTTGTTCACTAAGTTAAGATAGTCTAACTTCAAAGTGAATCATCATTGTACGGCACTCACTTGAGTACTATAATAAATTTTTAAACGATCTCTTAAGTGTCATACTTTGTCAAAAAATAAATGTTCGTTGCGAATGCCAAGTGAGGGCCATACGAAAGTCATAGTACTTAAATAATCGATTGAAAAGCCATTGCTCTCAAATGAGCACCGTATGGAAGTACGAAAGTGATGGCATTTGTATTTTTCCTTTTCTCATGCTAAGGCATACCTGCGAAGCAGAGAGATATCAGGCAAAGAATGACTACGGATGAAGAAACTCTTCCGAAAGCCATGTTTGTGACCTCTTCTCACTTTTCTTTAAGCTACGATGAGATGAGATAGTGCAACTGGTTGTATGAAATTACACAAAATCCCTACGTATATATAGGCAGTACAATCACCACTGCAAGCCCCATCTCATTAAGAAGGTGAGGCCATACCATATAAAGTACATGCAAATCTGATATCTAAATCTCTAGAGTTCTTTTTGGGCAATATGCTGTAATGTGAGATACTTTAAGGGCATGTAATTATTCCATACAGATTGTCTCCATTTACAACTTTCTAAGCATTAAAAAGTTATGTTTGAATAGATGAACTATGAGATAATCATTGTAAGAAATAATAAAAAAAAAAATTTTAAAAAAAAAATCGTAATTCCTTTGTGAACAGTTGCACTATTTCAATAGGACACTATGGTTAATTTTTTATCATTATAAATGCGAATTTTAATAAATAAAAATATTCATCATTGATTAGTAGCAAATTTCCTCCTCATGCACACTCACATCTTTTTGACATGGGATAAGGCACATCTTAATTTGTTTTACTGGCAAACTCCCAACAGGAATGGCAGTTGCGATGGCATCCTCAGTCCTTGGAGTGGTTTTCTAGGAGTGATTGTCATCGTGTCTCAAGTTGCTTCTGTCTTCGTCACGGCTGCCATCACCCAAGCCATTGCTGTCAGAGATGGTGGATGGTCATGGAGTTTGGAGGAAAAAAGCCAACGGAGACATACCTTGTGAGATCATGTTGGGAAGGAGCTTTTCTTGAAAAACTTGCAATGCATTTATGTGTAGGGATGCTAATCGTGAACTGCCCGGCAAAAAGATAAAAGTCCTTTCACATCTCGTCCTCTTTCTATTTGGGTTCCTTGTATTGGCCTCCACTCCAAGCAAAAGTCACCCTTAGGATGTGAAAATTCCTCTCATTTTATTGGGCCAAAACTTCCTTCATTCATGCACTCAAATCCTGGGATTTTGGCCATCCTTTTGTCGTGGCAAAAGAACGCTTTAAATGCCAAAAGTTGGCACAAAATGAAACTTAACTGCTAAAATTTATGAAAACAACACTTAAGTGCCACTTTTTATGAAAAATTGGACACTTGAATGCCATATCTGGCTAGAAATCCTACATGGCATTTTTTTTTAAATTAATTTTCTTGCTTACGTGACTCATTTGGAAGACCGACTTGACAAAACACACACAAAACGACGTTGTTTTGGTATAATTTGAATTTTAATATAAAAATTAATTAAACTAGATTGAAAACAAAATAATAATAATAATTTATAATTAAAAAAAAAAGGTGGAGGGAGGCGGCTGAGGGCTGAGGGCTGAGCCCTCGCGCCACCGCCGGGAACGGCCGACGATGGAGGGGAGAGGGTTGGCCGGGGTCGCCAGGCCCTGTCTGACATCCTTATTATTCAGGTTATAATTTCGATTGGATAAGTTGGGCCTTTCATCGACTCGCCTATAGTACTTTTCTCTTAGATGGCCACTCCTGAGATAACAAGACTATATGGGGAAGCCGTTAAGAGATTTTAATGCAATAGACTTGAGGATTCGATAAGGAATCGGCTGCTCGACCGTGCTCATCTGCAGAGATCATTACGACATAGATATAAGTCGATTAAGAATCAGAGATAGGTCAATTCGATTGAAATATGTGGTTAAACGTGGGAGATCTCACTAAATTGCAAAATTCTCGTCGATCGACACTAGACTGATTTTTTTTATCGTTTTTGTACCATTTGTCCGTATTTGAATCCTCGAGAATTTTACGACAATTGAGAGTCGCCAATGTGTTGAATGGGTTCATTGTGGTTCGAAGAAAATCGTCCACGGGTCGTTTGCACTAAAAATTTCTAAAAGCTACCCGATAGCCTGAGTCACGCGAAAAACACGCCGGAGTGAAATTAACCGCAAATTTGAATCCGATTTCAGAAATTGAAGGTTCTGTCATGTCAGAATAAATTCTTGGAATGTCGACTCAGTCTCAGAAGATTTTTCTGCAACCCGAGATTTTTTGGGAAAAAGTCGTCTTAGGGCCATTTTTGTCCAGAAAAAGCCAGTGACTGTTTTGATCACGAATTTGGGATGCAAGATGGTTCAATCGGTGAGGAAAAATACCAATTTGAGTATTGACTCGATAATAGAATTTATTAAGGCCAAATGGTGTTGAATTAAGAAGAATTAAGTTCCCATTTGGATGGAAAATGCTTGAAATTCGTATGTCCCCCACCCCCCTCAACTTATGGACCTCTTCAATCTTCTAGATGGGAGCATGGGTGGCTGATTCGTGGCCTAGGAACCCAGCTGTGGTGGAGGATGGGTCAAGGGAACATTGGAAGGGAAAATTTGGCCATGGTGGCTCCCTCGTCTCCTTATCTCTCCCTCTCTCCTTCTAGTTGCAAGCTGGCCTTTCAGTCTTCATGGTTGTGCCTTGTAAGCTTCAGATTTCCAGAGGAAAACCAGTAAGGAGGCCGTTCGAACCAGCCACCCCCGCCACACGCGCCGCCTGTTGCAGTTCGCTACACCACCCGCCGTGCGCGTGCCCATGTGACCCTGCGCTCTAGCCGCCTATCTCACGTTCCAGCCGCTACCTCAGGCCATGCCAGGGTTGTTCAACCGCTATGTGATGTCGTCGGAGCGCCGTGGAGCTTGCTTGGACCCGGTTCGGCCTCCTCGGTTCACCTCAGTCCGTTGTCGCCTCAATCAGGTCTTGTTTCAAACTTTTTCGGCCCCGGACAGCAGCTGGAATTTGTGGGTTTCTAGTAGCTATCTTGGCCCATTTTGGCCTGCTCGGACCCCGAAAGTTAGGCCCGCTTTGGAGAGGATCATCCCTCGTTGCGTTCCCGTCGATTTGAACCGACCGGTTCGCCGAACAAGTGGGTTTGCTCAGTAAACCTTACTTAGTAGGTTAATTATGCTTAAGGGTTGTTTAGATTAGCTTAAGTATTGATTAGTGATAAGCTAGGATGGTTAGATTAGCCTTAGAATGGATTAGTGTAATTTAATTAGTGAGATTAGTACCGTTGATGATGGATTAGTCGAATCCAGTAGAATTCTTGCAGTTTGGATCGCTGGACCCTCGCCATTTGCCATTTTTGTGGACCGAAATGGGCTATGAATTTGATGTTGATGTCTTCTTGAGAAATGTTTTAGACATCCTCAGCTACAACATATATGTTTCTCAAGATTTTTAGGAAGTTAAAACAAGCAGATATCGGCTCCGTCATTTTCAAACAGAGCCTTAGTTTTTGCTGGAATTGGTGACCTTATAGGATTCGATGGGTTTTTATCAACTCTTAGAGTTCGAATTTTAAAATGATTTCTTCACAAAAGTTATTTTTCACATCTTCTAATTTAACATAGTCACATTTCAGATCAAATGGACATGCTTTGGATCTCGAACCAAATTGATTTTGGAAAATAGACTTTCTGGAAACGGACACAGTTTTTGGTGCTGGATTGAGCGATTTACTGGGCCGAATCTAGAAGGATCTTGGTTAAGGTGTCTTATGAAAAATGTTCGTTTATGTGTCCTTTACAACATACTAAAATTTGGGAATTTTCCGAACTCGTTTTATTTGCTTTTTGGATTTAAACTTGGAGACGTGCGAGTGGGCCTATTCTGCCGGTTAGGGCCGGTTATGATTTTGTGATGGGTCTTGGTGTTTTGAGTGCTGGAAGTTGCACATTTGACGATATAAGGTTGGTTCGTGCCATGCCTAGAGATTATGCTTGATGATTGTGTGAAAGTTAAGAGAATCCGTCCCCAGCGTGTGTTGGTGGACGTTAATAGTTATTAGTCTTTCCTGGCGTGTGTCGGTAGTTATTATTTAACCCCGGCTTGTGTCGGAAATTATTAGTAGTTTCCGGCGTGTGTCGGTAGTTATTAGTCGTTCCCGGCGTGTATCAGTAATTATTATTCTTCCTTGACGTGTGTCAGTAATTATTATTCGTCCATGGCGTATGTTAGTATTTATTATTTAACCCCGGCGTGTGTCGGTAGTTATTATGCTTCCTCGGCGTGTGTCGGATAAAACTACTCGTGTAGATAGTAATAGTTAATTAATTGGAATGCATGTTGAGTTGAATTGATGGACCGGTGTGTGTCGGTAATTCTTGCTTTGATTTGTATTGGTAGTCCTAGCTTGTGTGAGCAGTGATTTAATTATGATTTTGGCTTTGATGTGTATCAATAGCTCTTGCTCGTGTGAGTAGTGATGAAATTGTGATTTTTGCTCGTATGAGTAATGATTGGTTTGGACGTTCCAAATTGGTGTGTGAATTTGCTAAGTGCACATGATTGTGATATGAACTATGTTGACTTGCAGGAATGAACTGAGATCAAGGTAAGCCTCTATGATTGTACGATGGTGTGATTAAGACGTCTTAAGCGTATTGCCCTCCTAATCACGGTTTAGAGAGTGGACTTATTGAGACATTGTCTCACTGGTTATTGTATAACCATTTTCAGGTCCTTAGAAGGTGGTCATGGGGGACCAAAGCTCCGGAGTCTAAGGAGGTGGAGTCCAAAGGATAGGCGTATGCGTCCTACTAGTATGTCGTAGGGCAATTCCTTTTGAAAGTCGGTCTTTTGAAGTCTTGTGTTGGTAGACTATTGTTATGACTCAATTGGTCTTTATTAGCATGTTTTGTTTGGAAATCCGATGTCCTGCTTTTCTATCCCAAGATGGTTACTGTCAGGGGATTTGTTATTCGCTTCCGCATGTACAATAAAATTGAAAGGGTCGGCGACTCGTCCTGGGAAGTCGCAAAATTTTATCGACCACTGAGGGATGGGCACGCGCTCGAGGATCGAGGCGTGACACCCTGGCCATGGGCTGGCAACCCCAGCTGACCGACGATATAATTCGTTATTTTTAAGTGAAAAAGATAATTAGAGATTGACTTATAAAATCTCTCCTCCAATTTTGTAGAATTGGAATTCATAAATTTAAAAAAATAGATCGAATATTCGTATTTTACATTGTTCTCTTTCTCTACGTGTTTATATATTCTTTTCACTGTATTTCTCATGCCACACGTTGGTAACATTTTCCTATTCGTCTGTTGAAGAAAGGCTAACAACTATGTAGAACCAGATGACATCAATATGCTTGTTATTTAGAGGGCGAATAATCATTCCATCGAGAAGCATGAGAGGACTTGTTCGCGAGCCCATGCAAGAGTCGACTTGGCCTTGTTCATTGAACATCCACGATTGCAGATAATTGCAATTCTATGTTCATGCTAGCGTCGAAATGGAAACAACGTAACAATCTTTACATTTTCGAAGATCACAAATCTTTAAAAGTTCTCATTTATGAAATTGATCTTGGAATGATTGAACTAAAAAGTTTCGCCTCCAATGAATTTCGTTATTCTTGAGGTCAATCACGAGAATAGTAAAAAATTGTGGGAAGCGGAGCTCATAGAATCCCAAGTTAACTTTTACAACTATAGATTATATATCAGCAATATCATGCGCAAATTTTAATCTCGCAAAGTTTGTAATATCTACCAGTTTGAAAAAGAGCAAAAAAGAGAAAAAGAAACAGAGGAGGGTAAGCATGTGAGGCGATGATTGAACTTGCACCAAATATCCATCGTTCCTCGAGAAAAGTTATACGAAAATGGAATTTTATTCATAAAAATCGAATCCATGATAACAAACAGTATGACATGGCTCGATATTATGTAATTTCGTCTAAGGATGTGTGCAATAACAATGAAAATTTCCGGGTCCTTTGACCCGGCACTCTCCTGTCACTTGTCCACCGAATTGTTGGGTGCAAGTCTGGTTGCAATTCGGGAACATCGAACACGACCCGATGTCCAAAACCCAACCCGCCGCAACTGATGTTCCTGAGATGCACCAAAATTCAGCAAAATTTCAGTGAGCAATGTGAGATACAATATAGATGATAGACACGGTGTTTCAATTTAGAATATTCAAGTTGAGGAAATTCTTCCCACATCCGTATGTCATAGCACAATGATGGGGCATAATTTGAAAAATCTAGCTAATGTAGGCATAATTTCCCCAATCGCATAGCACCTCCACATGATTTGCACAAAAAAAGAGGATGTCAAATAACGTTTGCATTTGAATTTTGATACTCTCTGCTTCCTGTTCATCCTTGTGTCCTTTCAATTTTCTGATGGCAAAGTCTAACTGGATTTGATTGAATTTCTCGATAAAGTCTAACGAAGCTAAATGGTATAAGGACAACGAAAGTGCTGTATATTTCGTACGGCGTTTGTTTTTATTTTTATTATTTTTATTATTGGGTTTAAACTCCATCTATACATTTTAAAGCTTGCAGAAACAAAACCCACTAGCAAAGTATCAAAACGAAGCATGTCCCAAAGGGCCTGCGGAGGGCTTGTCAACCACTTACGGGGGAGGGCTTTTTGTTATAGGACTTCACAATCCAATCAGCTACATTATTAGAGGCCCTATTGCAATGAACCATCTCCAAAGTAGAGAAAAGAAGCAAGAGCCCACGGAAGCGCACAGTCTCCCCATAGCGAGCGGTCTATAGACTTCAAGTTGTTCACTAAGTTAAGATAGTCTAACTTCAAAGTGAATCATCATTATACGGCACTCACTTTAGTACTATAATAAATTTTTAAACGATCTCTTAAGTGTCATACTTTGTCAAAATATAAATGTTCGTTGCGAATGCCAAGTGAGGGCCATACGAAAGTCATAATACTCAAATAATCGATTGAAAAGCCATTGCTCTCAAATGAGCACCGTATGGAAGTACGAAAGTGATGGCATTTGTATTTTTCCTTTTCTCATGCTAAGGCATACCTGCGAAGCAGAGAGATATCAGGCAAAGAATGACTACGGATGAAGAAACTCTTCCGAAAGCCATGTTTGTGACCTCTTCTCACTTTTCTTTAGGCTACGATGAGATGAGATAGTACAACTGGTTGTATGAAATTAAACAAAACCCCTACATATATAGGCAGTCCAATCACCACTGCAAATTAAGAAGGTGAGGCCATACCATATAAAGTACATGCAAATCTGATATCTAAATCTCTAGAGTTCTTTTTTGGGCAATATGCTTTGATGTGAGATACTTTAAGGGCATGTAATTATTCCATACAGATTGTCTCCATTTTGATAAGTTTTTCATAATGCAAAAGCAGACTTAATTTTTTTGTCATTAGATAATCGAGGACTTGGTTCTATTTCGGTCAATTAAGATTTTAAGGTCATAAATAGTCTCCATATCATGGGCTGATATATGATGAGGTGTCATTACCACGTCATATCCCATGTCATTCATATGTGCAATTGTCACGCCCCAATCCTCGAGTCCGCGTCCATCCCTCACTGGTCGATTAAATAGCGACGTTCCAAGACGCATAGCTGATCCCTTCATTTTAATGCACATGCGGAAGCAGATAAATAATCCACAGACAATAACACAATGGGATAGGAAAGTAGGGCCATATTTTGAAAACCAACATCACACTTATATATACATAACATACCAATCATGCCATATATAATACGAGCCAGTTTAAGGAAAACAAGTCTAAAAACAAAAGTGGGGGTTTCACAGCACTACGGGTCATCTTCCTCCTCTTCATCATCCTCCATGATTTCACCTTTCTCTACAATCCAGCTGGAGTGTTCAGCAGACTGTATCGGGAACTCCGGTACTGCAATAGTCGGGTCTACTGCATCTACAATTGAGCCTTGAGGAGGATCAGTTGTGCCCTTCCCAAAAGCGACCTCCAGAGCGTACAGAAGAATCTCAGATTCCGGAATAGGACCCTCTCTCTAGCCATCTTGAGCCTAGCGATACCATGATCGGTATCGATGGGGCACCTTATGGTTGAGACCCGCATCAACCCAGACTATGGACCTTACTAGCTCATAGTCCCAACCCTTAAGGCCCTGATTCATCAGAATATAAGAGGTATGCTATGTCACTTTCTTAGGTCGTTCAAAAAACTCAATAGCTACCATCTAAGGACCTGAAATGTTATTCCACAACGGGGTGAAACGACGTCTCAGCGAGTTCTACCCTCTAAGACCCGACTAGGAAGAAAATACGCCATGAGGGCTGCCTAAGCACAACATAGGTCGGAGGACTTACCTTGGCCTTAGTCTCCTCCTGCAAGTCAATATATCTCATACATACATAAATCACATCAATCAATTGGATCGAACTATCGATCAATCGACTTAATCGATTACATGTCATCAAGACCTTCCCATAGTCGGCCCATTCAATACTATCTATAAGGTCCTATCAAATCATGACCGCTCACCCTAAGCTGAAGATAGATAGTATAGCGATAACTTATTACTCGCCCAAAGCTGATAATTTATTGCTCGCTCAAAGCGATAATTTATTGCTCACCGAAAGTGACCAAAATACCATTTTTATCATACCCGATAAAAATTATCGTGTGTGGGTACACGATCAGCCTTAGCCAAAATATAATATTTTCACCCTTGAAAATCCCACTAGTTTCAACAGCCCACAAACATATTTTTTTGCGTTGTAAACCGACGCCCGGTGATTTTCTAATTAATTACCTAAATTAATTAATTCTAGGATAAAATACCCCCAACCATAAATCACCCTCAATCAGCACAAATTAGAACTTAATTAAATAAACAGATCACACCATTGCAATAAGCATAAAATTCGGGTCACCAGCTATCTCAGTTTAATTTCCCAAAAATAATTAATTAATTAAATAATTACGAAAAATAATAAATAAATGCCAATAAATAGAACTTAGGCCCGTAAAACCTAATTGGAAGCCAAGACTGGCTCGGAAAATTACCGAACCACTCTAGTTAAATACTAGAGCTTGTCTAGGC
The DNA here is from genome assembly GCA_014182575.1 of Eucalyptus decipiens. NCBI lineage: Eukaryota > Viridiplantae > Streptophyta > Magnoliopsida > Myrtales > Myrtaceae > Eucalyptus > Eucalyptus decipiens. The sequence continues at coordinate 19,471,216 of CM024610.1, forward strand.
TCTAACTACATTACTCTAACCACCTAACATGCATCGATAAGTAACTAATTCACTAAACCGTTCTAACTATCCACCTAATCCTAGCTTAGTTTAAACTAATCAACCCTTAAACGTCATTAACTTACTAAGCAAGGATTAGTGAGTTAAACTTGCTTGATGGACGAATCGCTCAATTCAAAACGACCGGGACGGGGAGGAGCTCGACAAAATCCAAAGGAGGACCGCCAACCGGGGTCGGGAACACCTCCAAAATGGGTTGAACAGTGGTTGAAAAACCCACAACTTCAGTTGCTGTCCAGGGCCGTACAACTTCAGTTGCTGTCCAGGGCCGCGAAAGGCTGAAATAAGAGCAGGTTGAGGCGACAACGGGCTGAGGTGGACAGAGGGGACCGAACCGGGTCTAGATGGCGGCGATGAGAGCTTTGGCGGCTTTGGTGATGGCTCAGGCATCCTCAGCAGCTTGTTGGAGGTGAGAACGGGACGTGGCTGGACGATGGTGAAGTGCGGCAGGCTGGCGAGTACATGGGGACAGCGAGTGGCAGTGTTCCGACGGTGGCTCAACGGTGCAGGAGGCTTCTGGTTCGGCTGCTCTGAAATGCTGAGCTCCAAAAATAGAAAATGAAGAAGAAGGGGGAGACTCTCGATGGCAGAGGGAGGAAGGAGAGAGGGAGGGAGCAAGGGGGGCCACTAGCCTTATTTTCTCCCAAATTGTCTCCTTGAGGGCTCCACCACACCCAAGCTGGCTTCCACTCCAATCTTCAGCCCACAATCTTCCTCAAGAAGCCAATGAAAAGGTCCAAAAGTGTAGGCAAGGGGGGTACACGAATTTGCAATGGTTTCTCTCAAATGGACTCTAAATTCCTCTTCAAATCCATCCAATTCGGCTTCAATAAATTCTAATACTAAGTCAACAATCAAATTGGTATTTTTCCTCACCAATCGAACCATCTTGCTTCCTAATTGCGTGATCAAAAATGGTCTCTGAAATTTCTTGTACAAAAAGGGCCCTATGACGACATTTTCCCAAAAAGTCTTGATTTGTAGAAAAATCTTTGGAGACTAAGTTGACGTTCCTAAAATGATTTGTGACATGACAAAATGTTCAATTTCTGAAATCAGATTCAATTTCGCGGTTAATTTCACTTTGGCGCGTTTTTAGCGTGACCTAGTCTACCCGGTAGCTTTCATAAATTTTTAGTGCAAATGACCTGTGATCGATTTTCTTCGAGCCACAATGAACCTCTTCAACACATTGGCGACTCTCAGTTGTCGTGAAAATCTCGAGCATTCAAATACAGACACAAAGTACCAAAACGATAGAAAATTCAATCTAGTGCCGATCAACGGAAATTTCTCAATTTGGTGGAATAACCCACGTTTAACCACACATCTCAGTCGAACCGACCTATTTATGATTTCCAATCGACTTATATCTTTGCTGCAACGATCTTTGCAAATGAGCACGGTCAAGTAGTCGATTCTTGGTCGAATCCTCAAGTCTATTGCATTAAAATTCCTTAATGACATCCTCAGTTAGTCTAGTTATCTCAGGAGTAATCAGCTATGAGAACAACACTATAGGCGCGTCGATGAAATGCCCAATTAATTTAATTGAAAGCAAAACTGTAAAATCCAGGATGTCACAGCAATGACATCATACTATGCTTTATCATCATGCCACTATATCAATGCCATGTCATTTAGTGGTTGCATGTTTAGAGAATTTCAATTAAAATTGCATGCCATGTTAAAATAGTTCATTTAATTGTCATTAGAGTTAGGTCATTTAAATTATATGTCAATGTCATTAGAATAATGAATCATACATATCTACCCTAGGTTAGAATAGAATAATTTGGCTTTCGTTAGAAAGAAGAACTCAAAAAGAATTAATTGGAATTGCATGATAGTTAGATACCATATGTCGCAACCCAACCTTGGCGACCACATTAGCGAGCAACAACGTAAACATAAGGTTTATACATGGTTAACCACGAGAGTGTCCTCACAACATGTAACTCCAATGATGCCATCACCTCATCCTTTGGGATCGGTACCACAAGTTCTCTTAATCATGGTCTGAGCTCTCCCAAGCTCGCACCTCGCGTGGCAAGAGGGTTTATCGTGACTTGACCTCGATGCTATTTTTGGCAAAAAGGCGTAAAGATAAAGTTTAGAGGTATTTCATTATGAAAGTTCATTTAATATACTTCCCCCTAACAAGATAGTGTCACCTCATCTTTTTGTTGGAGTCGCAACCACTTAAGCTTACAATCATAGCCATGAGCTTTTCCAAAATGTGTACCTCACGTTGAGGGTAAATTCATTTTAAAGTTTTATTTAAACAAGCTAAATGGTATCTAAGAGTCACCACTAGCCTCATTTTTTAGGGTTGGCTAAAGTGCCCAATTGAGAGTTGGGAGTAATTCCTCGATACCTATGCAACTAGAGATCTAGAGTTTGGGGACTTGGGTTATGCTAATGTTGCTATTAGCGCCATTTCAATACCTAATAGTCGATGTGTCATCTGACATGATCATGCATCTCCTTTTACTTTTTCGTGCAAATTTACGAGGTAAAGGTAATCATGCATGGATGATTCGTTCATGCCATTCCACTCTATTCTAATGGGAACAATAACAAAATAGACAATTAATTGAAACAAAAATGCGTAAAAGTAAACAACCAAAGCAGTTTAGTAAAAACAAGTAAAGCCCACCCATACGATTTTAAGTGCAAGAAAATAAATCTGCAACTCGTCGGATATTTATTTAACGCATGAAAAACCCAAGACATATGTCGGGGAATGAATAGTAAAAATGGTTAGGTCGGATTGGACATTGACCATTCATTGTCTTCGAGTCCTCGGGATCGCCATCTGCACGGACCTATTTCAATTCTAGTCTATTGTTAGAACTAAACTGGAAATTCAAGAGGACGTTTTACATATACAATGCAAGCAACCAAACCAAACATTCAGGGCATTAAAAAGATCACCACTCAATCATGAATGGCCTCGAGGTTGGCCTTTGGATTGTACATGCAACGGCCTACTTATGATGCCTACCCCATTCATTGTAAAGTGAGTTATAGCTACTAGCCACCATTTGTGTTCTTGTATGATGACTGAAGCTAAAAGTCTCTAACGTGAGTTCTAAATGTCATCCCAAAGTAGCACACGTGATCATGTATCGCACCTAGATCATACATGTAAAAATCACATGTAAAGCGTGTAAGAAAGCATGCACTTGGCCATTTGATCTTATTTCTCAATCAATCAACCAATTGAGTGAGTCAACAATGGATTACTTATTCAATCATCATGACCTTATTTCTCAGTCAATCAATCAATTGAGTGAGCCAACAATAGATCACTTATTCAATCATCATGCGCCAAACATATCCACATGCATTTCATGGCCAGTGAAACAATCAATATATGACTCCGGTGATGCCCAAAAAAGATTTTATGGACAATTGGCAAGAATATGCATTATTTCAAAAAAAGATTCGATAAAAGGGACATAATTTTGTCAATATTACGGAGCACATTTAGCTATCAAAGCTAGCTTGGGTGCATCAAAGGGCACAACTGATCAATCGTCGCAAACATTTTAAATATGATCCAAACTTCTATCAACTTGTTCACCTATGAACATGTATGAACTTGTACTCTTTTGAGTATTCGAAATATCTTATAAAGATATATTTCTTTCTTCTAGGGCCTAATTTACCATATTTATGGGAAGAATTATGAACATTAACTACACACTCTCAAGATCATAGGTTACTTAAGTCTGGTTTTCTACCAATCAACAATACTTAAGGGTTACAGTGATTGATTTAAAGGACATATTGTAAAATATATAGGTAGCAGTCAATAAAGTATCTCCTAAATATGAGATAGGTAGATTTGCATGTGCTATCATAGACCTAACAATCTCCAATATGGTCATATTCTTTCTTCAAGCAACCCAATTTTTGTTATGGAGTACTTGAAATAGTCAATTGTCTTACAATTCCCTTTTCATCACAAAGAGTCTTGAATTACTCAAATAGATACTCACGTCCACGATTAGTTCTTAATGACTTTATTGTTTTGTTCAATGGATTCTCTACCAAAACTATATATCGTCTAAAATAATCCAATACTTCAGACTTATGGAAGATCAAAAAAACATAACGAAAAACGCATGAACTCATCTATAAAAGTGATGAAATATGAGACTCCATGCGTGCCCTTCATATTCAATGAATTACAAATGTCAAAATGTATGAGTTGCATTAGAAGTTTGGCTTTGGCTCCTTTACTAAATGGTTTTCTAATTGCTTTTTTCGGCTAGACAATATTTACATACGGGCAGATCAACATTAGTGAATGACCCTAAAAGACATTCTCATGCTAATTGTTTCATTTTTTGTAACCCAATATGACTTAGTTTAGTATGCCAAGTACTTACATCAATCTTGACATTATTAGAAGATATGATTAAAGAAAAACAACAATTAACATTAACACTATAACATCATAATCACTATTTAACACCATTGTTCGTAAAATTCTAAATGCAAGTGAATGTGTCGAACAAGTAATATAATGATGAGAAAGAGTATCATTCCACGAAGATTGATAGTTAATAAACTAATTAAATATTGAAAATAGATTAATTCTAAAATTTATCTAACAAATCAAAATAGAATTAAGAATAAATTAAAAAGAAAAACCTTAAAAGCAAAATTTAGAGACTAAATGCAATAAATTAATCAGATAACGAAAGATGTGATAGCTGAATTTTCTAATCTATTTACTATCCTATCTCTACATATAGTAAACCTATTTAGTTTATTAATCATTATATAAACATAAGTGCATTAAAATCTATGAAAATTCTCGGTTTATAATGAGTCTTTTGAATCACCTTATCATTGAAAGCTACACAAATAACATGGTATATGTCTATCCACGTTAATTCATAGTTATATATCATAAGGAACAATTGCATATTATCACTTCTCAATCTCAAACATGCAAATCAAATCATTCAAGTGGTGAACAGTCACTTAAAAATATTAAGCGCGATAATATATAACTCACATGAATAAATCACTTGCACGCATAAAAATCATAAAATTTATATCACTATAATTAGGCTACATTGTAGCCCTAACAAAAGAAAATTAGAATATAGTAGAAAAAGAAACGGAAATATAAATTAAATCTAGCATCTTGAATAAAAGAATAAGAATTCTGTCCTCACTTTGTTTTTCTCCGAATGCTCAAGAAAAACTTAAAATAATGAAAAAATGATCTAAAAATAAAAACCTAGCTGTCTATATTATCCTATTTATAGGATATATTTAAGAATCCTAATGCAATGCAATTGCTTTTTGATTTGAAATCTTGAATTATAGAATTTTCCTTTCCTCCATTTTGCCCTTATTTCCTAATTTTCTCCATATCTCATTATTCTACATAAATAAGGAAAATTTGAGTAAGTAGAAAGAAATCCAAATATTTTCTAACAAATATTGCATCTTAAAGTACCATGATTGTTGCCTAAAATAGGTAAAATAACTCTATTTTTATAGAGTTATCAATACCCCAAACTTAACATTTTGCTAGTCCTCAAGCAAAAGCAAGAAATAACGTACACTCAAGCTAACAACCTCTTCTATGACATCTTTCCATAATATCTCAAATTCACAATTCTAGAACCTTCCATGACTTTTTGACATAGTCCATCCTATCCATTAAGAGCCACATGCCCACTTCAAGAGAGAAGGAGAAAACTTGCCTTCCTAGTAGCTTGGCAAAAACATCTAGACCTCATTTAATAACTTTGGACTTTAGTTCATTAATGGCATGGATGAATCACCATACTTAGGTTTCCTCTAGAATTTTAGGTTACGATGACCCTGAAAATATAGCCTTGGTGAACAAGGCAAGGCCCAACTAATTAGAAAAGGAAATTAGTCATCTAAAGGGCTTTTGTGTCTCCTAGGGCCATAGGCAAATTATGAACGTAAATTGAGCCTTGGAGAATAAACCAATAGATGGACCAATCACAAGTTAACATCAAGGGACATAGGTGCCAACTCAAGAGTATAGATAGGTCACCTCGCCTCCTAGGTGTAATCATGAGCTTGCATAAAAAATCTAAGAGGATGAGGCCTATAAATAAGAGCCACCCTTACATTTTAAGGATTAGCCATTTTCTCTCCTCTTCCTCTTCTTTCTTTCTTTGATGCTCTCCTCCTCAAAGCTGCCCAAGAGTCGAGTGTTTCCCCAAGAAGCATCTTGGAGCTAGGTCCAAAAAATTGTAAGTGGAATTTCCTAACTCTTTGATGGGGTGATGTACTACATGTATCGATTTTAGGATCTTGTCATCATTTACTTGCTTTGGCTTGTATTATTATGCTTGTTATGTTTCCATATGTTTGTTGTTGTATCAAGTAAATTCATGGTCTCGCATGAGTGTCAAGCACACGTGAATGTCGAGGAAAGGTCTCGGCGACTTTAGACGTGTGCTGAGGTGGGCGCACGATTCACGCTTGGTTTCGGGACAACATTGAGGCTTGTTGTTACTTGAGGCAAGCATCGGGTCGATGCTGAATCGGGAGCGAACAATTCCAAGTCAAGACCATGAGCCCGAATTGCATTCAGCATGAGTCTAGTTTAATAGGGCATAAAAGTTAATGATTCACTTTGCATGGCACGCCTTCAAGCCTTTACTTTTGGTTAAAGATTCAAGATAAAATGAATTAATTAATGCTTGATATACATGAACACATGATGGACTTTTATCGCCAACGCTGAGGAATGCCGGGTCGTTGCCTAGGGTAAAACCCCAGATGCCATCCTAATATTGAGATCATGGACAATGCCTGCTTGGGTGAGGTCAATGCATGGGAGTCGTCTAGGATGCCGTCCTGATAATAAGATCAAGATGATACCGGTTGCCAAGAAGGGGACCAATGCTTGTTTGATAACGAAAGAGTCAATGAATTTCGATTAACTAAAAGTGATTGAAATAAATTGGAAATCCATGTGTGGTTCTTGACTGATACATGTGTGGTGTTTGAATTGATGCTTGCAAAAGTTGGGTTTGTTTGATATTAGTTGTTGAGTCCTTGCATCATTTTGAACATATGTTTGCATTGGGTCACTTGGTGCATAAACAAGTCTTGCGTGTCGCACGCATCCTTCTAGAACCGAAATGGTAGTAAGCCATGAATCTTTGAAAATCTTGTTTTTATGCACCAACTTTTTGTCTTTAATCCTCAAGAGCACATAGAAGATTAAGAGGTTTTCATATGCATAAGGCAGTCACGAGCCTTGCCATTGATTTGCCATCGACAAGTGGGTGGTGATTTTGTACTTGAAGATTGACGGTGAGACGTCCTCCTATAAAGGAATTAGGAATTTCTACTGTGACATTCTGAAAATTGGCCCATGTTTCGAATATATGAAATGGTTATTTCATCGACGCGTTTATGGTTATTTTACTCGGAAATGATCACTCGCAAGTTAACTAATCTATTAGGTGAGGCCGTTAAGAGATATATATGCGACAGACTAGAGAATTTGATTGGAAATCGACCGCTCGACCATAATAATAAGTAAGGGTCAATATGACACGTTATAAATCTGTTATAAATCGATTAGCAAACGAATAAAAGTCGATTCAATAAAATTTCATAGTCGAATGAAATTTGCGGGTGGTTCCGCACAATTGCGATATTCGCGTCGAACGTGTGAAAGCTTTCCCCACCTCTGCTGATTTCTTCTACCCATAAACTGATTTTCTATTAATAATATATTCGGAACACGTAATTGAACCCTCGCGAGGGTCGTCTACGACTTGAAGATGCACAAATGTGGATAAAAAATTATCGACCACAGGTCAAACGCATTAAAACCCCTAAAAGCTACCCGGTAGATTAAATCGTACTAAAGTCACAATCGACTGATTTTAACCATGAAATTATGCCTAAATAGCAATTCTAATACTTTTCCAGGGTCTCTCAAGAGAAATAATAAAAAATAATGGCTATATTTTCTTCTGAAAGAATTAAAATGGAAGAATAAGATTATAACTAAACAAACATGTTCACTAATTAATAGCAAAAAAAGAAGAAGTTATATTCGAACAAATACAACTTTCTAAGCATTAAAAAATTATGTTTGAATAGATGAACTATGAGATAATCATTGTAAGAAATAAAAAAAAAATTAAAAAAAATCGTAATTCCTTTGTCAACAGTTGCACTATTTCAATAGGACACTATGGTTAATTTTTTATCATTATAAATGTGAATTTTAATAAATAAAAATATTCGCCATTGGTTAGTACCAAATTTCTAAATACCAATTCTCCTCATTAAAAAATTATGTTTGAATAGATGAACTATGAGATAATCATTGTAAGAAATAAAAATAAAATTTAAAAAAAAAATCATAATTCCTTTGTCAACAGTTGCAATGCATTATAAATGCGAATTTTAAGAAATAAAAATATTCACCATTGGTTAGTTCACTCACATCACATTTTTTTGACATGGGATAAGGCACATCTTAATTTTTTTTATAGGCAAACCCCCAATAGGAATGGCAGTTGCGATGACATCCTCAGTTCTTGGAGTGGTTTTCTAGGAGTGATTGTCATCGTGTCTCGAGTTGCTTCTGTCTTCATCGCGGCTGCCATCACCTAAGCCATTGTTGTCGGAGATGGTGGATGGTCATGGAGTCAGGAGGAAAAAAAGCCAACGGAGACATACCTTGTGAGATCATGCTGGGAATGAGCTTTTCTTGAGAAACTTGCAATGCATTTATGTGTAGGGATGCTAATCGTGAACTGCCCGGCAAAAAGATAAAAGTCCTTTCACATCTCGTCCTCTTTCTATTTGGGTTCCTCGTATTGGCCTCCACTCCAGCCAAAAGTCACCCTTAAGATGTGAAAATTCCTCTCATTTCATTGGGCCAAAACTTCCTTCATTCATGCACTCAAATCCAAGGATTTTGGCCATCCTTTTGTCGTGGCAAAAGAACGCTTCAAGTGCCAAAAGTTGGCACAAAGGGACACTTAAGTGCTAAAACTTACGAAAATGACACTTAAGTGCCACTTTTTATGAAAAATGAGACACTTGAGTGCCAAATCCGGCTAGAAATCCTACATGGCATTTTTTTATTAATTTTCTCGCTTAGGTGGCTCGCCGGAAGACTAACTTGGCAAAACACACACAAAAACGACGTCGTTTTGGTATAATTTAAATTTTAATATAAAAATTAATTTAATTAAATTTAAAACATAATAATAATAATAATAATAATAATAATAATAATAATAATAATAATAATAATAATAATAATAATAATTTATAATTTAAGAAAAAGGTGGAGGAAGGCGGTTGAGGGCTGAGCCCTCGCCACCACCGCCGGGAATGGCCGACGATGGAAGGGAGAGGGTCGGCCGGGGTCACCAGGCCCTGGCCATGGGTTGGCAACCCCAGCCGACCAACGGTGAGGGCCCGCGAGCCCAAGCCCCGATCTCGGGGGAGGGTTAGCAGCCCTCGCCCGGCCGGGCCAAGTGACCCTGGCTGTGACATCTTGATTTTCAAGTCTGATTTTGATGAGATGAAATGGACTTTTCATCAACGCGCTTATTGTTGAGGTTTCATGAATTATGTATAAAAAAATTAACGAAAAGAACGCAGCGGAAACAAAGATATATTTTATACATTATTCTCCTAAGGCATTGTTTGTGCGTTTTAATCAAAAATCTGAATATAAATAAGGAGTTAAACGAATTACCTCTCGAAGCACGCTTTGAAGCAAGTCGGTTCGGATGTTCTACAGTTCGAGTCCCACAAGCGTTGGACCTCTAGTTCAGACACACCAACAACGAATGTCGAACAGAAGAGAGAACTTTCGGATATTCACTACTTCGATCGTGCTAGCAATCACGTGGAAACAATCTGTCGTATTCTTGATGTATAATAGTCATGACCTGAATGAGATAACGCTCTTCTTTCTTGCGTCTCAAAGACACAAGAACACGCACACAATTTGCTCTCTCTTTTCAGCAAAACATTTTCTCTCTAAAAACACAAACGCACACCCACCTTTCTCTATTTTTCAACCCCCGTTTTTGTCGCAAAAACAAACCTTTTAAATATAAAGATATAAACTGATCAGCAACGGTTGCTAATCGATTGCTGATCAATGGACGATCACCAACCGTTGCTGATCGTCCCCACTCATGCACACGAATGATTGTGCATGATGGTCAGCAATTGTTGACCGTTCATGCATGATTTCGTGGATGATGGTTAGCGGTTGCTGACCATCCAAGTTTCATGCATGTGCTTCGTGCACATGCATGAAGCTTTATATATTATTTTATTATTGGTTATTAAAAGGTATTAGTTAATAAATTAATTAAACGAACAAATAATTAATTAATCAATCCATTTTAAAAATAAAAAGAACATAATCTTTATATGTACAAATGGAATACATTAACATGTATTCACTTTGGGCATGCGTGTGCATCATATGCAAATAGGCTCGTGACTATAATACAAATTAAATTAAATCTCATTTAATTTAATTTCAAATCGACACAATTCGATTGCAGTAATTGCAAACACATTTGCAATTATATTTCTCTCTTGTTCCACGTTATCCTAATTGTTTATGGTGTATGACATCCCTAAGTTCATCACATTAGTACTCCCACAAGAATTAATTGTCCTGATTAATCTTTGGGTCTTACAAGCCATGATTGACATCTAGCAATATGTCATGGCTACCCAGATAGTGTGAATATTTTAAGAACATAATGAACCTGTCAGCTTTGGTTACAATGTAATTCAATCCATCTGTCTTACTATGTCCCGATCAAACAAAAACTATGGAATATTAGTCAAGTCATTAATTCGATCATATGCACAAATCTAATTGACATGCATTTTATTTGAGACATAAACAATTTATTCTCAATTACAACCCCGACCGAGGATTTCAATGCAGTGTCACAATTAGATTGCATAGGATATCATTATCATACCTTGCATATAACAAGGAGACAAATTACATATTGCGCACACATGTAACTTCATATATGAACAAACTATGACTATCAAGTATAAAGACGGATCAACGATCCGACATTATGTGTACCTGTGAACCATAATTGTTCAATACACAAGTTAACACTGTGCCTCAGGTCTAAGGATTATTTACACAAGACCAAAGCATGAACAATTAGACATTGACTACACTAAAAGCTTCCATGTCGCTAATCGTTCCATATGTGTCACGTTCAGTAAATTTGTCTAATACAAACACCTGTGTTCTAACTCAGGCATCATAATACCCAATAACATGTGACTCATCATTCCCTTAAGTATCTAATACTTAATGGTGAAGTTAAGAACACATCGGTCTCAACAGAATTATTAATATCCACTTAATAATCCATCGACCGGGAACAATTTAAAGATTCAATCTAACTATGAACCCATCACATATATTCTTGACGTCTCAAGAATAGGTCTAGTTGCAACTGATCTTATGGAATCATTCATAATAAAATAATTGGACAAATGAATGAATACGTCATTGCCATTAATTAAATAATAATAATGAAAGTACAGCCGAAATCCCTAATATGTAACAATTACATAGTAGCTTTAGGGCATACATCCAACACTTATGGCCTTATTCTCTGAGTGGGCCCCTCACGAGATAACTAGCCTATCAGGTGGAGCCGTTAAGGAATTTTAACGCAATAACTTTGAGAATTCGACTCGGAATCGACTGTTCGACCATGCTAGTTTGCAAGGATCAATACAACACTATCAGAATCGATCAGAGACTGGAGTTAGGTCGATTCGATAGATGTATGTGATTAGTGTGTGGGTGATTCCACCTAATTGCAAAGTTTCTATCAATCGGCACGAGATCGATTTTTCTGTCGTTTTCGTATCATATGTCCGTATTTGAGACATTGAGATTTTCACAACAACCGAGAGTTGCCAATGTGTCGAAGATGTACGTGGTGGCTCGAAAATAATCGATCACAGGTCAATTGCACTAAAAATTCCTAAAAGCTACCCGGTAGGTTAGGTTACGCTAAAATCACGTCAGATTGAAATTAATCACGAATTTGAACCCGATTTCAAAAATTGAAAGTTCTGTAATGTCACAATTTATTTTAGGAACGTCGACTCATCCTTCGAAGAATTTTCGGTGAGTTCATGATTTTTACGGAAAATCAATTCGGATGATTTGGAAACGAAAGGAAATTCGGATTGGCCAAATTGAATGGACTTTTGACTTCCAAACCGAGCTATTTGGTGATGGGAACTTGTGAAAATTGTGTGGGCTTCTTCTTCAACAAAAATGGACATTAAATTAGGGAATTTCGTGAAGAAATTGAAGTCCAAATTAAGTAAATTTAGAGACTTGATGGGGCTGAAACATTTGGCATTAAAGTGGATTAATTTGTGGAAATTACGTGCTAGAAAGTATCTGGGGGACACAAGGGATATGCTTGAAGACTTTTGGTCCAAGGAAATGATGAAATAGATATTTTAATTTGACTTTTCCCTTCCCCTCCTTTGGTCTCTCTTTCTTGCACGTCTCTCTCCCTCATCCGTTCTCTTCTTCCTTCGCAAGCCAATTCCACCGCCTCTGTCTGTTCTTGCTTTTCTTCTATTCCTTCGAAGACTACAGCTCCACCGCTCCACCTTGATTATGCTCCTCCACCAAGTTTTGTCTCCATTGAGTCAACCTTCCTCAGCAAACACCACTGACGTTGACTCCCCCTCACCCTTCCACCAACAAGTTTCTCTTTTGCCACCGAAGCAGCCCAGCCCACCAATCCTCCTTCATTGCTTTCCCCCTCTTCATCCGACATCCCCCCAACGCCAGCAGCTGCCGAGTCAACAATCCCACGTTTCCCTCTTACATTGACTTCAGCAGCGTCCCACTCCATCAATGTCTCCTCTGCCCAACCGCGTGCAGCCCACTCGAAGCCAGCCCAACAGCCACGGAACTTCCAGCAGAAAACATGGGCTTTGTTGGCTGTTTTTGGCCCGGTCGGAGCTCCCGTTGGCGTCGCTGTTTCGGAGTTTATTGCCCATCTCCGCGTCGCCATCACCGTGGACTCATTGGAACACTAATCCGGTGAGTTTACTCACTAAACCTCGCTTATGAGGTTAATTATGCTTAGGGATAATTAATTTAAGTTAATTAAGGATTAGGTAGTTAGTTAGATTAGATTAGTGATTTAATTAGCCAATTTTACATGCTAGGTGGTTAGAGTAGTGTAATTAGAGACTGGATAGGTCATAGTATTTATCTAGATAGGTTTGGAAATTTTTCTAGCCCGTTTTTGTATTTAATTAGGCTTTCCGGCCTAGGTTTGCATTTTTGGCATTTATTATTTTCCAGAAATTAGTCCGGGATAGCCGGTGATCGGAATTCAAGCTAATTACAATGGTGTGATTAATTTCTGTAATTGTGTGTTAATTTGTGCAAATCGAGTGTTGATTGGATTTTTGGTCATCTATTCCAAAATTTGGAAATTTCAATAATTATTTAGAAAATTCCGGGTGTCGAATTTTAACACCAAAAATGGTTTTACATACTATATAAAATGGTGGGATCCTAAAAAGGAAGTATATCAGTTTTTATGTTCGATCTGACCATGTACCCACACATGACTATTTTCCAAGATGTTTTTAATATGAAGAAAATAGGCCGGGTTCACTATTTTAATGGTGGCATTTGAGTACAATGCACGGTGTCCTGGGCCGAGATTGATTGGCCATATGTTGGTTAAGAGAACCCGTCCCAAGCATTTACACTAGACGTTACCCATTCATTGGGACTCGGGTCGTAGTAGATTCTAGACCTACGCTCCTTCGGGAAAGCCGTCTTTAAGAGATGTAGCCGTGCTCAAAGGAGATGAGATGATGCCTTGCTATGCCAGAGGATAGCCAAAATCAGAGTTTGCCGTATCCTTGAGCGATGTAATTAACAATTGGAACGCATGGTTAGTTGAGTTAACTAAGCCTAATTATGAGACAAAACTGTGTGATATGGTATGAGACGTGTCACAACGGTTTTGCCTTATAATCGGGACCCTTGTGATTGATTGAGTTGATAAGGCATTTTAATTGTTGTGTGCATTAATTATATGCATTTGTGATATAAACTGTGCTGACGTGCAGGAAGGAACTGAGGCAAGGTAAGTCCTATGATCTAATTGTGTGGTTGTGTGGCTAGAGCGCCTTGAGGTGTATTTTCTTCCTAATCAAGGTTTAAGGGGTGAATTTGCTGAAACATTGTCTCACCGTGTCGTGGGCTTAAATTTTCAGGTCCTTAGCTGGTGGTTGTGGAGGACCCGAAGCCCCGGAGTTTGTGGAGATGGAGTCTAAAGGATCAATGTATGTATCCAACTAGTATGTCATAGGATTGAGAGCCGACCTTTTTGTAGACCTTTGACCAGACTTGTCTTGTAACTAAACCCATTGTTTATAAAAGTGTGCTTTTGTGAAATGTTGCTCTGCTTTCCTATCCCATGCTGTTTGTTGTTAGGGGTTATTATTTCGCTTCCGCATGTGCATTAAAAATGATTTGGTCGGTGACGCATTTTGGGAATGTCGCATCTGTATCAACCACAGAGGGATGTGACGTGCTCGAGGATCAGGGCGTGACACCGGCCGACCTTCTCCCCTTCATCACCAACCCTTCTCGATGGCGGCAACAAGGGCTCAGCCCTCAGCCGCCTCCCTCCTTTTAAAAAATTAAAAATTAATTTTTTTTAATGTTTTAAATAAATTTGGTTTTAAATTTAATTTAATTAATTTTTTACCACTTCAGCACCAAACGACGTCGTTTTTGCATTATCTAGCCATGTTAGCGTGCAAAATGATGCCGTTTTGCACTTACTTTGCTGGAAAATCACCACGTTAGCATTTTGGTCAGATTTTGGCTGGATTGGCACTTAAGTGATCCATTTCACTCCGATTTTGACACTTATGTGTCACTTTCATAACTTTTAGCACTTAAATGTCACTTTCGTAACTTTTGGCACTCAGGGTCTGAGTGTCCTTTTGTCGTCATTTGCCATAAAATCTCCATTTGCTTCATTCAACTTTTCTCGGTTGTATTTCTACATGTGAACGCCCAAATTTGGCCAAGTGAATGAATATCCTGTCATATTGCTGCAAATTCCATCGATTCCTTTCTCAAGCTCCCTCATCACCTCCACGATTTTAGGGCCAGCTCATTCCATGAGCATTAACTTCTTGATTCCTTCCCTCAATTTCTCTCTTTTTAACCCCTTGCTAAATCTCCCGCCAATCTTGCCTCTTGCCTGCCATATTTTCGAGTGAAAATATCTCATTGATTTCTCCGCTTGGTTGGCCATGTTCTATTTCACGATTTTGCCCCCTCAAATCTCAGAAATTTTCTCATTATAGATTTCAAATAAAATCTCTTAAGTTGACATTGAAGAGAAACGTTAGAATAGAGTCGCTCCTTTGTTGCTCCAGGATGACAAAAGGCGATGGTCAGTAGTGGCTGTAGCGGTAGGTTGATCAATACAGAGAGAGCCAAAGAAGAAGACTAAGTCACTCGACACACCGGACTCAACATCATTAAGTCTCATTCTAACCTCGTCTTCGCACAACTGGAGATCTTGGGTTGCTTGAGCCCTTCGACACCCTCATGGTGACAAGGAGCAAAAGTCGCGGAGGGGTTTTCAGGGGTTGTGGCGCAGCGTAGGTCTGGATGTTGATGGGGGAGCGCCGATGAGAGTAGTCCGTCACGTGAACAGTGTGGAGCTAGGAGGGCATAGAAGGGAGTAAAGAGAACAAAAAATAGAAAAGGAAAAATGACGTGAAGGGAGAGGAGGGAAAAATGTACACATGGAAATGACGACTTCTTTTTAAAAATAAAAGCCAATATAGATTAAATTTTAATTATTAAAGCCATGTACTTATTTTGACCAGAAATTCTCACTGGAGACACTTAAATTATCATTTTTTTCTCCAATTTGATACTTAAGTGAGTCAACCACAAAAGTGAGCATCATATGCAACTTTTAGCTCTTCTGGTGTACTTCTCTCAGATTAAATTGGTATAATGAAAATGTTTATTACAAAATTGGAAAATTCTCTAAAGGTTCATTAATGAATTAGTATAATTGAAAAGTTTATGATTGAATTGGCCGTCGTGCAAGTAAGTTTAAGACTTTTTGGACAATTTTTCTTGCATTTTTGTAACTCATGACTAAGTAATCGATATAATTCGTTATTTTTAAGTTAAAAAGATAATTAGAGATTGACTTATAAAATCTCTCCTCCAATTTTGTGGAATTGGAATTCATAAATTTAAAATAGATCAAATATTCGTATTTTACATTGTTATCTTTCTCTACGTGTTTATATATTCTTTTCACTATATTTCTCATGCCAAACGTTGGTAACAGTTTCCTATTCGTCTGTTGAAGAAAGGTTAACAACTATGTAGAACCAGATGACATCAATATGCTTGTGATTTAGAAGGCGAATAATCATTCCATCGAGAAGCATGAAAGGACTTGTTCGCGAGCCCATGCAAGAGTCGACTTAGCCTTGTTCATTGAACATCCACGATTGCAAATAATTGTAATTCTATGTTCATGCTAGTGTCACGGCCCGAAAGTTCGCAAGTCCAAGAGGTTTCCATGGCACGAGCGTGACACGTGATGACCCTCGACTTATGTTCCCGAGATGTAAAGTATTCTCCTAGGGATGGGCGATACTGTATTTGTACGCATATGTTATAAATGCGAGTAGCTAGTAGTTGGCAATGAATGCCGGTAGTTGGTAGATGGGGAGGCGCAATCTCCACCGTTGGATCTAAGGGAGATCTACGGATAGGGTTTGCCTTATACTTGTATATAAAGGGGTCTCCTCCCTCATTGTAAAGCATTCACAAGTTATATGAAAAGCAAAGCTTCTCTCTCTAAGAAGTTTCTCTCTCTACAAAGTCCCTTGTGAGTCGAGTGTTGAAAGGCTGCTTAGGGGTAAAACCTTAAGGCCGCACGGGTAGCCTTCAAGTGAACGAGGAGTGATCGAGAGTGAATCAATCGGCCCGTGACAAGTGGTATCAGAACTGATTTGTGATCCAAGCGCAAGTGCAATGGCTGATCCACGATCTGATGAGGCGTTGGTCCTGGGTGGTGACTGCGCTGATCATGGGCGGAACGCCGAGAAGGGCGGTGCCAAGGGGAAGAAGACCCGTGGGGGTTCGAAGGAGCCGACGGGGGATCTCGGACAAAGGATGGCGAAGCTAGAGTTGTTCGTCTCCGATGTCCAAGGATCGGTCGATGACCTGACCCAGATCGTGGACGGAGCTGACGCCGGAAGGGAGGAGCTGGTTGCGGAAGTGCAAGAGCTCAAGACCGGCATGGGAGAACTCCGCCACGAATTGTTGGGGACCCTACAGGAGGAACTCGCACAACGCTACGAACCCTTGGAGGCCACGATGGCGGCCATGCACGCGGAAATAACAGAGCTTACGAGTAAGCTCGCTGACGCACAAGCTGCACTCGTGAACGATGTGATGTGGCATCCCGGAAATTCAAAGCCAAGCCTTAAGGTGTGTCAAATGTCTTTAATTAGGTGATAGAATTTTATGGCCTATGCTTTAGCCAATTTGTCTTTTAATTTGATGAATTGTGCTTGTGATTGTGGAAATTTAAATTTAATTTATTAATGCTTGGCCATATGATTTAAATTTCAATAATTAGAAATATTCCAAGACTTTGGCCAAGATGGAAATTGGAATTTAAAAATATTATAGAAGGAATTTCAAAAAAAAAAAAGGAAAAAAAGGGCTAATTTTCGAATGGGCCTTGGGCCCATTAGCCTAAAGCTTGGTGGGCCAAGCTAGTCGGCCCATTGGGCCCAAGAAGGGGAGTTCGACCAGCCCAAGGAGGAGTGGCCGGTTGGGCTAAGCCCAAGCCCATTAAGCCCAAATTCAAATTCAAAAAATAAAAATGACAAGTGGCCAAAGGAAGGGCATGTATTGGCCATTGGAGAGGTGAGGCAATGATTACTAATCATGGGCTTTAGGGGATATAAAAAAGAGAGAGAAGAGGAGTGGCCGGTTCCTCTAGCTCATTCGGCCGAGAGAAAGAGAAGTGATTCGAGAGGAGAGAGAGAGAGACCGAGAGAGGAGGCGGAGAGAGGGAGAAGCCGCCATGTCTCGCCGTTGCCGCCTCGTCCGACCGTCCTACGCCGCCGTGTGCTTGCTGTTCGTTCATCTTGGAGGCAAGTGGGGGTCCATAACTTCTCTTGCATGTTGTTTTGAGGGTGGCATGTTAGGTTTTAGGGGTGTTTTGGGCGAAATACCAAGCAAGGGTTGCATGTGTTCATGTAATGTGGCTGTTTCCGTTCGGTTTGTGGTAGACAGTTTCTTATTCGAGCTTGCATGTGTATTTGGAGTGTGATTTTGGCTTCGGTGTCTTCATGAAAGTTGAAGCTAACATCTTTTAGTATGACATACTCGAATTTCATGGAAAACGAAGGTGATATGAGGGGTCAAAAGCTCTTTTATACGGAGACTTCAGATCTGCGAATTTCCCTACTGACCTCTTGATGATTTCTTGGTTGCATGTTGATTTCTGTTGGAGATCTCACTTTTTGTCTTCATGGAAGTTGTAGGTAACATCCTAATCTACAACATACTAAAATTTTAAGAGAAATGAACAAGTATAGCCTAGTTAATAGGCTAGATCTTTGAGACGGTTGGTTCTGTTGAAGTGAACCGAGACACCCGAGACTTCAAGTACTTAAAAGAGGATCATAATTCGGTTATTTAACCTAGATCTCTTCATGAAACTTGTAAAGGACACATTGATACATAACATACTCGAATTTCAGAAGAAACGAAAGAGATTTGATGGGTCAAACCTAAGTTTTTCGGTGATGTACGTTCTGGACGAAACGGTAGAGGTTCCAGAAGCTTCATGGAGTTTATAAATTAATCTATAAAGAATTTGGCTTAGTGTTCTTCATGAAAAATGCACGAAAAATGTGTTGGATATCACCCTGTAAAATTTGGGAATTTTCGGAGGTCATATGAGTATTTTAATTGAATTAATTCGAAAACTGTGCAATCTGGCCATTATCCGAATATTGTGTGTATTTTGTGGAAATTTGGGAAATTATGTGAAATGCAAATTTGGCCATGAATTTGTTTGAAATTGTCATTTTAATTGTTTGTTTAATGATTGTTTGAATATTATGATTTTTGGACAATCATAAATATTAAATATAATATTTATTTATGAAAATAAATATAAAATAAAATAATAATAATAAATAATAATAAAATAATAAAATAATAAAAAATAAAAAGTGGATTATTTTATTGGCCATGAGTTTTATTGAGTTATAATGCATTGTTATATGACATGGGTGTATGTATGCACATGAATATGATGCATTGTTATATGGCATTGATGCATGTATGATTATGAATCGTGATGCATGTGTGTGAATCATATGCCATGAAATAATAAGATGAAATGGATGATGAAAAGTGAAAGTGGTATGTGAGTAAGAGGTTGTGGCGGAGGATGACGTCTGGTGGCCGAGTGGCATAATTCCAGAGATTCCCTGGGAGTTTCAGGATGCCCGGAATGTGGGGGCCGGAAGCCTGTCGGAGGTTTTGCCCGAAGGGAGTGACTCACGATGCCGGGATTAGGGTGCGAGATCCCGGCTAGAAGGGTAAAGGCCGGAAGCCCCGTCGGAGGTTTTCGCCCGAAGGAGGTTCCTCATGATGCTAGTTGAGATGCGAGATGCCGGAATGTGGGGGCCGGAAGCCCGGTGGCCATGAGATGGCTGGGATACTAGGATCCCTGTCGGAGGTTTCTGCCCGAAGGGAGGATGATGATGATGGTGAATTTGATGATTTGAGAAAAGATAATGTGGGATCAATTGATAAATAAAAGTGAAAATTGATCTATGATGTGATATGCATGGTGATGCATGGTTAATGATGATGTGATATGCATGGTGATGCATGGCTAATGATGATGTGATATGCATGGTGATGCATGGCTAATGATGATGTGATATGCACGGTGATGCATGGTTAATGATGATATGATGTGATATGCATGGTGATGCATGGTTAATGATGATATGATGTGATATGCATGGTGATGCATGGTTAATGATGATGTGATATGCATGGTGATGCATGGTTAATGATGATGTGATATGCATGGTGATGCATGGCTAATGATGATATGATGTGATATGCATGGTGATGCATGGTTAATGATGATGTGATATGCATGGTGATGTATGGTTAATGATGATGTGATATGCATGGTAATGCATGGTTAATGATGATGTGATATGCATGGTAATGCATAGTTAATGATGATGTGATATGCATGGTGATGCATGGTTAATGATGATGTGATGATAATGATATATGAGATGCCATGATGATGATATATATGCTATGATGATGCATGAATACGCCTGACATCAAAAAGGTAAGCAAATGCTTGTATTGTATGATGGTATGCATGGTGCACTAAGTTGTTATTGGAATTTCCCTATCTGCTGAGTGGTTGTACTCACCCCTTTTGGGGATAACATTTCAGATTAGCACTATGCCGCTACCTGTTGTTTCGCGTGGGGTATTTTACGGTCTACCGTCTGATGTTGAGGTGGAGTGTACGGAGATAGATTGTCCCTCTGTGCCCGGATTGATGTTTATCCGAGTACGATGCTTGGTCATGTATGATATCGGTTTGGCTGGGGGCCCTGTCATACAAGAGTTTTTGTCTGTGCACATTCGACGGGACGGAGCGATGCGAGGGATGCTGCCGCCGCCACCACCTGACGCACCGAGTTGGGTATGAGACCGCGCGCAAGGAGTGGGAGCTAGATCACTTTTTGGTATAGATAGTTGACGCCTGTGATGGGAGGGTTTTTGTGCTTATGTGATGTTAGAGGTCGGAGTTCCTTTTTGAGATTTTAGGAAGGACATGGCAGAGTCATTACCTTTTATGTTTCTTTTGTACCAACCCGAGGAAAAACCCCATCTCGCTATATGTATGTAAGCAAAACGTCAATGCTGTTTATAAAAATCGTCTTTGTTAGTTGGTGTGTATTTGTATCATGGGTTAGAAGGGAGATAGATGACGATGTGAATTTTGCTTCCGCTATGAGTTGCGCATGGGACCGCTTTAAAAAAAAAATGCCTGTAATCTGGCAAGGCTTAATTTAGCATAAGAGATAGAGATGGTAAAAGATGTAACATCGGCACTATTAACGACCTGCGAAGGGTTCGGGGTGTTACATGTGATCACGGTGCAAGGTCCACGAGTGGACACGCCGAAGCCAAAGGAATTCCAGGGCTCGTGGGTGGCCAAGGACGTGGACAACTTTCTATGGTACATGAAGCGATACTTCCAGGCAATGGGAATTAACAACGACCAAACTTGGGTAAACACTGCATCTATGTACTTAGCGGATAGTGCTTTGTTGTGGTGGCGTTGTCGGTCGGATGATAGGTGCGGGAATCCTATCGCGACCTGGGGTGGTTTCATCGAGGAGTTCCGACGGAACTACTTTCCCGCTTATGTAGAGGAGGAAGCTAGTGACGAGCTGAAGCATCTCGAGCAGAAGGGTGGTGTGTGCGACTACATCAAGCAGTTCTCGAAGTTGCTACTCCAAATTCCCTCGATGAATGAAGTCGAAGCATTTCACCAATTCATGGGCGGTCTCAAGCCATGGACGAAGCAAGAGTTAAAGCGGTACAACGTGGGAGATCTCACTACGGCCATGACCATAGCCAAGTCTCTCGTGGAGTACAAGACGTCGCCTTCCACATCCCGACCGGAAACCCGTCCAAGGGACAAAGGCACCGGTGGGGGAGATCGGGGTAAATTCAACAATCGGCCGACTGTAGCTAGACCACCGAATGGTCCTCATCCTCACCGAGCTAATGCGGTGCCAAATGGAGGTGGGCAAAGGAAGGTACGCTCGTATAGCTGTTTGTTTTGCAACGGTCCGCACATGGCGTGGGATTACACGAACAAGGCCAAGCTAGCTGCTCTTTGCAAAGAGGACGAACCTAGGGAGGAAGCACGGTTAGGATCTCTGCGACTCCTTAGCACGATCAAGGCCAAGAAGGCGAAGGAGCCTAAAGGCTTGATGTTCGCGGACGTGAAGATCGGAGTGACCATGATGAGTGCACTCGTGGACACAGGAGCATCCGACATCTTCATCTCGGAGGAAGCTGCGAAGAAACTTAACCTACGGGTTGAGAAGGGAGCCGGTTGGCTCAAGACCGTGAATTCAAAGGAAGTCCCTACGATTGGAGTTGCAAGGGACGTGGAGCTACAACTCAGGTCATGGAGAGGCAAGGAGACTCTAGAGATAATTCCACTTGACGACTATGATATTGTCATTGGAATTAAATTCCTAGATAGGATCCATGCTATTGTAGTTTCCTTTGCGGAATGTATATGCGTATTGGACAAGAATAGTCAATGCGTGATTCCGGTTCATCGTGAGTCGGATCGTGATCGAAAGATGATCTCAGCCATACGACTCACTAAAGGAGCAAGGAAGGGTAAGGTGACCTTCCTGGCGGCCTTGAAGATCAAGGACGACAATGGTGAAGGGAAGGAAGTCTCGACGGAAGCAACCCAAGTCCTCGACTCGTTCAAGGATGTCATGCCTTCAGAACTACCGAAGAAGTTGCCACCCAAGAGAGAGGTGGATCACCGGATCGAGCTAGTGCCTGATGCTCCACCGCCTGCCATGGCGCCTTACTGTATGGCGCCACCCGAGTTGGAAGAGTTGAGGAGGCAACTCAAGGAGCTGCTCGATGCGGGCTACATACGGCCGTGAAAAGCCCCGTTCAGTGCACCAGTCATGTTCCAAAAGAAGCACAATGGGTCACTCCGGATGTGCATTGACTACCGGGCACTAAACAAGCTGACTGTGAAGAACAAGTACCCAATCCTGCTCATTGCGGATCTCTTTGATCAACTTGGGGGAGCTCAGTGGTTCACCAAGCTGGATCTTCGATCGAGATACTACCAAATTCGAATTGCTGAGGGGGACGAGCCGAAGACAGCTTGCGTGACGCGGTATGGATCCTATGAGTTCCTGGTGATGCCGTTCGGCTTGACCAACACTCCGACCACTTTCTGCACAATGATGAACAAGGTACTCCACCCTTTCCTAGATAGGTTTGTAGTGGTTTACCTAGACGATATTGTGATTTATAGCCGAACGTTGGGAGAGCATATCAAACATCTAAGGCAAGTCTTCCAAGTCTTGCACGAGAACGAGCTGTACGTCAAGCGTGAGAAGTGTGCCTTTGCCCAAGAAGAAGTTCCGTTCTTGGGGCACATTGTCGGGGGTGGACGTGTGCGGATGGACAAGGCGAAGATTCAATCGATCGTCGAATGGGAGCCGCCGACAAAGGTACCTGTGTTTGAGGTCGTTCTTGGGCCTCACCAACTACTACCGACGATTCGTGCGGAGCTATTCGAGCATCACCGTGCCACTCACAGACCTACTAAAGAAGGAGAAAGCATAGGAGTGGATGGATCGATGCCAAAGAGCCTTCGACCGATTGAGGACCGCCATGACCGAGGAGCCGGTGTTGGCATTGCCCGACCACACCAAACCTTACGAGGTAGTGACGGACGCATCGGATTATGCAATCGGTGGCGTTCTTATGCAGGATGGACATCTGGTGGCGTTCGAGTCCCGAAAGCTGAACGACACCGAGCGTCGATACACCGTCCAAGAGAAGGAGATGACCGCGGTGGTGCACTGCCTTTGGATGTGGAGACACTACATCCTGGGATCGAAGTTCGTCGTGAGGACGGACAACGTGGCCACGAGTTACTTCCAGACCCAAAAGAAGTTGAGTCCGAAGCAAGCTCGATGGCAAGATTTTCTAGCGGAATTCGACTACGCGTTGGAGTACAAGCCAGGGAAGAGCAACTCCGTGGCCGACGCATTGAATAAAAAGACGGAGCTGATGAGCCACACGATTAGTCGACCGAGCTGTCCTTGGGTCGACCTCATCAAGGAGGGGTTGACACATGATCCAAGAGCTCAAGCCCTCATCGGGTATGCTAAGGAAGGTAAGACTCGACAATTTTGGTGTGAGGACGAAATCCTCTACACCAAGGGAAGGCGCTTATATGTGCCCTTCTATAAGAAGCTGAGGAAAGACATCTTGCGCAAGTGCCACGATTCGAAGTGGGCGGGTCATCCAGGGATCCACCGTACGTTGGCCCTCGTCGAAGATCGTTTTTACTGGCCTCAAATGCGGGACAACGTGGAGGCATATGTGAAGACTTGTCTGGTATGCCAACAAGACAAGCTGGAGCAACGGTTGTCGTCGGGTTTGCTGGAGCCACTTCCCATCCCAACTCGTCCATGGGAAAGCATTTCCATGGACTTCATTGTCAACCTGCCGAAGTCCGAAGGGTGCCGAACTCTAATGGTGGTGGTTGATTGGTTCTCAAAATATGCAACCTTTATGCCTGCAACAAAGGATTGCCCGGCCGAGGAAGTGGCCAAGCTGTTCATGAAAAACGTGGTGAAGTATTGGGGAGTGCCACAAACGATCGTGAGCGATCGGGATCCCCGCTTCACGGGACGTTTCTGGTCCAAGTTGTTCAAGCTGCTGGCGTCGAAGCTGAACATGTCAACGAGTTTGCATCCCCAAACCGACGGTCAGAAGGAGCGGGTCAATGCACTCTTGGAGATCTACCTCCGACACTATGTGAGCATGACGCAAACGAATTGGGCAAAGTTGATTGATGTAGCCCAGTTCTCCTACAACTTGTAGCAGAGCGAGTGGACCGGCCAGAGTCCGTTCAAGGTTGCAACTGGGTAGCAACCGAACACCCCGAGCACAATTGGTTCGGGCTATCGGGGAAGTAGTCCCCCCGCGTACAAGTTCGCCAAGAACATGCAAGAAGAGGCGGACTTGGCACGGGCGTGTCTACACAAGGCCTCCAAACGCATGAAGAAATGGGAGGATAAGAAGCGACGGCACGTGGAGTTCCAAGTTGGAGACCAAGTGCTGGCCAAGCTGCACGTGGTTCTTCGATACAAAGACGTGCACTAGGGGTTGATCCGTCGCTACGAGGGGCCATTTCAAGTGCTACAACGGGTTGGAAATGTGACGTCCCAGAGCGTCACGTACTAAGCGCAAGCGGAATTATAATTATTATTATCTTCTTGTCTAGCTTGTAATCTCCTTTAGATAACCCATAGTGTTTACCATTGAAGGTTAGCATGTATAACATGGATTATTTTAAAATCTCAAGTTTATATTGTGAGGTTATCCTGAAATGCACATAAACAATATCATAAAAGGCTTCCTTTCATTTTATCATCATCGAGGCATACAAAATTATCGACCTGGACTCATTCCATGTTCTTCGCCCATATATTTACATCATATACAAAACAAAAGTAAGGCATAACATAAGCCAGGGATAAGGGGTGAGGGTATCTACTCCACAAGTTCCCACACAAGCCCACGTCTAACAAAAAAAACAAAAGTTAGTCAGCCTCTACACGATCCAAGGCGTCTAGGTGCCGTCCATCCCCGCTCCAGGTCCTCCTGCTCCAAAGGGTAAAGGTCCGAACATCTCCCCTTCATGGTTGATAAAACATGCAACGAATGTCATCGGTAATAACTTAGCTCTACCGTCATCCATCCATAAAGTCGCCTCATACTTGGAGAAAACCATGTCAATGTCAGGATCATACACATCATGAAGAGAAACATCAAGACTCACTACCGCCCCGTATCGAGCTACCGGCGGTACATCCATGCTATCAATCTGAAAATGTAAGGTATGAGCAAACAACCTTGCCCAGTAAAGAATGATAAAACTCTAACTTAAACAATCCATAGCCATCAAAGTTACAAGTGAATCATCAAACAATTTAGGATACTAAGAGAATATATCACAAGCATAAACAATACTATTATTTCATGTAAGAAATCACCTTATATGCATCCATTTCTATACTTACCCTTCACAAACTCAATCTCACATCAAAATATAATGCAACAATAATAGATGAACTCACTTGCCAAATAATTATATTTAGTGTGCATAAAATCCACCCTCGATCAATCACTAACCGGAATTCAACCGGCCGATCGAGTCACTTCCGGAAAGTACGTTTTCCGGACTTCCACAATACCTCTAATTGTGGGCATCTCACTCCGAGGCAACTCGGTATCACACAACCGAGGTCCTCCCAAGACCACTCAGCAAGGGGCATCTCACTCTGAGGCATCTCAGTATCACACAACAGAGGCATCCTTGATCACACACAAGGGCATCTCACTCCGAGGCATCTTAGTATCTCTCTACTGAGGCATCCAAGACCACTCAGCAAGGGCATCCCAAACTTCCGGGGGCATCACCGGTATCTCGATACCGATGGGTTCATTCATCTTAAGCACACATTTCACACCACCACACATTTGATTAATGCATTTATAGTATGCAAAAGAAAAGACTCTAAAGTATCTATCTAACTCTCATGAACTTAGCACACGTGCATGTCTGAATTATAAGATAAAACTCATTACGTCATGTCCCATTCCATGGCGAATAGATATTCATCCCATAATCAAGCACTATGCACCGCACTCATTGCACACACATGATTCTATATGCACTTATATCTCAAATGATATATGAGACTTACTCATACACAACTAACATCGAGTATAAGGTTTATTAGACTCTATGTTCCTCATACAAGTCTAAGATACAAGACACTACATCTAATATGTGTTCTCGGGTACAAACAGTATACTAGCTAAATGAACAGTTTCGGTTTCGAACACAGAAGGTATATTAATTCTTGTCGAAATATTACCAAATTTTAGTATGTTATACTTGAGACATTGATAGACATTTTCTAGTGAAGAAACTTAAGTCTGATTCTCACTGTATTAAGAGTAACAATCACCATAATCTTTACTAGTACCCTCTACCGACGTCCAGCTTTTGTATTTACAAAGAAAATTGTTTCACTAACCAAATATTATCGATTTAATCTCTGTTGGGAATAACGGATCCCCGAAAACCGGATTCGACACTAAATCGAACCCCTAAAACGAATGCGGAAGCGAAGCCCGGAAAAAAACACTTATCACCGATCCTAAAGCACACCACGGATTCGAGCGTACCTTGTTAGCCACAGATTAGACACCAATGCTGAAGATTGAGGAAGAAATTCTGATCCGATGATGTCAATTTGCCTTGAAAGGAAGACGGTGTCGCCGTAAGCGTTTTTCTTCTTTTTCTTGGAGGGAGAGAGGGAGAGGAACGTACGTACGTTCTTGTGCCAAAGGGTGTCTTCTCTCTCTCTCTCCTCCCTTTTATACCTTCCCCCATCCACGGGCCCTATTCCCGTGGGCCGGGCTTTTAGGCCCAACATGGGCGGAAGGGCCAACTCAGGCCCATCAATAAAGAAAAAATCCATTATCTCTCACTCGCACATGGTGGTCCAAAACCAACATGGGCGGATAGGCCCTACTCATCCCCATCAGAGAAAAATCCATCATAGACTCTCACTTAACATGGTGGGCCGAACAGAATCATCTTTTCCTCTCTTCAACATTCATACCGGTGAATAATCCGTGCGACCAGCATACTTTGAGAGCTCGTTGCTATACATCTGTTAGGAATATATAGCAGCTCATAATGGGCATCACATCCTGAGTAGATTTAGTATGCAGTACCCTAGATCGATCGATCACATTTATATCTCTCTTGATCTCTTTCAAACAATGATATATATATTGTATTCACAATTATGATTATCCCAAAGACAGTCATAATTGGTTAACCGGTGAATACAAAACTACAATGTGATTCTCCAAAATCGATATTCCTCTTTCCTTCAAACTCTCAATTTCAGTTCAGCTTGCTTTTCTAGAAATGCCCCATTAGATCGAATCAAACTCATGACCATTGGCAACATCCTAAAATAGCAAACACTAAATAGAAATCTTGAGAATAAGTAAGAGTCATGAGGGGACTAAAAATTAAGGAACTCTTTTCCTCAAGAGTCTCACACGACATAAAAAGTTGAGATCAAACTTTTGCCACTCTTATTGGTTGTCTCATGCATACGTAGTATGAAATACGTATTACGGTATTAACTCCTTTCCCATGGAGCGTATGTCTACACCTTCAATACCGTACAGATGATAGTTCAGACATACCCAATGTCTAACTTGAGTTCACGTATCTACTCATTAACAAAATTCATCAGAACTCACATCTGGCATCATAGACAGATAAAGTAAAATATGTGAATTATTTTACTTTCGGACACAGTAAGTATTATGTCCTCATCTTAACATCCAGTTAAGGCAACATACGTATTTTAAGCTTGAGCTCTCGATTATCACCTAGATAATAAGCTTAAAAATAGTCTCATCTCTATTTATCACACAGTAAACAAAGGCGATTACCCGTGTGAGTAGGTTAATCTTATATCTGTCCGACATACTTCTCAACTTAAAATAATGCACTGAGCATTAAGATGCATAAAGATCAAACAAAGATTCATAGGCATTAATGATGAAAACACAAATTCATCAAATTGTGAACACTTAGGGAAATTACAATATTCAGTACATCAGCCTCTACGCAGTCCTAGAGATTTCATATGGCCACAAAACACATCTTTAGGTATTGACTTTGTCATAGGATCTGTTACCATTCTATGCGTAGTATGTACTCTAAGTTCACATCTTTTCGTGCAATCATATCTTTGACAAAATTATACTTGGTATCTATAGGTTTGGTCTTGCCATGATATTTTGGATATTTGGTGTACACTTTTGCTGCTTGGCTATCACAGTTAACCAACAATTAATATGCAGCACTTCCAATAACACCTAAATGATCCAAAAAAATCTCTTAAGCCAAACACCTTCTTATACTGCTGCTGATAATGTCACGAACTCAACTTACATCGTGGACAAGGCTATATACTTTTGTTTCTTACTGCTCCAACATATGGTGCCATTATTCGTAAGAAAACAAACCCAAAGGTAGATTTCCTTTGATTTAAATCTCCTCCCCAATCAACATCAGAATAGCCTTAGAGTTGCAGATCCTTTCCTTAATAACTCAGCATCTAATCAGCAGTTCCCTTTAGATATCTCAGTATTCTCTTAACGGCTTTCCAATGTGTTGGACCTGGGTTGGATTGGTATCTACTCACCATTCCAACTGCAAAATATATGTCAGGTCTTGTACACATCATAGTGTACATAAAGCTTCCTACAGCACTAGCATAAGGAACATATTTCATTTGTTCCTTCTCTTGTGGAGTCCTTGGACACAGTCTATGGCTCAATCCTTCACCTTTTGCAATAGGAGTATCTATGGGTTTACAATCTTGAAATCTTAACTCCAAGAATGTATATAACATCACCCATGTCTTTCATCTCAAAGTTGAAAGACAACGAATTCTTCACAGTATTAACAAACTCCATATTACTTCCGACAATTAATATATCATCAACATATAATGATATGATCACAAATTGATCCTTAGATCTTTTGATATATACACAATGATCCTCGTCAATCATTGTAAAATCATATGCCATTATGGCATTATGAAAACGTATATACCATTGTCTCGACGACTGCTTAAGGCCATATATCGACCCCCAAAGTCAACATACCTTTTCTTCTTGGCCTTTCACTATAAAACCAGCAGGTTGTTTCATATATATTTCTTCCTCTAATTCTCCATTGAGGAAAGCAGTCTTTACATCAATTTGATGTAACTCAAGATCCATACTAGCTACTATTGCTAGAATAATGCGAATTGAGGTAAATCTCACTACAGGAGAAAATATTTCTTCATAATCAATTCATTCATGTTGATTATACCCTTTCGCAACAAGGCGAGCCTTATGCCTTTCTATCGAGCCATCAGCCTTTCGCTTTATTTTGAGAACCCATTTGTTCCCAATAGCTCTGCGTCCTTTTGGAAGATCAACCAATTCCCATACTTGGTTTGATTTCATTTACTCAATTTCATCTTCCATTGCATTAATCCATTTTTCCTTACTAGGGCAATTTAGAGCCTCATTAATATTTCTTGGCTCATCCTCATCTTGTAGAGCAATCATAAAAGTTTTCCCCTTCAATGTCAAAACGTCGACGGGGAATACTTTTGGCGACTTGTTCGCCGTATGGGAGAATGTACACTTTGCACATCATTCCCCATTATGCTCCCACTTGGATTAGATAATTACGATATCATCTCATCATGTGGTTGTAATTGAGAATGAGTTGAATTCAATTCATCATTTCTCATATTACTCCAACTTGGACGAACTCCACTAATATCATTATCTTGATTCTAGATTACAAATAGGGAGTAATCTTCCCCTATTTCGCCCTTCTTAGGAAATTCATCCACTAAGAATGTGACATCCTGTGATTCAAATTCAGTTATACTCCCACTTTCCTGCTCATTTATGAACATATACCATTTCGAGTGTTCGGAGTATCTCATTAAAATACTCTTCTTTTCTTTGGGACCTAATTTCCCAAACTTGTGAGAGGACTCATGAGTATAGGCAGCACAACCCCATGACTTAAGAAAACTTAAGTCTGGTTTTCTACCTATCCATAACTTATATGGATGGAAATAACTAATTTGGAAGGCATCATGGACCTAACATATTTAAGTAAGTTAGCATGGCCATCATGGACCTAACTATTTCCAGTAGGGTTCTGTTTCTTCTCTCCGCAACACCATTTTGTTGAGGAGTATATGGAATAGACAACTATCTTTCTATTCCTTTTTCATCACATAATTTTCTGAACTCATCAGATAAATATTCTCCACCTCGATTGGATCTCAATACTTTTATTTTCTTGTCTAGTTGATTTTCCACCAAGTTCATAAACCTTTTAAAACAACTTATGCTTCAGATTTATGAGAAATCAAATAGACATTTCCGAATCGAGTATAATCATCTAGAAAAGTGATGAAATAAACAGCCCCATGCCTTCCTCTCACATTCATTGAACCACAGACGTCAGAATGGATTAAATGCAGAGGAAATTCAGCTCTTTTACCTTTTCCAAATGGTTTCCTTGTCGTTTTCCCTTCTAGGCAATGCTTACATATGAGCAAATCGATTTTTTCAATATTGCCTAACAAGCCCTCTTTTGCTAGTCCATTCATATGTTGTTGGTCAATATGACCAAGTCTAGCATGCCACATAATCACATCATTATCATATTAAGTAGAATACGTGAAACAAGGGAATAACAAATATTGACATCACCACAATCAACATATAGTACAATGAAACCATCCAGAAAGTGACCACAACAATAGTAGTTTGTATCCAAATACAAATCTACACCTCTATTATGGAAGTTCACACTAAAACCAAGCTTAACCAACATCAAAAGCAGACACTTAAATCTCGACGAATCTCCGGAGCATATAGAACATCATGTAAGAACAAGGTGCGTCCACCACGCACATTCAATTGGCAGGTGCCAATCCCTTTAACTTCATCTCAGGAGTTATTTCCTACATAGATCCACTTAGTTCCAGTAGGTATTCGTCGAAATTCCACGAAGGATCCTCTATTCTTCTTTACATAGTCTGTCTCTCCTGAATCTACAATCCACAAAGGATTGGATTCAACCAATAATGCAAAACTTGACACATAAGCAAAGTTCTCAAATGTACAAGAGGTGTTTACTTTCTTTGGCTCACGACAGTCGCGAGGATTGTGACCCTTTTGTCATAATTGTAACACCTCACCCTTGACATTTTCTTCACTTGAGGACGTTTTCCTCTCTTGTGTTGGTTAACTCTTGATTTCTTACAATAAGGACTTGATCCTTTGCATTCCCACATATTGAACGAATCAATACGCTTGTGCTTAGAGCTCAAAGCCCTTTCTGAGCTAGAACTAGCATTGCAAATGTCCATTTTCGACTCAAATGCCGTTAAGGGTTCATCTACTAGCTCAAGGTGGCGCATAGCATCCTCAAGATCTTCCATAATATGGTCAAGAGCTTCTAGTGCTTCTTGCTTTTCCAGCACATATTGAATCCTCATATTCAATATTTCACAATAGTTGCCGTTCATATCAGCAATAACGTTTTTAGTTGCTGAAAACATCGATCTGAACACATCAAACATACATGCACGAATTATTAATGCCTATCATTTATGCATCCCTATTTGTATAGACCCATCATATTAATGAATAATTTCAAATAAGGCTTCAGAATCAAAATGTCACTATGTTTCCAATCATCCTCCAAAAATCCTAACTTAAAACTATCATTAATATGATTGTCATATGCAAAATCAATTCTATGAAGTTACAAAAACTTCTATCACTACCCACAGCTAATTACCCACAGCAACCAGCAATAACAGAAAGCAACAGATAACTAATATCCAATAAAACAATAATGCTTTCACATAATACAACTATACATTACACTAAGCAATATATACAAAGAAATATCAACATGAAAAGAGATATTTGCACCCATAAAACATCTCATAATTAATCTAAGAAATAATTAGGGAATGTCCCTTCTAATCTATCAGTCAAAACATCTGAGAAAACTGAAGGCACATTTGCCAACCATGGAAAAACTTTTGGAGAGCTTTCATGTCGCCACCAAGGCGCATTTACTCTGCGCCATGTGGCGCTCAATTTAAGGGTTGAAGTTTTGGCCAACTCAATCCTATAGTACTCTATTACAAAAGCTTCCACTAGCTCCCTATAACCCGGGACCACGTTGACCTCCCATAACCGATCTAACACTGCTTGCCATTCAGGTGGAAGAGTGTTCATCAAAGCCGGCACCTTCTCAAAATCCGGCATTAGATAACCATTCCAGATGATTTCTTGTATCATCTGATTAACATTGACCACATGTGATACTAAATCACCGTCATGCCACCGATAATTAGCTAAATCTGACATCAGCCTTTTAATTCTTGCATTTCCCTCGTCCGTTCTCGAGATTGCAGGTATCCGTGCATAACGCATCATAGTTCCTGCAACAAATGCAGAACTAAAAATGGATTACTTATAATCCATAATGCACATAAGAGAAAATACATAATTTTCCATAATTCATGCAACAAATGCAGAATAAATAATGCATTGCATATAACCCACATAGGCATAAATGAAAAAGAAACAAATTCCTTTTTTTTTTTTTTTGGGTCAACGATCAACGGTCGGTCAACGGCCGTCAACGGGTCGCCGGTCGTCGGACCGGTTGGACCGGTCGGGCCGGTCGGGCCGTGTGGCATCCCAAAATTCAAGTCATCCTCTAGAGAAATTAAAACCTATAATTAGGTAATTAAATTACCTATGGTCTATGTGTTAGCCATTAGTTTTCTTAAGGCTAGGTGTTATTGTGCTTGTGTTTATGAATTTTGAATTTAGGACTATAGGATAAATTAATAATCTATGCTTGGCCATGCATTTTATAAATTAAATTTCAATAAATGAAATGTTATAAGACTTTGGCCATGTGGAAAATTTAAAGTTTAAAATATTTATAAAAGAAATTCAAAAAAAAAGAGTAAAATGTCAATTTTTAGGTTGGGCCTTAGGCCCATTGGCCTAAGCCTTTAATGGGCCAAGTTGGCCGGCCCAATAGAGGCCCAAGAGGAGTGGTCGACCAGCCCAACTCCAAGGCCCATGATGCATGCAATAGGACAAGTGGCATGGAGGAGGTGAAGCATGGTGGACACTTGTCTTCCTCCACAATTACATTTGTCCCTCATGCAAACCTAGAGTGCATGCAAATATATACAACCAAGAAGAGGAGAGAGAATGGCCGGTTAGCCATTCGGCCAAGTGAGGGAGAGAGAGAGAGAATCACGCGAGAGAGAGAGAGGAAGCCGAGAGGGAGAGAAAGGAGCCCGTTCGCCGCCGTGTGCCGTCCGCTCGTGCTGTTCGTGAGGTCTAGAGGCAAGTTGGGAATCCACTTTCTACTCTTGCACCAATGTTTTCGCATGAACTGTTTGGAGTCAGAAACTTGTTTGAGCTTGCATGTGTGTTTAAAGTCCGAATTTGGCTTTGGTATCTTCATAAAAGTTGTAGCTAACATCTTGTACTACAACATACTAAAATTTCATGAAAATGATGGAGATTTGAGGGGTCAAACTCTCGTCTTACGGAGATGTCAGATCTGGAATGTTTTCGCATGAATCCGCTCGACTCAGAATGTTGTGTGAGCTTGCATGCATGTTTGCGGTTCGATTTTGACTTTGATATCTTCATGAAAGTTGTAGCTAACATCTTGTAGTATAACATACTGAAATTTCGTGGAAAATGATGGAGATATGAGGGGTCAAAGTCCTATTTTACGGAGACCCCAGATCTGTGAAGTTTTCACTGACCTCTTGTTGGATTCTTGGTTGCATGTTGGTTTGTGATGAACATATGACTTTGATGTCTTCATCAAAGTTGTAGGTAACACCTTAAACTAAAACATACTCAAATTTGAAGTGAAATGAACAAGTATAGCCTAGTAAATCGGCTAGATCTTGGAGACAATGATTCTGGTGATGTGTTCCGAGACACCCGAGATTTCATGGACTTAAATGGTGACCATAATTTGGTTATTTGACCTAGATCTCTTCATGAAACTTGTAAAGGACACCTTGATGCATAATATATCCAAATTTCAGAGGAAACTAAAGAGAATAGATGGGTGAAACCTTAATATTTCGGAGATGTGTATTCTGGACGATGCGGTAGTGGTTCCAGAAGCTTCGTGAGGTTGTATAAAATAATATAAAAATAATCTGGCTTGGAGTTCTGCAAGAAAGTTGTACGAAAATGTCTTGGCTATCACCCTGTAAAATTTCGTAATTTTTGGAGGCCATATGAGTATTTTAATCGAATTTATTTGGAAACTGTGCATTCTGGTCATTATCCGAATATCATGTGCTATTTTGTGGAAATTGAGAAATTATGTGAAAATCAATTTGGCCATGAATTTTGTATGGAATTGTCATCCTATTGGTTTGTTTAATGATTGTTTGAATATTATTATTTTGGGAAAATCATAGATATTAAATTTAATATTTATTTATGAAAATAAATAAATATAATAATAAAATAATAAAATAATAAAATAATAAAATAAAAAGGGATTATTTTATTGGCCATAAATTCCATTGAATTTATTATGCATTGTTATATGACATTGGTGTATGTATGATCATGAATTGTGATGCATGTGTGAATCATATGCCATGTAATAATGAGATTAAAACGATGATGAATGTGGAAAATGATAAGTGAGTAAGTGGTTGTGGTGGAGGATGAGGCCGGAATGTACAGAGATGCATTGCCGGAATGCCCCGGGAGTGTCGGGATGCCCGGTGGTATACGATACGTAATTCCAGGGGAGGCCTGGTGGTATGTCGGTACATAATTCAGGAAGCCCTGGAGGTTTTTGCCTAGGGGGATGCCTCGCGATGCCAAGATTGGGGTGCGAGATGCCTGGCTAGAAGGGTAAAGGCCGGAAGCCCTGTCGGAGGTTTCTGCCCGAAAGGAATGCCTCGTGATGCTAGTTGAGATGCGAGATGCCCGGAATGTGGGGGGCCGGAAGCCCAGTGGCCTGGGAGGCTGAATGCTGGGAACCCTATCGGAGATCTTTGCCCGAGGGGATGATGAAATTGATGATTTGAGAAATAGGTGATGTGGTGATCAAATTTAAAGATAAAGATGAAAATAAACTCATGGCATGATGATATGCATGATGATGATGATATGTGATGTGATATGATGATCACCCATGGAATGATATGCATGATGATGATGATATATGATGTGATATGATGATCACCCATGGTATGATATGCATGATGATATGCATTATGATGATCACCCATGATACGATATGCATGATGATGATGATGATGATGATGATGATAATGAGGATGATGATATATGATATGGCATGATGACATGTATGATGTGATGATGTCATTGATGATGACATGTGTGATATGATGATATCATGATGATAATGACATGTGTGATAGGATGATGTCATGATGATGATGATATGTGTATGGTATGATGGTGTCATGTATATGATGATGACATGTGTGTGATGTAATAATGTCATGATGACGATGATATGAGTATGACATGATGATACACATGTATGTGTTATGATTGTGGTGATGATGCATGATAGTATATGCATGGCTGCAAGGTAAGTTACGCCTGCAATGCATGTATGATTTGTATGATGCATTGAGTTGTTATTGGATTCCTTTACCTGCTGAGTGGTTGTACTCACCCCTTTTGGGGACCAACATTTCAGATTAGTAGATGGTTTAAGTGGTTGGATATGACCGCGAGGAGAAGGATAGCAGAGGAGGGAACCTTTGGACGCCGACACTGGTTGATGGACCTTGAGCATACGATTGTGGGAGGAGATGTCGGTCATCTTTTGAAGTATAGCCGAGTATAGAAGACTGCGGCATTTTGATGTACCGATGAATGATGTCCATCTGGGTTAAGTGAATAAAAGTGTATGGCTTTTACTTACAAATGTTTAGTAGGTGTGCATCGTTTTCTGAATATAGGGAAGTGAGTTGTTGGATGTGCTTCCGCATATAAATTATGCAATGGACCGATCGAAAATAAAAAATAAAAAAAATGTAAACCCCCAAGTTGTATGGACCCGCTGCAACTAAAAATGGTATCAGAGTGACTTGTTATTTGGGAAAGAAAAAGGAAAAGCGAGCTGTGGTGACCCTAGCGGATCGAGGGCCGTCGAGGGGTGTCACAGGCCGTCGGACCGGGTCGCGCCAACCGCCAGCACGTGCCGCGCGCGTGCGCGGACTGACGTCACGCAGACGTCAGCCGACACGCGCCGCGCGCGTGCCGGGCGTCCGCGGTTCGGGTTGGGTCGGGTTGCCAGTCGGGTCGCCGGGCGGTGACCGCCCGGCCAACCGGCGTCATTGCTGATGTCATCGATGACGTCACTCCAGTGGTTACTGACCGTTGGGTGACGTCATGTTGACATCAGCACGCGTCGGTCCGCCGACCGGCGCGTGCCGGATCGCCGCCGGCTGCGAGCACGTGCCGGTTTGCCGACCGGCGCGTGTGCCGCACGCGCTGGGCGAGCCAACGCTTCCGGGCGCGTCGCGCCCACGCGCAGCGCCTTCTGGCCGAGCGTGTGGGCGCGTTCGGCATCGTCCGGTGGCACACGACATGTCGCCAGACTCGTCTCGACAACCCGTTTCTCCCTATGCCATCATAATTCGATTTCGACTTACGAAAACTCGGAAAAATGGCCGAACAGCGCTCGGGTGTCGGGATTTTTGCCCCAATCTGTACGACCAAAGTTCTTTCGCAAAAAATCAATCAAAACATCAAAAACAGGTCGGGAAAAACGTGAACTTGGGCTCTGATACCAATGTTGGGAATAACGGATCCTCGAAAACCGAATTCGACACTAAATCGAACCCCTAAAACGAATGCGGAAGTGAAGCCCGGAAAACACACATATCACTGATCCTAAAGCACACCACGGATTCGAGCGTACCTTGTTAGCCACATATTAGACACCAATGCTGAAGATCGAGGAAGAAATTCTGATCCGATGATGTCAATTTGTCTCGAAGGGAAGACGGTGTCGCCGTAAGCGTTTTTCTTCTTTTTCTTGGAGGGGGAGAGGGAGAGGAACGTCCGTACGTTCTTGTGCCAAAGGGTGTCTTCTCTCTCTCTCTCCTCCCTTTTATACCTTCCCCCATCCACGGGCTCTATTCCCGTGGGCCGGGCTTTTAGGCCCAACATGGGCGGATTGGCCAACTCAGGCCCATCAATAAAGAAAAAATCCATCAATCTCAAATTTTGACACGTCATTCCTTAAGATGTGTTATACAATTTTCATTAAGGATTCGAAGTCCAAATCTAACTAGGTAAATACAGAAAATTCGTATAATCAGTAAAGGTCATACCGTTTCTCACAAAACAGTTTACTGGTTTTACTCAGTTCACTTCTGTCTCTATGTTTTTATAATCATATGGTTATAGCAACGTGTATAACTTGATCTTATAGATGTTCTATCATGTAGAATAGTTTCTTTCTTATTTCTATTAACATACATAAAGAAAACTAAAAACAAACAGAAGACTCCATAACTGTTTTCACTTAGAACAGAATAGATACACGAATTTTCTCACTTCTAACTCAACTAAACAACTTGTCTATCCACAAATCTCTTCTATAATACTCCAATGCTTACTCACAGCAACTCAAAGCAACTTCAGCATATCTTTCTCTAACAAATGATCAATTCCACAGCTCGGCTTGAAGTATAAACGCATCCGTGAGTTCACTCATCACAGCATACACCATATCCATCCACTCGGCATCCATTTCATCACTTCTCTCAACAAAACAGCATACTCACACAAGGATTTCGAAACATGCAATCCTCAAAAACAACATGCAATGGCTTCTAACTCTAATCTAACACTTACTCAGCTTAGATCAATCACAAAACAGCAACTACAAACTATATCCATCACTGTTTGGTTAGATCCTCAAGCTCCCTTGATGAAACAATGGATAACTTTCAATTTAGAGTTAGATCTTTCCTTACCTTGCTTCAGCTACTAAACAACACAAAGATGCTTCAAGATCAACACTCAAAATCAGCATGCAAGAAGAAGAAATCGCTGGTTTTGCTTCTGTTTTTTTTCGCTGCTCAGCCGAGAGAAAAAGAAAGAAGAAGATGGAGATGAGGGTTTCTCGGTTTATATATAGAGAGAGAGTGTACGAAGCTTAAGGGAAAAATAAGTCTACAAACTAATCCCTAGGCTAGTGTAATGATGAGATCTTGTAATGATTGTTTTCCTTGAAGCTTGCATGTCTCGGTTCATGGGAATCAAAACCGTGGGTGAAGAAAAACAAAGAGAGAAGAGAGGTGTCGTGGCCTCCAAGTTTATTCTCTCAAGTTTAATTTGTCACTCAAAATTAATTAGTCTTTAATCCGAGTCATTAGTCAATTCATTGATTTCTAATATTTTTCCATTAATTCCCTTTTGTTTCAACTTGATTTCAATCCTTTTGTAATTATACAAAGTCAAGTCATGACATAACATATCCAATGGTCAATGTTAGTCAATAAAGAATTCATCACAAAAGAATGCTAAAGTTATAAGTAATTTACTAATCAAATCACCTTAACTATAATCTATTAATCTTAACTGAAACTAAAATCACTCGGGCCTAATTATCCATTCCTGGCCCAACAAGCTCAATCTACAACAATCCGGGCCCACTAAACCAAATCTACAAATCTAATAATTCCGAACCTTGGCCCGCTTCAAGCCAAGTCCAAGCCCATAATCTCTCATTAGATTTCTTAAGTCCAAATCGTGTGGCCCACTTATTTCTCAAGTCCACACATTCCTCACGATCCATCGGGTTCATTTTCTGGCCCGTTCTACATAAATCTAAGTTTCTAATGATCTAATTATGCTAATGACGGTCAATGAAATTTGGGATGTCACAGGAAAGGTCGCATACAAGCTGGAGCTACCACCAAAGCTAAAGGTGCATCCGGTTTTCCACGTAAGTATGCTCAAACATTTCCAAGTTGATGAGGAAGACCCGAATCGAGGGGAGTCACAATGGGCGCCGCTCGGGGCTAAGACCTCGTATGATCGAGAAGTCGAGAGCATTTTGGCGGATCGAGTTATACGATTGTGCGGCCAAGCATGAGTATTTGATCCGATGGAAGGGTCTTCCAGAGAGTGAAGCCAGTTGGGAGCCCGAGGAGAGTCTTTGGCAATTCAAGAAAGCGATCGAAGATTTTCATGCCGAAGATGCGACGAGGGCATCGCCTGATTAAGTGGGGGAGAATGTCACGGCCCGAAAGTTAGCAAGTCCAAGAGGTTTCCATGGCACGAGTGTGACACGTGATGACCCTCAACTTATGTTCCCAAGATGTAAAGTATTCTCCTAGGGGCGGGCGATACTGTATTTGTACGCATACGTTATAAATGCGAGTAGCTAGTAGTTGGCAATGAATGCCGGTAGTTGGTAGATGGGGAGGCGCAATCTCCACCGTTGGATCTAAGGGAGATCTACGGACAGGGTTTGCCTTATACTTGTATATAAAGGGGTCTCCTCCCTCATTATAAAGCATTCACAAGTTATATGAAAAGAAGAGCTTCTCTCTCTAAGAAGTTTCTCTCTCTACAAAGTCCCTTGTGAGTCGAGTGTTGAAAGGCTGCTTAGGGGTAAAACCTTAAGGCCGCACGGGTAGCCTTCGAGTGAACGAGGAGTGATCGAGAGTGAATCGATCGGCCCGTGACACTAGCGTCAAAATGGAAACAACGTAACAATCTTTACATTTTCAAAGATCACAAATCTTTAAAAGTTCTCATTTTCTCATTTATGAAATTGATCTTGGAATGATTGAACTAAAAAGTTTTGCCTCTATGAATTTCATTATTCTTGAGGTCAATCATGAGAATAGTAAAAAATTGCGGGAAGCGGAGCTCATAGAATCCCGAGTTAACTTTTAAAACTATAGATTATATATCAGCAATATCATGCGCAAATTTTAATCTCGCAAAGTTTGTAATATCTACCAATTTGAAAAAGAGCAAAAAAGAGAAAAAGAAACAGAGGAGGGTAAGCATGTGAGGCGATGATTGAACTTGCACCAAATATCCATCGTTCCTCGAGAAAAGTTATACAAAAATGGAATTTTATTCATAAAAATCGAATCCATGATAACAAACAGTATGACATGGCTCGATATTATGTAATTTCATCTAAGGATGTGTGCAATAACAATGAAAATTTCCGGGTCCTTTGGCCCGGCACTCTCCTGTCACTTGTCCACCGAATTGTTGGGTGCAAGTCTGGTTGCAATTCGGGAACATCGAACACGACCCTATGTCCAAAACCCAATTCGTTCCCGCCGCAACTGATGTTCCTGAGATGCACCAAAATTCAGCAAAATTTCTGTGAATAATGTGAGATACAATATAGATGATAGACACGGAGTTTCAATTTAGAATATTCAAGTTGAGGAAACTCTTTCCACATCCGTATGTCATAGCACAATGATGGGGCATAATTTGAAAAATCTAGCTAATGTAGGCATAATTTCCCCAATCGCATAGCACCTCCACATGATTTGCACAAAAAAAGAGGATGTCAAATAACGTTTGCATTTGAATTTTGATACTCTCTGCTTCCTGTTCATCCTTGTGTCCTTTCAATTTTCTGATGGCAAAGTCTAACTGGATTTGATTGAATTTCTCGATAAAGTCTAACGAAGCTAAATGGTATAAGGACAACGAAAGTGCTGTATATTTCGTACGGCGTTTATTTTTATTTTTATTTTTTATTATTATTGGGTTTAAACTCCATCTATACATTTTAAAGCTTGCAGAAACAGAACCCACTAGCAAAGTATCAAAACGAAGCATGTCCCAAAGGGCCTGCGGAGGGCTTGTCAACCACTTACGGGGGAGGGCTTTTTGTTATAGTACTTCACAATCCAATCAGCTACATTATTAGAGGCCCTATTGCAATGAACCATCTCCAAATTAGAGAAAAGAAGCAAGAGCCCACGGAAGCGCACAGTCTCCCCATAGCGAGCGGTCTATAGACTTCAAGTTGTTCACTAAGTTAAGATAGTCTAACTTCAAAGTGAATCATCATTGTACGGCGCTCACTTGAGTACTATAATAAATTTTTAAACGATCACTTAAGTGTCATACTTTGTCAAAAAAAAAATGTTCATTGCGAATGCCAAGTGAGGGCCATACGAAAGTCATAGTACTCAAATAATCGATTGAAAAGCCATTGCTCTCAAATGAGCACCGTATGGAAGTACGAAAGTGATGGCATTTGTATTTTTCCTTTTCTCATGCTAAGGCATACCTGCAAAGCAGAGAGATATCAGGCAAAGAATGACTACGGATGAAGAAACTCTTCCAAAAGCCATGTTTGTGACCTCTTCTCACTTTTCTTTAAGCTACGATGAGATGAGATAGTGCAACTGGTTGTATGAAATTACACAAAATCCCTACGTATATATAGGCAGTACAATCACCATTGCAAGCCCCATCTCATTAAGAAGGTGAGGCCATACCATATAAAGTACATGCAAATCTGATATCTAAATCTCTAGAGTTCTTTTTTGGGCAATATGCTGTAATGTGAGATACTTTAAGGGCATGTAATTATTCCATACAGATTGTCTCCATTTACAACTTTCTAAGCATTAAAAAGTTGTGTTTGAATAGATGAACTATGAGATAATCATTGTAAGAAATAATAAAAAAAAAAATTTAAAAAAATCATAATTCCTTTGTGAACAGTTGCACTATTTCAATAGGACACTATGGTTAATTTTTTATCATTATAAATGCTAATTTTAATAAATAAAAATATTCATCATTGATTAGTAGCAAATTTCCTCCTCATGCACACTCACATCTTTTTGACATGGAATAAGGCACATCTTAATTTGTTTTATAGGCAAACTCCCAACAGGAATGGCAGTTGCGATGGCATCCTCAGTCCTTGGAGTGGTTTTCTAGGAGTGATTGTCATCGTGTCTCAAGTTGCTTCTGTCTTCGTCACAGCTGCCATCACCCAAGCCATTGCTGTCAGAGATGGTGGATGGTCATGGAGTTTGGAGGAAGAAAGCCAGCGGAGACATACCTTGTGAGATCATGTTGGGAAGGAGCTTTTCTTGAAAAACTTGCAATGCATTTATGTGTAGGGATGCTAATCGTGAACTGCCCGGCAAAAAGATAAAAGTCCTTTCACATCTCGTCCTCTTTCTATTTGGGTTCCTCGTATTGGCCTCCACTCCAAGCAAAAGTCACCCTTAGGATGTGAAAATTCCTCTCATTTCATTGGGCCAAAACTTCCTTCATTCATGCACTCAAATCCTGGGATTTTGGCCATCCTTTTGTCGTGGCAAAAGAACGCTTTAAATGGCAAAAGTTGGCACAAAATGAAACTTAACTGCTAAAATTTACGAAAACGACATTTAAGTGCCACTTTTTATGAAAAATGGGACACTTGAGTGCCATATCCGGCTAGAAATCCTACATGGCATTTTTTTTTTTTATTAATTTTCTCGCTTACGTGACTCGCTGGAAGACTGACTTGACAAAACACACACAAAAACGATGTCGTTTTGGTATAATTTGAATTTTAATATAAAAATTAATTAAACTAGATTGAAAACAAAAAATAATAATAATAATTTATAATTAAAAAAAAAAAAAAGGG
The DNA here is from genome assembly GCA_014182575.1 of Eucalyptus decipiens. Taxonomy (NCBI): domain Eukaryota; kingdom Viridiplantae; phylum Streptophyta; class Magnoliopsida; order Myrtales; family Myrtaceae; genus Eucalyptus; species Eucalyptus decipiens. The sequence continues at coordinate 19,514,661 of CM024610.1, forward strand.
TGGAGGGAGGCGGCCGAGGGCGAGGGCCGAGCCCTCGCCGCCACCGCCGGGAACGGCCAACGATGGAGGGGAGAGGGTTTGCCGGGGTCACCAGGCCCTGTCCGACATCCTTATTTTTCAGGTTATAATTTCGATTAGATAAGTTGGGCCTTTCATTGACGCGCCTATAGTACATTTCTCTTAGATGGCCACTCCTGAGATAACAAGACTATATGGGGAAGCCGTTAAGAGATTTTAATGCAATAGACTTGAGGATTCGATAAGGAATCGGCTGCTCAACCGTGCTCATCTGCAGAGATCATTACGACATAGATATAAGTCGATTAAGAATCAGAGATAGGTCGGTTCGATTGAAATATGTGATTAAACGTGGGTGATCCCACTAAATTGCAAAATTCTCGTCGACCGACACTAAACTGATTTTTCTATCGTTTTCGTACCCTTTGTCCGTATTTGAATCCTTGAGATTTTTACGACAATCGAGAGTCGCCAACGTGTTGAATGGGTTCATTGTGGTTCGAAGAAAATCGTCCACAGGTCATTTGCACTAAAAATTTCTAAAAGCTACCCGATAGTCTGAGTCACGCGAAAAACGCGCCGGAGTGAAATTAACCGCAAATTTGAATCCGATTTCAGAAATTGAAGGTTCTATCATGTCAGAATAAATTCTTGGAATGTCGACTCAGTCTCAGAAGATTTTTCTGCAACCCGAGATTTTTTGGGAAAAAGTCGTTCTAGGGCCATTTTTGTCCAGAAAAAGCCAGGGACTGTTTTGATCACAAATTTGGGATGCAAGATGGTTCAATCGGTAAGGAAAAATACCAATTTGAGTATTGACTCGATAACAGAATTTATTAAGGCCAAATGGTGTTGAATTAAGAAGGATTAAGTGCCCATTTGGATGGAAAATGCTTGAAATTCGTATGTCCCCCACCCCCCTCAACTTATGGATCTCTTCAATCTTCTAGATGGGAGCATGGGTGGCTGATTCGTGGCCTAGGAACCCAGTTGTGGTGGAGGATGGATCAAGGGAACATTGGAAGGGAAAATTTGGCCATGGTGGCTCCCTCGTCTCCTTATCTCTCCCTCTCTCCTTCTAGTTGCAAGCTGGCCTTTCTGTCTTCATGGTTGTGCCTTGTAAGCTTCAGATTTCCAGAGGAAAACCAGTAAGGAGGCCGTTCGAACCAGCCACCCCCGCCACACGCGCCACCTGTTGCAGTTCGCTACACCACCCGCCGTGCGCGTGCCCATGCGACCCCGCGCTCTAGCCGCCTATCTCACGTTCCAGCCGCTGCCTCAAGCCAAGCCAGGGTTGTTCAACCGCTATGTGACGTCACCGGAGCGCCGTGGAGCTTGCTTGGACCCGGTTCGGCCTCCTCGGTTCAACTCAGTCTGTTGTCGCCTCAATCGGGTCTTGTTTCAACCTTTTTCGGCCCCGGACAGCAGCTGGAATTTGTGGGTTTCTAGTAGCTATCTTGGCCCGTTTTGGCCCGCCCGGACCCCGAAAGTTAGGCCCGCTTTGGAGAGGATCATCCCTCGTTGCGTTCCCTTCGATTTGAACCGACCGGTTCGCCGAACAAGTGGGTTTGCTCACTAAACCTTACTTAGTAGGTTAATTATGCTTAAGGGTTGTTTAGATTAGCTTAAGTATTGATTAGTGATAAGCTAGGATGGTTAGATTAGCCTTAGAATGGATTAGTGTAACTTAATTAGTGAGATTAGTACCGTTGATGATGGATTAGTCGAATCCAGTAGAATTCTTGCAGTTCGGATCGCTGGACCCTCGCCATTTGCCATTTTTGTTGACCGAAATGGGCTATGAATTTGAGGTTGATGTCTTCTTGAGAAATGTTTTAGACATCCTCAGCTACAACATATATGTTTTTCAAGATTTTTAGGAAGTTTAAACAAGCAGATATCGGCTCCGTCATTTTCAAACAGAGCCTTAGTTTTTGCTAGAATTGGCGACCTTCTAGGATTCTATGGGTTTTTATCAACTCTTAGAGTTCGAATTTTAAAATGGTTTCTTCACAAAAGTTATTTTTCACATCTTATAATTTAACATAGTCACATTTCAGATCAAATGGACATGCTTTGGATCTCAAACCAAATTGATTTTGGAAAATAGACTTTCTGGAAACGGACACAGTTTTTGGTGCTGGATTGAGCGATTTACTGGGCCGAATCTAGAAGGATTTGGGTTAAGGTGTCTAATGAAAAATGTTCTTTTATGTGTCATTTACAACATACTAAAATTTGGGAATTTTCCGAACTCGTTTTATCTGGTTTTTGGATTTAAACTTGGAGACGTGCGAATGGGCCTATTCTGCCGGTTAGGGCCGGTTATGATTTTGTGATGGGTCTTGGTGTTTTGAGTGCTGGAAGCTGCACATTCGACGATATAAGGTTGGTTCGTGCCATGCCTAGAGATTATGCTTGATGATTGCGTGAAAGTTAAGAGAATCCGTCCCCAGCGTGTGTTGGTGGACGTTAATAGTTATTAGTCTTTCCCGGCGTGTGTCGGCAGTTATTATTTAACCCCGGCTTGTGTCGGAAATTATTAGTCGTTTCCGGCGTGTGTCGGTAGTTATTAGTCGTTCCCGGCATGTATCAGTAATTATTATTCTTCCTTGACGTGTGTTAGTAATTATTATTCGTCCATGGCGTATGTTAGTATTTATTATTTAACCCCGGCGTGTGTCGGTAGTTATTATGCTTCCTCGGCGTGTGTCGGATAAAACTACTCGTGTAGATAGTAATAGTTAATTAATTGGAATGTATGTTGAGTTGAATTGATGGACCGGTGTGTGTCGGTAATTCTTGCTTTGATTTGTATTGGTAGTCCTAGCTTGTGTGAGCAGTGATTTAATTATGATTTTGGCTTTGATGTGTATCAATAGCTCTTGCTCGTGTGAGTAGTGATGAAATTGTGATTTTTGCTCGTATGAGTAATGATTGGTTTGGACGTTCCAAATTGGTGTGTGAATTTGCTAAGTGCACATGATTGTGATATGAACTATGTTGACTTGCAGGAATGAACTGAGATCAAGGTAAGCCTCTATGATTGTACGATGGTGTGATTAAGACGTCTTAAGCGTATTGCCCTCCTAATCACGGTTTAGAGAGTGGACTTATTGAGACATTGTCTCACTGGTTATTGTATAACCATTTTCAAGTTCTTAGAAGGTGGTCATGGGGGACCAAAGCCCCGGAGTCTGTGGAGGTGGAGTCCAAAGGATCGGCGTATGCGTCCGACTAGTATGTCATAGGGCAATTCCTTTTGAAAGTCGGTCTTTTGAAGTCTTGTGTTGGTAGACTATTGTTATGACTCAATTGGTCTTTATTAGCATGTTTTGTTTGGAAATCCGATGTTCTGCTTTTCTATCCCGAGATGGTTACTGTCAGGGGATTTGTTATTCGCTTCCGCATGTACAATAAAATTGAAAGGGTTGGCGACTCGTCTTGGGAAGTCGCAAAATTTTATCGACCACTGAGGGATGGGCACGCGCTTGAGGATCGAGGCGTGACACCCTAGCCATGGGCTGGCAACCCCAGCTGACCGATGATATAATTCTTTATTTTTAAGTGAAAAAGATAATTAGAGATTGACTTATAAAGTCTCTCCTCCAATTTTGTAGAATTGGAATTCATAAATTTAAAAAAATAGATCGAATATTCGTATTTTACATTGTTCTCTTTCTCTACGTGTTTATATATTCTTTTCACTGTATTTCTCATGCCAGACGTTGGTAACATTTTCCTATTCGCCTGTTGAAGAAAGGCTAACAACTATGTAGAACCAGATGACATCAATATGCTTGTTATTTAGAGGGCGAATAATCATTCCATCGAGAAGAATGAAAGGACTTGTTCGCGAGCCCATGCAAGAGTCGACTTGGCCTTGTTCATTGAACATCCACGATTGCAGATAATTGTAATTCTATGTTCATGCTAGCGTCGAAATGGAAACAACGTAACAATCTTTACATTTTCGAAGATCACAAATCTTTAAAAGTTCTCATTTATGAAATTGATCTTGGAATGATTGAACTAAAAAGTTTCGCCTCCAATGAATTTCGTTATTCTTGAGGTCAATCACGAGAATAGTAAAAAATTGCGGGAAGCGGAGCTCATAGAATCCCAAGTTAACTTTTACAACTATAGATTATATATCGGCAATATCATGCGCAAATTTTAATCTCGCAAAGTTTGTAATATCTACCAATTTGAAAAAGAGCAAAAAAGAGAAAAAGAAACAGAGGGTAAGCATGTGAGGCGATGATTGAACTTGCACCAAATATCCATCGTTCCTCGAGAAAAGTTATACGAAAATGGAATTTTATTCATAAAAATCGAATCCATGATAACAAACAGTATGACATGGCTCGATATTATGTAATTTCATCTAAGGATGTGTGCAATAACAATGAAAAATTTCCGGGTCCTTTGGCCCGGCACTCTCCTGTCACTTGTCCACCGAATTGTTGGGTGCAAGTCTGGTTGCAATTCGGGAACATCGAACACGACCCTATGTCCAAAACCCAATTCGTTCCCGCCGCAACTGATGTTCCTGAGATGCACCAAAATTCAGCAAAATTTCAGTGAACAATGTGAGATACAATATAGATGATAGACACGATGTTTCAATTTAGAATATTCAAGTTGAGGAAATTCTTTCCACATCCGTATGTCATAGCACAATGATGGGGCATAATTTGAAAAATCTAGCTAATGTAGGCATAATTTCCCCAATCGCATAGCACCTCCACATGATTTGCACAAAAAAGAGGATGTCAAATAACGTTTGCATTTGAATTTTGATACTCTCTGCTTCCTGTTCATCCTTGTGTCCTTTCAATTTTCTGATGGCAAAGTCTAACTGGATTTGATTGAATTTCTCGATAAAGTCTAACGAAGCTAAATGGTATAAGGACAACGAAAGTGCTGTATATTTCGTACGGCGTTTATTTTTATTTTTATTTTTTATTATTATTGGGTTTAAACTCCATCTATGCATTTTAAAGCTTGCAGAAACAAAACCCACTAGCAAAGTATCAAAACGAAGCATGTCCCAAAGGGCCTGCGGAGGGCTTGTCAACCACTTACGGGGGAGGGCTTTTTGTTATAGGACTTCACAATCCAATCAGCTACATGATTAGAGGCCCTATTGCAATGACCAATCTCCAAATTAGAGAAAAGAAGCAAGAGCCCACGGAAGCGCACAGTCTCCCCATAGCGAGCGGTCTATAGACTTCAAGTTGTTCACTAAGTTAAGATAGTCTAACTTCAAAGTGAATCATTATTGTACGACGCTCACTTGAGTACTATAATAAATTTTTAAACGATCTCTTAAGTGTCATACTTTGTCAAAAAATAAATGTTCGTTGCGAATGCCAAGTGAGGGCCATACGAAAGTCATAGTACTCAAATAATCGATTGAAAAGCCATTGCTCTCAAATGAGCACCGCATGGAAGTACGAAAGTGATGGCATTTGTATTTTTCCTTTTCTCATGCTAAGGCATACCTGCGAAGCAGAGAGATATCAGGCAAAGAATGACTACAGATGAAGAAACTCTTCCTAAAGCCATGTTTGTGACCTCTTCTCACTTTTCTTTAAGCTACGATGAGATGAGACAGTGGAAGTGGTTGTATGAAATTAAACAAAACCCCTACATATATAGGCAGTCCAATCACCACTGCAAATTAAGAAGGTGAGGCCATACCATATAAAGTACATGCAAATCTGATATCTAAATCTCTAGAGTTCTTTTTTGGGCAACATGCTTTGATGTGAGATACTTTATGGGCATGTAATTATTCCATACAGATTGTCTCCATTTTGATAAGTTTTTCATAATGCAAAGGCAGACTTAATTTTTTTGTCATTAGATAATCGAGGACTTGGTTCTATTTTGGTCAATTAAGATTTTAAGGTCATAAATAGTCTCCATATCATGGGCTGATATATGATGAGGTGTCATTACCACGTCATATCCCATGTCATTCATATGTGCAATTGTCACGCCCCAATCCTCGAGTGCGCGTCCATCCCTCACTAGTCGATTAAATAGCGACGTTCCAAGACGCATCGTTGATCCCTTCATTTTAATGCACATGCGGAAGTAGATAAATAATCCCTAGACAATAACACAATGGGATAGGAAAGTAGGGCCATATTTTGAAAACCAACATCACACTTATATATACATAACATACCAATCATGTCATATATAATACGAGCCAGTTTAAGGAAAACAAGTCTAAAAACAAAGGTGGGGGTTTCACAGCACTACGGGTCATCTTCCTCCTTTTCATCATCCTCCATGATTTCACCTTTCTCTACAATCCAGCTAGAGCGTTCAGCAGACTGTATCAGGAACTCTAGTACTGCAAGAGTCGGGTCTACTGCATCTACGATTGAGCCTTGAGGAGGATCAGCTGTGCCCTTCCCAAAAGCGACCTCTAGAGCGTACAGAAGAATCTCAGATTCCGGAATAGGACCCTCTCTCTAGCCATCTTGAGCCTAGCGATACCATGATCGGTATCGATGGGGCACCTTATGGTTGAGACCCGCATCAACCCAGACTATGGACCTTACTAGCTCATAGTCCCAACCCTTAATTCCTTGATTCATCGGAATATAAGAGGTCTGCTTTGTCACTTTCTTAGGTCGTCCAAAAAACTCAATAGCTACCATCTAAGGACCTGAAATGTTATTCCACAACGGGGTGAAACGACGTCTCAACGAGTTCTACCCTCTAAGACCCGACTAGGAAGAAAATACACCCTAAGGGCTGCCTAAGCACAACATAGGTCGAAGGACTTACCTTGGCCTTAGTCTCCTCCTGCAAGTCAATCTATCTCATAGATACACAAATCACATCAATTCAATCGGATCGAACTATCGATCAATCGACTTAGTCGATTACATGTCATCACGACCTTCCCATAGTCGGCCCATTCAATACTATCTATAAGGTCCTATCAAATCATGACCGCTCACCCTAAGCTGAAGATAGATAGTATAGCTTGCCCAAAACTGATAACTTATTACTCGCCCAAAGCTGATAATTTATTGCTCGCTCAAAGCTGATAATTTATTGCTCACCAGAAGCTGACCAAAATACCATTTTTATCATACCCGATAAAAATTATCGTGTGTGGGTACACGGTCAGCCTTAGCCAAAATATAATATTTTCACCCTTGAAAATCCCACTAGTTTCAATAGCCCACAAACATATTTTTGACGTTGTAAACCGACGCCCGGTGATTTTCTAATTAATTACCTAAATTAATTAATTCTAGGATAAAATACCCCCAACCATAAATCACCCTCAATCAGCACAAATTAGAACATAATTAAATAAACAGATCACACCATTGCAATCAGCATAAAATTCGGGTCACCAGCTATCTCGGTTTAATTTCCCAAAAATAATTAATTAATTAAATAATTACGAAAAATAATAAATAAATGCCAATAAATAGAACTTAGGCTCGTAAAACCTAATTGGAAGCCAAGACTGGCTCGGAAAATTACCGAACCACTCTAGTTAAATACTAGAGCTTGTCTAGGCTCTAACTACATTACTCTAACCACCTAACATGCATCGATAAGTAACTAATTCACTAAACCGTTCTAACTATCCACCTAATCCTAGCTTAGTCTAAACTAATCAACCCTTAAACGTTATTAACTTACTAAGCAAGGATTAGTGACTTAAACTTGCTTGATGGACGAATCGCTCAATTCAAAACGACCGGGACAGGGAGGAGCTCGACAAAATCCAAAAGAGGACCGCCAACCGGGGTCGGGAACACCTCCAAAACGGGTTGAACATTGGTTGAAAAACCCACAACTTCAGTTGCTGTCCAAGGCCGCAAAAGGCTGAAATAAGAGCAGGTTGAGGCGACAACGGGCTGAGGTGGACAGAGGGGACCGAACCGGGTCCAGACGGCGGCGATGAGAGCTTTGGCGGCTTTGGTGATGGCTCAGGCATCCTCGGCAGCTTGTTGGAGGTGAGAACGGGACGCGGCTAGACGATGGTGAGGTGCGGCGGGCTGGCGAGTACATGGGGACAGCGAGCGGCGAGGCGACAGCGTTCCGATGGTGGCTCAACGGTGCAGGAGGCTTCTGGTTCGGCTGCTCTGAAATGCTGAGCTCCAAAAACAGAAAATGAAGAAGAAGGGGGAGACTCTCGATGGCAGAGGGAGGAAGGAGAGAGGGAGGGAGCAAGGGGGGCCACTAGCCTTATTTTCTCCCAAATTGTCTCCTTGAGGGCTCCACCACACCCAAGCTGGCTTCCACTCCAATCTTCAGCCCACAATCTTCCTCAAGAAGCCAATGAAAAGGTCCAAAAGTGTAGGCAAGGGGGGTACACGAATTTGCAATGGTTTCTCTCAAATGGACTCTAAATTCCTTTTCGAATCCATCCCATTCGGCTTCAATAAATTCTAATACTGAGTCAACAATCAAATTGGTATTTTTCCTCACCAATCGAACCATCTTGCTTCCTAATTGCGCGATCAAAAATGGTCTCTGACATTTCCTGTACAAAAATGGCCCTATGACGACTTTTTCCCAAAAAGTCTCGATTTGCAGAAAAATCTTTGGAGACTAAGTCGACGTTCCTAAAATGATTTGTGACATGACAGAACTTTCAATTTCTGAAATCAGATTCAATTTCGCGGTTAATTTCACTTTGGCGCGTTTTTAGCGTGACCTAGTCTACCCGGTAGCTTTCATAAATTTTTAGTGCAAATGACCCGTGGTCGATTTTCTTCGAGCCACAATGAACCTCTTCAACACATTGGCGACTCTCAGTTGTCATGAAAATCTCGAGGATTCAAATACGGATACAAAGTACCAAAACGATAGAAAATTCAATATAGTGCCGATCAACGGAAATTTCTCAATTTGGTGGAATAACCCACGTTTAACCACACATCTCAGTCGAACCGACCTATATCTGTGTTGCAACGATCTCTGTAGATGAGCACGGTCAAGTAGTCGATTCTTGGTCGAATCCTCAAGTCTATTGCATTAAAATTCCTTAATGACTTCCTCAGTTAGTCTAGTTATCTCGGGAGTAATCAGCTCTGAGAACAACACTATAGGCGCGTCGATGAAATGCCCAATTAATTTAATTGAAAGCAAAACTGTAAAATCCAGGATGTCATAGCAATGACATCATACTATGCTTTATCATCATGCCACTATATCAATGCCATGTCATTTAGTGGTTACATGTTTAGAGAATTTCAATTAAAATTGCATGCCATGTTAAAATAGTTCATTTAATTGTCATTAGAGTTAGGTCATTTAAATTATATGTCATTGTCATTAGAATAATGAGTCATACATATCTACCCTAGGTTAGAATAGAATAATTTGGCTTTCGTTAGAAAGAAGAACTCAAAAAGAATTAATTGGAATTGCATGATAATTAGATACCATATGTCGCAACCCAACCTCGGCAACCACATTAGCGAGCAACAACGTAAACGTAAGGTTTATACGTGGTTAACCACGAGAGTGTCCTCACAACATGTAACTCCAATGATGCCATCACCTCATCCTTTGGGATCGGTACCACAAGTTCTCTTAATCATGGTCTGAGCTCTCCCAAGCTCGCGCCTCGCGTGGCAGGAGGGTTTATCATGACTTGACCTCAATGCTATTTTTGGCAAAAAGGCGTAAAGATAAAGTTTAGAGGGATTTCATTATGAAAGTTCATTTAATATACTTCCCCCTACGAAGATATTGTCACCTCATCTTTTTGTTGGAGTCGCAACCACTTAAGCTTACAATCATAGCCATGAGCTTTTCCAAAATGCGTACCTCACATTGAGGGTAAATTCATTTTAAAGTTTTATTTAAACAAGCTAAATGGTATCTAGGAGTCACCACTAGCCTCATTTTTTAGGGTTGGCTAAAGTGCCCAATCGAGAGTTGGGAGTAATCCCTCGATACCTATGCAACTAGAGATCTAGAGTTTGGGGACTTGGGTTATGCTAATGTTGCTATTAGCGCCATTTCAATACCTAATAGTCGATGTGTCATCTGACATGATCATGCATCTCCTTTTACTTTTTCATGCAAATTTACCAGGTAAAGGTAATCATGCATGGATGATTCGTTGGTGCCATTCCACTCGATTCTAATGGGAACAATAACAAAATAGACAATTAATTGAAAAAAAAATGCGTAAAAGTAAACAACCAAAGCAGTTTAGTAAAAACAAGTTAAGCCCACCCATACGATTTTAAATGCAAGAAAATAAATCCGCAACTCGTCGGATATTTATTTAATGCATGAAAAACCCAAGACATATGTCGGGGAATGAATAGTAAAAATGGTTAGGTCGGATTGGACATTGACCATTCATTGTCTTCGAGTCCTCGGGATCGCCATCTGCACGGACCTATTTCAATTCTAGTCTATTGCTAGAACTAAACTGGAAATTCAAGAGGACGTTTTACATATACAATGCAAGCAACCAAACCAAACATTCAGGGCATTAAAAAAGATCACCACTCAATCATGAATGGCCTCGAGGTTGGCCTTTGGATTGTACATGCAACGGCCTACTTATAATGCCTACCCCATTCATTGTAAAGTGAGTTATAGCTACTAGCCACCATTTGTGTTCTTGTAGGATGACTGAAGCTAAAAGTCTCTAACGTGAGTTCTAAATGTCATCCCAAAGTAACACACGTGATCATGTATCGCACCTAGATCATACATGTAAAAATCACATGTAAAGCGTGTAAGAAAGCATGCACTTGGCCATTTGACCTTATTTCTCAATCAATCAACCAATTGAGTGAGTCAACAATGGATTACTTATTCAATCATCATGACCTTCTTTCTCAGTCAATCAATCAATTGAGTGAGCCAACAATAGATCACTTATTCAATCATCATGCGCCAAACATATCCACATGCATTTCATGGCCAGTGAAACAATCAATATATGACTCGTGTGATGCCCAAAAAAGATTTTATGGACAATTGGCAAGAATATGCATTATTTCAAAAAAAGATTCGATAAAAGGGACATAATTTTGTCAATATTACGGAGCACATTTAGCTATCAAAGCTAGCTTGGGTGCATCAAAGGGCACAACTGATCAATTGTCACAAACATTTTAAATATGATCCAAACTTCTATCAACTTGTTCACCTATGAACACGTATGAACTTGCACTCTTTTGAGTATTCGAAATATCTTATAAAGATATATTTCTTTCTTCTAGGGCCTAATTTACCATATTTATGGAAAGAATTATGAACATTAACTACACACTCTCAAGATCATAGGTTACTTAATTCTAGTTTTCTACCAATCAAGAATACTTAAGGGTTACAGTGATTGATTTAAAGGACATATTGTAAAATATATAGGTAGCAGTCAATAAAGTATCTCCTAAATATGAGATAGGTAGATTTGCATGTGCTATCATAGACCTAACAATCTCCAATATGGTCATATTCTTTCTCCAAGCAACCTAATTTCTGTTATGGAGTACTTGAAATAGTCAATTGTCTTACAATTCCCTTTTCATCACAAAGAGTCTTGAATTACTCAAATAGATACTCACGTCCACGATTAGTTCTTAATGACTTTATTGTTTTGTTCAATGGATTCTCTACCAAAACTATATATTGTCTAAAATAATCCAATACTTCGGACTTCTGGAAGATCAAAAAAACATAACGAAAACGCGTGAACTCATCTATAAAAGTGATGAAATATGAGACTCCATGCGTGCCCTTCATATTCAATGAATTACAAATGTCAAAATGTATGAGTTGCATTAGAAGTTTGGCTTTGGCTCCTCTACTAAATGGTTTTCTAATTGCTTTTTTCGGCTATACAATATTTACATACGAGCATATCAACATTAGTGAATGACCCTAAAAGACATTCTCTTGCTAATTGTTTCATTTTTTGTAACCCAATATGACTTAGTTTAGTATGCCAAGTACTTACATCAATCTTGACTTCCAAACCGAGCTATTTGGTGATGGGAACTTGTGAAAATTGTGTGGGCTTCTTCTTCAACAAAAATGGACATTAAATTAGGGAATTTCGTGAAGAAATTGAAGTCCAAATTAAGTAAATTCAGAGACTTGATGGGGGCTGAAACATTTGGCATTAAAGTGGATTAATTTGTTGAAATTATGTGCTAGAAAGTATCTGGGGGACACAAGGGATATGCTTGAAGACTTTTGGTCCAAGGAAATGATGAAATAGATATTTTAATTTGACTTTTCCCTTCCCCCTCCTTCGGTCTCTCTTTCTTGCACGTCTCTCTCCCTCATCCGTTCTCTTCTTCCTTCGCAAGCCAATTCCACCGCCTCTGTCTGTTCTTGCTTTTCTTCTATTCCTTCGAAGACTACAGCTCCACCGCTCCACCTTGATTATGCTCCTCCACCAAGTTTTGTCTCCATTGAGTCAATCTTCCTCAGCAAACACCACTGACGTTGACTCCCCCTCACCCTTCCACCAACAAGTTTCTCTTCTGCCACCGAAGCAGCCTAGCCCGCCGATCCTCCTTCGTTGCTTTCCCCCTCTTCATCCGCGACATCCCCCCAACGCCAGCAGCTGCCGAGTCAACAATCCCACGTTTCCCTCTTACGTTGACTTCAGCAGCGTCCCACTCCATCGATTTCTCCTCTGCCCAACCGCGTGCAGCCCACTCGAAGCCAGCCCAACAGCCACGGAACTTCCAGCAGCAAACATGGGCTTTGTTGGCTGTTTTTGGCCCGGTCCGAGCTCCCGTTGGCGTCGCCGTTTCGGAGTTTATTGCCCGTCTCCGCGTCGCCATCACCGTGGACTCATTGGAACACTAATCCGGTGAGTTTACTCACTAAACCTCGCTTATGAGGTTAATTATGCTTAGGGATAATTAATTTAAGTTAATTAAGGATTAGGTGGTTAGTTAGATTAGATTAGTGATTTCATTAGCCAATTTTACATGCTAGGTGGTTAGAGTAGTGTAATTAGAGACTGGATAGGTCATAGTATTTATCTAGATAGGTTTGGAAATTTTTCTAGCCCGTTTTTGTATTTAATTAGGCTTTTCCGGCCTAGGTTTGCATTTTTGGCATTTATTATTTTCCAAAAATTAGTCCGGGATAGCCGGTGATCGGAATTTCGAGCTAATTACAATGGTGTGATTAATTTATGTAGTTGTGTGTTAATTTGTGCAAATTGAGTGTTGATTGGATTTTTGGTCATCTATTCCAAAATTTGGAAATTTCAATAATTATTTAGAAAATTCCGCGTGTCGAATTTTAACACCAAAAATGGTTTTAAATACTATATAAAACGGTGGGATCCTAAAAAGGAAGTATATCAGTTTTTCTGTTCGATCTGACCGTGTATCCACACATGACTATTTTCCGGGATGTTTTTAATATGAAGAAAATAGGCCAGGTTCACTATTTTAATGGTGGCATTTGAGTACAATGCACGGTGTCCTGGGCCGAGATTGATTGGTCATATGTTGATTAAGAGAACCCGTCCCAAGCATTTACACTAGACGTTACGCATTCATTGGGACTCGGGTCGCAGTAGATTCTAGACCTACGCACCTTCGGGAAAGCCATCTTTAAGAGATGTAGCCGTGCTCAAAGGAGATGAGACGATGCCTGGCTATGCCAGAGGATAGCCAAAATCAGAGTTTGCCGTACCCTTGAGCGATGTAATTAACAATTGGAACGCATGGTTAGTTGAGTTAACTGAGCCTAATTATGAGACAAAACTGTGTGATATGGTATGAGACGTGTCACAACGGTTTTGCCTTATAATCGGGACCCTTGTGATTGATTGAGCTGATGAGGCATTTCAATTGTTGTGTGCATTAATTATATGCATTTGTGATATAAACTGTGTTGACGTGCAGGAAGGAACTGAGGCAAGGTAAGTCCTATGTTCTAATTGTGTGGTTGTGTGGCTAGAGCGCCTTGAGGTGTATTTTCTTCCTAATCAGGGTTTAAGGGGTGAATTTGCTGAAATATTGTGTCACCCTGTCGTGGGCTTAAATCTTCAAGTCCTTAGCTGGTGGTTGTGGAGGACCCGAAGCCCCGGAGTTTGTGGAGGTGGAGTCTAAAGGATCAATGTATGTATCCAACTAGTATGTCATAGGACAACTCCTTTTTGAGAGCCGACCTTTTTGTAGACCTTTGACTAGACTTGTCTTGTATCTAAACCCATTGTTTATAAAAGTGTGCTTTTGTGAAATGTTGCTCTGCATTCCTATCCCATGCTGTTTGTTGTCAGGGGTTATTATTTCGCTTCCGCATGTTCATTAAAAATGATTGGGTCGGTGACGCATCTTGGGAACGTCGCATTTGTATCGACCGCAGAGGGATGTGACGCGCTCGAGGATCAGGGCGTGACACCGGCCGACCTTCTCCCCTTCGTCACCAAGCCTTCTCGACGGCGGCAGCAAAGAAGGGCTCGGCCCTCGCCCGCCTACCTCCTTTTAAAAATTAAAAATTAAAATTTTTTAATATTTTAAATAAATTTGGTTTTAAATTTAATTTAATTAATTTTTTACCACTTCAGCACCAAACGACGTCGTTTTTGCATTGTCTAGCCATGTCGGCGTGCAAAATGATGCCGTTTTGCACTTACTTTGCTGGAAAATTGCCACGTCAGCATTTTGGCCAGATTTTGGCTGGATTGGCACTTAAGTGATCCATTTTGCTCCGATTTTGGCACTTATGTGTCACTTTCATAACTTTTAGCACTTAAATGTTACTTTCGTAACTTTTGGCACTCCAGGGGTCTGAGTGTCCTTTTGTCGTCATTTGCCATCAAATCTCCATTTGCTTCATTCAACTTTTCTCGGTTGTATTTCTACATGTGAACGCCCAAATTTGGCCAAGTGAATGAATATCCTTTCATATTGCTTCCACGATTTTAGGGCCAGCTCATTCCATGAGCATTAACTTCTTGATTCCTTCCCTCAATTTCTCTCTTTTTAACCCCTTGCTAAATCTCCCGCCAATCTTGCCTCTTGCCTGCCATATTTTCGAGTGAAAATATCTCATTGATTTCTCCGCTTGGCTGGCCATGTTCTCTTTCACGATTTTGCCCCCTCAAATCTCAGAAATTTTCTCATTATAGATTTCAAATAAAATCTCTTAAGTTGACATTGAAGAGAAACGTTAGAACAGGGCCGCTCCTTTGTTGCTCCAGGATGACGAAAGGTGATGGTCAGTAGTGGCTGTAGCGGTGAGTTGATCGATACAGAGAGAGCCAAAGAAGAAGACTAAGTCACTCGACACACCGGACTCAACATCATTAATTCTCATTCTAACCTCGTCTTCGCACAACTGGAGATCTTGGGTTGCTTGAGCCCTTCGACACCCTCATGGTGACAAGGAGCCAAAGTCGCGGAGGGGTTTTCAGGGGTTGTGGCGCAGCGTAAGTCTGGATGTTGATGGGGGAGCGCCGATGAGAGTAGTCCGTCACGTGAATAGTGTGGAGCTAGGAGGGCATAGAAGGGAGTAAAGAGAACAAAAAAATAGAAAAGGAAAAATGACGTGAAGGGAGAGGAGGGAAAAATGTACACATGGAAATGACGACTTCTTTTTAAAAATAAAAGCCAATATAGATTAAATTTTAAT
The DNA here is from genome assembly GCA_014182575.1 of Eucalyptus decipiens. Lineage (NCBI taxonomy): Eukaryota > Viridiplantae > Streptophyta > Magnoliopsida > Myrtales > Myrtaceae > Eucalyptus > Eucalyptus decipiens. Next base: position 19,530,309 of record CM024610.1, read on the forward strand.
TATTAAAGCCATGTACTTATTTTGATCAGAAATTCTCACTGGAGACACTTAAATTATCATTTTTTTCTCCAATTTGATACTTAAGTGAGTCAACCACAAAAGTGAGCATCATATGCAACTTTTAGCTCTTCTCGTGTACTTCTCTCAGATTAAATTGGTATAATGAAAATGTTTATTACAAAATTGGAAAATTCTCTAAAGGTTCATTAATGAATTAGTATAATTGAAAAGTTTATGACTGAATTGGCCATCGTGCAAGTAAGTTTAAGACTTTTTGGACAATTTTTCTTGCATTTTTGTAACTCATGACTAAGTAATCGATATAATTCGTTATTTTTAAGTTAAAAAGATAATTAGAGATTGACTTATAAAATCTCTCCTCCAATTTTGTGGAATTGGAATTCATAAATTTAAAATAGATCAAATATTCGTATTTTACATTGTTCTCTTTCTCTACGTGTTTATATATTCTTTTCACTGTATTTCTCATGCCAAACGTTGGTAACAGTTTCCTATTCGTCTGTTGAAGAAAGGTTAACAACTATGTAGAACCAGATGACATCAATATGCTTGTCATTTAGAAGGCGAATAATCATTCCATCGAGAAGCATGAAAGGACTTGTTCGCAAGCCCAAGCAAGAGTCGACTTGGCCTTGTTCATTGAACATCCACGATTGCAGATAATTGTAATTCTATGTTCATGCTAGTGTCACGGCCCGAAAGTTAGCAAGTCCAAGAGGTTTCCATGGCACGAGTGTGACACGTGATGACCCTCGACTTATGTTCCCGAGATGTAAAGTATTCTCCTAGGGACGGGCGATACTGTATTTGTACGCATATGTTATAAATGCGAGTAGCTAGTAGTTGGCAATGAATGCCGGTAGTTGGTAGATGGGGAGGCGCAATCTCCACCGTTGGATCTAAGGGAGATCTACGGATAGGGTTTGCCTTATACTTGTATATAAAGGGGTCTCCTCCCTCATTGTAAAGCATTCACAAGTTATATGAAAAGCAGAGCTTCTCTCACTAAGAAGTTTCTCTCTCTACAAAGTCCCTTGTGAGTCGAGTGTTGAAAGGCTGCTTAGGGGTAAAACCTTAAGGCCGCACGGGTAGCCTTCAAGTGAACGAGGAGTGATCGAGAGTGAATCAATCGGCCTGTGACAAGTGGTATCAGAAATGATTTGTGATCCAAGCGCAAGTGCAATGGCTGATCCACAATCTGATGAGGCGTTGGTCCTAGGTGGTGACTACACTGATCGTGGGCGGAACGCCGAGAAGGGCGGTGCCAAGGGGAAGAAGACCCGTGGGGGTTCGAAGGAGTCGACGGGGGATCTTGGACAAAGGATGGCAAAGCTAGAGTTGTTCATCTCCGATGTCCAAGGATCGGTCGATGACCTGACCCAGACCGTGGACGGAGCTGACGCCGGACAGGAGGAGCTGGTGCGGAAGTGCAAGAGCTCAAGACTTCCTTCATTCATGCACTCAAATCCTAGGATTTTGGCCATCCTTTTGTTAAAGTGGCAAAAGAACTCTTTAAATGCCAAAAGTTGGCACAAAATGAAACTTAAGTGCTAAAATTTACGAAAACGACACTTAAGTGCCACTTTTTATGAAAAATGGGACACTTGAGTGCCATATCCGGCTAGAAATCCTACATGGCATTGTTTTTTTATTAATTTTCTCGCTTACGTGACTCACTGGAAGACTGACTTGACAAAACACACACAAAAACGACGTCGTTTTGGTATAATTTGAATTTTAATATAAAAATTAATTAAACTAGATTGAAAACAAAATAATAATAATAATAATTTATAATTTAAAAAAAAAAAAAGGTGGAGGGAGGCAGGCGGGGCTAAGGGCTGAGCCCTCGCCGCCACCGCCGGGAACGGCCGACGATGGAGGGGAGAGGGTTGGCCGAGGTCGCCAGGCCCAGTCTGACATCCTTATTTTTCAAGTTATAATTTCGATTGAATAAGTTGGGCCTTTCATCGACGCGCCTATAGTGCTTTTCTCTTAGATAGCCACTCCTGAGATAACTAGACTATATGGGGAAGCCGTTAAGAGATTTTAATGCAATAGACTTGAGGATTCGATAAGGATTCGGCTGCTCGACCGTGCTCATCTGCAGAGATCATTATGACATAGATATAAGTCGATTAGAAATCAGAGATAGGTCGGTTCAATTGAAATATGTGGTTAAACGGATCACTAAATTGCAAAATTCTCGTCGACCGACACTAGACTGATTTTTCTATCGTTTTTGTATCCTTTGTCCGTATTTGAATCCTCGAGATTTTTTCGACAATCGAGAGTCGCCAACGTGTTGAATGGGTTCATTGTGGTTCGAAGAAAATCATCCACGAGGTCGTTTGCACTAAAAATTTCTAAAAGCTACCCGATAGCACAGTCACGCGAAAACGCCGGAGTAAATTAACCGCAAATTTGAATCCGATTTCAGAAATTGAAGGTTTGTCATGTCGAATAAATTCTTGGAATGTCGACTTGTCTCGGAAGATTTTCTGCAACCCGAGATTTTTTGGGAAAAAGTCGTCCTAGGGTCATTTTTGTCCGAGAAAAGCCGGGGGACTGTTTTGATCACGAATTTGGGATGCAAGATGGTTCAATCGATGAGGAAAAATACCAATTTGAGTATTGACTCAATAACGGAATTTATTAAGGCCAAATGGTGTTGAATTAAGAAGGATTAAGTGCCCATTTGGATGGAAAATGCTTGAAATTCGTATGTCCCCCACCCCCCTCAACTTATGGACCTCTTCAATCTTCTAGATGGGAGCATGGGTGGCTGATTCGTGGCCTAGGAACCCAGCTGTGGTGGAGGATGGGTCAAGGGAACATTGGAAGGGAAAATTTGGCCATGGTGGCTCCCTCGTCTCCTTATCTCTCCCTCTCTCCTTCTAGTTGCAGGCTGGCCTTTCTGTCTTCATGGTTGTGCCTTGTAAGCTTTAGATTTCCGAGAGGAAAACCAGTAAGGAGGCCGTTCCAGCCACCCCCCGCCACATGCGCGCCTTTGTTGCGATTTCGCTACACCACCCGCCGTGCGCGTGCCCATGCGACCCCGCGCTCTAGCCGCCTATCTCATGTTCCAGCCACTACCTCAAGCCATGCCAGGGTTGTTCAACTGCTATGTGACGTCGTCGGAGCGCCGTGGAGCTTGCTTGCACCCGATTTGGCCTCCTCGGTTCACCTCAGTCCATTGTCGCATCAATCAGCTCTTGTTTCAACCTTTTTCGGCCTCGGACAGCAGCTGGAATTTGTGGGTTTCTAGCAGCTATCTTGGCCCGTTTTGGCCCGCCCGGACCCCAAAAGTTAGGCCCGCTTTGGAGAGGATCATCCCTCGTTGCGTTCCCATCGATTTGAACCGACCGGTTCGCCAGAACAAGTGGGTTTGCTCGGTAAACCTTACTTAGTAGGTTAATTATGCTTAAGGGTTGTTTAGATTAGCTTAAGTATTGATTAGTGATAAGCTAGGATGGTTAGATTAGCCTTAGAATGGATTAGTGTAACTTAATTAGTGAGATTAGTACCGTTGATGATGGATTAGTCGAATCCCGGTAGAATTCTTGAGTTCGGATCATGGACACTCGCCATTTGCCATTTTTGTGGACCGAAATGGGCTATGAATTTGAGGTTGATGTCTTCTTGAGAAATGTTTTAGACATCCTCAGCTACAACATATATGTTTCTCAAGATTTTTAGCAAGTTAAAACAAGCAGATATCGGCTCCATCATTTTCAAACAGACCCTTAGTTTTTGCTGGAATTGGTGACCTTCTAGGATTCGATGGGTTTTTATCAACTATTAGAGTTCGAATTTTAAAATGGTTTCTTCACAAAAGTTATTTGTCACATCTTCTAATTTAACATAGTCACATTTCAGATCAAATGGACATGCTTTGGATCTCGAACCAAATTGATTTTGGAAAATAGACTTTCTGGAAACGGACACAGTTTTTGGTGCTGGATTGAGCGATTTACTGGGCCGAATCTATAAGGATCTGGGTTAAGGTATCTTATGAAAAATGTTCATTTATGTGTCCTTTACACCATACTAAAATTTGGGAATTTTCCGAACTCGTTTTATTTGGTTTTTGGATTTAAACTTGGAGACATGCGAGTGGGCCTATTCTGCCGGTTAGGGCCGGTTATGATTTTGTGATGGGTCTTGGTGTTTTGAGTGCTGGAAGTTGCACATTTGATGATATAAGGTTGGTTCGTGCCATGCCTAGAGATTATGCTTGATGATTGTGTGAAAGTTAAGAGAATCCGTCCCCAGCGTGTGTTGGTGGACGTTAATAGTTATTAGTCTTTCCCGGCGTGTGTCGGTAGTTATTATTTAACCCCGGCTTGTGTCGGAAATTATTAGTCGTTTCCGGCGTGTGTCGGTAGTTATTAGTCGTTCCCGGCATGTATCAGTAATTATTATTCTTCCTTGACGTGTGTCAGTAATTATTATTCGTTCATGGCGTATGTTAGTATTTATTATTTAACCTCGGCGTGTGTCGGTAGTTATTATGCTTCCTCGGCGTGTGTCGGATAAAACTACTCGTGTAGATAGTAATAGTTAATTAATTGGAATGCTTGTTGAGTTGAATTGATGGACCAGTGTGTGTCGGTAATTCTTGCTTTGATTTGTATTGGTAGTCCTAGCTTGTGTGAGCAGTGATTTAATTATGATTTTGGCTTTGATGTGTATCAATAGCTCTTGCTCGTGTGAGTAGTGATGAAATTGTGATTTTTGCTCGTATGAATAATGATTGGTTTGGACGTTCCAAATTGGTGTGTGAATTTGCTAATTTGCTAAGTGCACATGATTGTGATATGAACTATGTTGACTTGCAGGAATGAACTGAGATCAAGGTAAGCCTCTATGATTGTACGATGGTGTGATTAAGATGTCTTAGGCGTATTGCCCTCCTAATCACGGTTTAGAGAGTGGACTTATTGAGACATTGTCTCACTGGTTATTGTATAACCATTTTCAGGTCCTTAGAAGGTGGTCATGGGGGACCAAAGCCCCGGAGTCTGTGGAGGTGGAGTCCAAAGGATCGGCGTATGTGTCCGACTAGTATGTCGTAGGGCAATTCCTTTTGAGAGTCGGTCTCTTGAAGTCTTGTGTTGGTAGACTTTTGTATAAGACTTAATTGGTCTTTATCAACATGCTTTGTTTGGAAATCCGATGTCTGCTTTTCTATCCGGAGATGGTTCTTGTCGGGGATTTGTTATTCGCTTCCGCATGTACAATAAAATTGAAAGAGTCGGCGACTCGTCACAGGGAAGTCGCAAAATTTTATCAACCACTAAGGGATGGGCACACACTCGAGGATCGAGGCGTGACACCCTGGCCATGGGCTGGCAACCCCAGCCGACCGACGATATAATTCGTTATTTTTAAGTTAAAAAGATAATTAGAGATTGACTTATAAAATCTCTCCTCCAATTTTGTAGAATTGGAATTCATAAATTTAAAAAATAGATCGAATATTCGTATTTTACATTGTTCTCTTTCTCTACGTGTTTATATATTCTTTTCACTGTATTTCTCATGCCACACGTTGGTAACATTTTCCTATTTGTCTGTTGAAGAAAGGCTAACAACTATGTAGAACCAGATGACATCAATATGCTTGTTATTTAGAGGGCGAATAATCATTCCATCGAGAAGCATGAAAGGACTTGTTCGCGAGCCCATGCAAAGTCGACTTGGCCTTGTTCATTGAACATCCACGATTGCAGATAATTGTAATTCTATGTTCATGCTAGCGTCGAAATGGAAACAACGTAACAATCTTTAAATTTTCGAAGATCACAAATCTTTAAAAGTTCTCATTTATGAAATTGATCTTGGAATGATTGAACTAAAAGTTTCGCCTCAATGAATTTCGTTATTCTTGAGGTCAATCACGAGAATAGTAAAAAATTGCGGGAAGCGGAGCTCATAGAATCCCAAGTTAACTTTTACAACTATAGATTATATATCAGCAATATCATGCGCAAATTTTAATCTCGCAAAGTTTGTAATATCTACCAATTTGAAAAAGAGCAAAAAAAAAGAAAAAGAAACAGGAGGGTAAGCATGTGAGGCGATGATTGAACTTGCACCAAATATCCATCGTTCCTCGAGAAAAGTTATACGAAAATGGAATTTTATTCATAAAAATCAAATCCATGATAACAAACAGTATGACATGCCTCGATATTATGTAATTTCATCTAAGGATGTGTGCAATAACAATGAAAATTTCCGGGTCCTTTGGCCCGGCACTCTCCTGTCACTTGTCCACCGAATTGTTGGGTGCAAGTCTGGTTGCAATTCGGGAACATCGAACACGACCCTATGTCCAAAACCCAATTCGTTCCCGCCGCAACTGATGTTCCTGAGATGCACCAAAATTCAGAAAAATTTCAGTGAACAATGTGAGATACAATATAGATGATAGACACGGTGTTTCAATTTAGAATATTCGAGTTGAGGAAATTCTTTCCACATCCGCATGTCATAGCACAATGATGGGGCATAATTTGAAAAATCTAGCTAATGTAGGCATAATTTCCCCAATTGCATAGCACCTCCACATGATTTGCACAAAAAGAGAGGATGTCAAATAACGTTTGCATTTGAATTTTGATACTCTCTGCTTCCTGTTCATCCTTGTGTCCTTTCAATTTTCTGATGGCAAAGTCTAACTGGATTTGATTGAATTTCTCGATAAAGTCTAACGAAGCTAAATGGTATAAGGACAACGAAAGTGCTGTATATTTCGTACGGCGTTTATTTTTATTTTTTATTATTATTGGGTTTAAACTCCATCTATACATTTTAAAGCTTGCAGAAACAAAACCCACTAGCAAAGTATCAAAACGAAGCATGTCCCAAAGGGCCTGCGGAGGGCTTGTCAACCACTTACGGGGGAGGGCTTTTTGTTATAGGACTTCACAATCCAATCAGCTACATTATTAGAGGCCCTATTGCAATGACCAATCTCCAAATTAGAGAAAAGAAGCAAGAGCCCACGGAAGCGCACAGTCTCCCCATAGCGAGCGGTCTATAGACTTCAAGTTGTTCACTAAGTTAAGATAGTCTAACTTCAAAGTGAATCATTATTGTACGGCGCTCACTTGAGTACTATAATAAATTTTTAAACGATCTCTTAAGTGTCATACTTTGTCAAAAAATAAATGTTCGTTGCGAATCCCAAGTGAGGGCCATACGAAAGTCGTAGTACTCAAATAATCGATTGAAAAGCCATTGCTCTCAAATGAGCACCGTATGGAAGTACGAAAGTGATGGCATTTGTATTTTTCCTTTTCTCATGCTAAGGCATACCTGCGAAGCAGAGATATCAGGCAAAGAATGACTACGGATGAAGAAACTCTTCCGAAAGCCATGTTTGTGACCTCTTCTCACTTTTCTTTAAGCTACGATGAGATGAGATAGTGCAACTGGTTGTATGAAATTAAACAAAACCCCTACATATATAGGCAGTCCAATCACCACTGCAAATTAAGAAGGTGAGGCCATACCATATAAAGTACATGCAAATGTGATATCTAAATCTCTAGAGTTCTTTTTTGGGCAATATGCTTTGATGTGAGATACTTTATGGGAATGTAATTATTCCATACAGATTGTCTCCATTTTGATAAGTTTTTCATAATGCAAAAGCAGACTTAATTTTTTTGTCATTAGATAATCGAGGACTTGGTTCTATTTTGGTCAATTAAGATTTTAAGGTCATAAATAGTCTCCATATCATGGGCTGATATATGATGAGGTGTCATTACCACGTCATATCCCATGTCATTCATATGTGCAATTGTCACACCCCAATCCTCGAGTGCGCGTCCATCCCTCACTGGTCGATTAAATAGCGACATTCCAAGACGCATCGCTGATCCCTTCATTTTAATGCACATGCGGAAGCAGATAAATAATCCCCAGACAATAACACAATGGGGTAGGAAAATAGGGCCATATTTTGAAAACCAACATCACACTTATATATACATAACATACCAATCATGTCATATATAATACGAGCCAGTTTAAGGAAAACAAGTCTAAAAACAAAGGTGGGGGTTTCACAGCACTATGGGTCATCTTCCTCCTCTTCATCATCCTCCATGATTTCACCTTTCTCTACAATCCAGTTGGAGCGTTCGGCGGGCTGTATTCGGGAACTACATTCTTGCAAGAGTCGGGTCTCTTTGCATCTACGATTGAGCCTTGAGGAGGATCGGCTGTGCCCTTCCCAAGCGACCTCCAGGCATACGGAAGAATCTCGAGATTCCGGAATAGGACCCTCTCTCTAGCCATCTTGAGCCTGGTGGTACCACGATCTGTATCGATGGGGCACTTTGTGATTGAGACTCGCATCGACCTAGATTATGGACCTTACTAGCTCATAGTCCCAACCCTTAAGGCCCTAATTCATCGAAATATAAGATGTATGCTTTGTAGCTTTCTTAGGTCGTCCAAAAAACTTTGGAGCTGCATCTAAGGACCTGAAATGTTATTTCACAACGGGGTGAGACGACGGCTTAGCGAGTTCTATCCCCTAAGACCAAACTAGGAAGAAAATACGCCCTTAGGGCTACCTAAGCACAAACATAGGTCAGAGGACTTACCTTAGCCTCAATTTCTTCCTGCAAGTCATTCTATCTCAAAGATACCTAATTCACATCAATCAAACAATTCAATCAATCGGATCGAACTATCGATCAATCGACTCAGTCGATTACATGTCATCACGACATTCCCATAGTCGGCCCATTCAATACTATCTATAAGGTCCTATCAAATCATGACTGCTCACCCTAAGCTGAAGATAGATAGTATAGCTCACCCAAAACTAATAACTTATTGCTCGCCCAAAGCTGATAATTTATTGCTCGCTCAAAGCTGATAATTTATTGCTCACTAGAAGCTGACCAAAATACCATTTTTATCATACTCGATAAAAATTATCGTGTGTGGGTACACGGTCAGCCTTAGCCAAGATATAATATTTTCACCCTTGAAAATCCCACTAGTTTCAACAGCCCACAAACATATTTTTTGCGTTGTAAACCGACGCCGTGATTTTCTAATTAATTACCTAAATTAATTAATTCTAGGATAAAATACCCCCAACCATAAATCACCCTCAATCAGCACAAATTAGAACTTAATTAAATAAACGAGATCACACCATTGAAATCAGCATAAAATTCGGGTCACCGGCTATCTCGGTTTAATTTCCCAAAAATAATTAATTAATTAAATAATTACGAAAAATAATAAATAAATGCCAATAAATAGAACTTAGGCTCGTAAAACCTAATTGGAAGCCAAAGGCGGCTTGAAAAATTACCGAACCACTCTAGTTAAATACTAGAGCTTGTCTAGGCTCTAACTACATTACTCTAACCACCTAACATGCATCGATAAGTAACTAATTCACTAAACCGTTCTAACTATCCACCTAATCTAGCTTAGTCTAAACTAATCAACCCTTAAACGTCATTAACTTACTAAGCAAGGATTAGTGAGTTAAACTTGCTTGATGGATGAATCGCTCAATTCAAAACGACCGGGACGGGGAGGAGCTCGACAAAATCCAAGGAGGACCAGCCAACCGGGGTCGGGAACACCTCCAAAACGGGTTGAACAGGTGGTTGAAAAACCCACAACTTGATTGCTGTCGGGGCCGCGAAAGGCTGAAATAAGAGCAGGTTGAGGCGACAACGGGCTGAGGTGGACAGAGGGGACCAAACCGGGTCTAGACGGCGGCGATGAGAGCTTTGGCGGCTTTAGTGATGGCTCAGGCATCCTCGGTAGCTTGTTGGAGGTGAGAACGGCGAAGACGACGCGGCTGGACGATGGTGAGGTGCGGCGGGTTGGCGAGTACATGGGGATAGCGAGCGGCAAGGCGACAGCGTTCCAACGGTGGCTCAACGGTGCAAGAGGCTTCTGGTTCGGCTGCTCTAAAATGCTGAGCTCCAAAAACAGAAAATGAAGAAGAAGGGGGAGACTCTCGATGGCAGAGGGAGGAAGGAGAGAGGGAGGGAGCAAGGGGGCCCACTAGCCTTATTTTCTCCCAAATTGTCTCATTGAGGGCTCCACCACACCCAAGCTGGCTTCCACTCCAATCTTCAGCCCACAATCTTCCTCAAGAAGCCAATGAAAAGGTCCAAAAGTGTAGGCAAGGGGGGTACACGAATTTGCAATGGTTTCTCTCAAATGGACTCTAAATTCCTCTTTGAATCCATCCAATTCGGCTTCAAAAAATTCTAATACTGAGTCAACAATCAAATTGGTATTTTTCCTCACCAATCGAACCATCTTGCTTCCTAATTGCGCGATCAAAAATGGTCTCGACATTTCTGTACAAAACGGCCTTTGACGACTTTTTCCCAAAAGTCTCGATTTGTAGAAAAATCTTTGGAGACTAAGTCGACGTTCCTAAAATGATTTGTGACATGACAGAACTTTCAATTTCTGAAATCATATTCAATTTCGCGGTTAATTTCACTTTGGCGCGTTTTAGCGTGACCTAGTCTACCCGGTAGCTTTCATAAATTTTTAGTGCAAATGACCCGTGGTCGATTTTCTTCGAGCCACAATGAACCTCTTCAACACATTGGCAACTCTCAATTGTTGTGAAAATCTCGAGCATTCAAATACGGACACAAAGTACCAAAATGATAGAAAATTCAATCTAGTGCCGATCAAGGGAAATTTCTCAATTTGGTGGAATAACCCACGTTTAACCACACATTTCAGTCGAACCGACCTATTTATGATTTCCAATCGACTTATATCTTTGCTGCAACGATCTCTATAGATGAGCACGGTCAAGTAATTGATTCTTGGTCGAATCCTCAAGTCTATTGCATTAAAATTCCTTAATGACTTCCTCAGTTAGTCTAGTTATCTCGGGAGTAATCAGCTCTGAGAACAACACTATAGGCGCATCGATGAAATGCTCAATTAATTTAATTGAAATGAAAACTGTAAAATCCAGGATGTCACAGCAATGACATCATACTATGCTTTATCATCATGCCACTATATCAATGCCATGTCATTTAGTGGTTGCATGTTTAGAGAATTTCAATTAAAATTGCATGCCATGTTAAAATAGTTCATTTAATTGTCATTAGAGTTAGGTCATTTAAATTATATGTCAATGTCATTAGAATAATGAGTCATACATATCTACCCTAGGTTAGAATAGAATAATTTGGCTTTCGTTAGAAAGAAGAACTCAAAAAGAATTAATTGGAATTGCATGATAATTAGATACCATATGTCGCAACCCAACCTCGGCAACCACATTAGCGAGCAACAACGTAAACGTAAGGTTTATACGTGGTTAACCACGAGAGTGTCCTCACAACATGTAACTCCAACGATGCCATTACCTCATCCTTTGGGATCGGTACCACAAGTTCTCTTAATCATGGTCTGAGCTCTCCCAAGCTCGCACCTCACGTGGCAGGAGGGTTTATCGTGACTTGACCTCGATGCTATTTTTGGCAAAAAGGCGTAAAGATAAAGTTTAGAGGTATTTCATTATGAAAGTTCATTTAATATACTTCCCCCTAACAAGATATTGTCACCTCATCTTTTTGTTGGAGTCGCAACCACTTAAGCTTACAATCATAGCCATGAGCTTTTCCAAAATGCGTACCTCACGTTGAGGGTAAATTCATTTTAAAGTTTTATTTAAACAAGCTAAATGGTATCTAGGAGTCACCACTAGCCTCATTTTTTAGGGTTGGCTAAAGTGCCCAATCGAGAGTTGGGAGTAATCCCTCGATACCTACGCAACTAGAGATCTAGAGTTTGGGGACTTGGGTTATACTAATGTTGCTATTAGCGCCATTTCAATACCTAATAGTCAATGTGTCATCTGACATGATCATGCATCTCCTTTTACTTTTTCATGCAAATTTACGAGGTAAAGGTAATCATGCATGGATGATTCGCTCGTGCCATTCCAGTCTATTCTAATGGGAACAATAACAAAATAGACAATTAATTGAAAAAAAAATGCGTGAAAGTAAACAACCAAAGCAGTTTAGTAAAAACAAGTAAAGCCCACCCATACGATTTTAAATGCAAGAAAATAAATCCGCAACTCGTCGGATATTTATTTAACGCATGAAAAACCCGAGACATATGTCGGGGAATGAATAGTAAAAATGGTTAGGTCGGATCGGACATTGACCATTCATTGTCTTCGAGTCCTCGGGATCGCCATCTGCACTGACCTATTTCAATTCTAGTCTATTGCTAGAACTAAACTGGAAATTCAAGAGGACGTTTTACATATACAATGCAAGCAACCAAACCAAACATTCAGGGCATTAAAAGATCACCACTCAATCATGAATGGCCTCGAGGTTGGCCTTTGGATTGTACATGCAACGGCCTACTTATGATGCCTACCCCATTCATTGTAAAGTGCGTTATAGCTACTAGCCACCATTTGTGTTCTTGTATGATGACTGAAGCTAAAAGTCTCTAACATGAGTTCTAAATGTCATCCCAAAGTAGCACACGTGATCATGTATCGCACCTAGATCATACATGTAAAAATCACATGTAAAGCGTGTAAGAAAGCATGCACTTGGCCATTTGACCTTATTTCTCAATCAATCAACCAATTGAGTGAGTCAACAATGGATTACTTATTCAATCATCATGACCTTATTTCTCAGTCAATCAATCAATTGAGTGAGCCAACAATAGATCACTTATTCAATCATCATGCGCCAAACATATCCACATGCATTTCATAGCCAGTGAAACAATCAATATATGACTCATGTGATGCCCAAAAAAGATTTTATGGACAATTGGCAAGAATATGCATTATTTCAAAAAAAGATTCGATAAAAGGGACATAATTTTGTCAATATTACGGAGCACATTTAGCTACCGAAGCTAGCTTGGGTGCATCAAAGGGCACAACTGATCAATCGTCGCAAACATTTTAAATATGATCCAAACTTCTATCAACTTGTTCACCTATGAACACGTATGAACTTGTACCCTTTTGAGTATTCGAAATATCTTATAAAGATATATTTCTTTCTTCTAGGGCCTAATTTATCATATTTATGGGAAGAATTATGAACATTAACTACACACTCTCAAGATCATAGGTTACTTAAGTCTGATTTTCTACCAATCAACCATACTTAAGGGTTACAGTGATTGATTTAAAGGACATATTGTAAAATATATAGGTAGCAATCAATAAAGTATCACCTAAATATGAGATAGGTAGATTTGCATGTGCTATCATAGACCTAACAATCTCCAATATGGTCATATTCTTTCTCCAAGCAACCCAATTTTTGTTATGGAGTACTTGAAATAGTCAATTGTCTTACAATTCCTTTTCATCACAAAGAGTCTTCAATTACTCAAATAGATACTCACGTCCACGATTAGTTCTTAATGACTTTATTGTTTTGTTCAATGGATTCTCTACCAAAACTATATATCGTCTAAAATAATCCAATACTTCGGACTTATGGAAGATCAAAAAAAGATAACGAAAACGCGTGAACTCATCTATAAAAGTGATGAAATATGAGACTCCATGCGTGCCCTTCATATTCAATGAATTACAAATGTCAAAATGTATGAGTTGCATTAGAAGTTTGGCTTTGGCTCCTTTACTAAATGGTTTTCTAATTGCTTTTTTCAGCTAGACAATATTTACATATGGGCAGATCAACATTAGTGAATGACCCTAAAAGGCATTCTCTTGCAAATTGTTTCATTTTTTTGTAACCCAATATGACTTAGTTTAGTATGCAAAGTACTTACATCAATCTTGACATTATTAGAAGATATAATTAAAGAAAAACAACAATTAACATTAACACTATAACATCATAATCACTATTTAACACCATTGTTCGTAAAATTCTAAATGCAAGTGAATGTGTCGAACAAGTAATATAATGATGAGAAAGAGTATCATTCCACGAAGATTGATAGTTAATAAACTAATTAAATATTGAAAATAGATTAATTCTAAAATTTATCTAACAAATCAAAATAGAATTAAGAATAAATTAAAAAGAAAAACCTTAAAAGAAAAATTTAGAGACTAAATGCAATAAATTAATCAGATAACGAAACATGTGATAGCTGAATTTTCTAATCTATTTACTATCCTATCTCTACATATAGTAAACCTATTTAGTTTATTAATCATTATATAAACATAAGTGCATTAAGATTTATGAAAATTCTCGGTTTATAATGAGTCTTTTGAATCACCTTATCATTCAAAGCTACACAAATAACATGGTATATGTCTATCCACGTTAATTCATAGTTATATATCATAAGGAACAATTGCATATTATCACTTCTCAATCTCAAATATGCAAATCAAATCATTCAAGTGGTGAACAGTCACTTAAAAATATTAAGCACGATAATATATAACTCACATGAATAAATCACTTGCACGCATAAAAATCATAAAATTTATATCACTATAATTAGGCTACATTGTAGCCCTAACAAAAGAAAATTAGAATATAGTAGAAAAAGAAACGGAAATATAAATTAAATCTAGCATCTTGAATAAAAGAATAAGAATTCTGTCCTCACTTTGTTTTCTCTCCAGAATGCTCAAGAAAAACTTAAAATAATGAAAAATGATCTAAAAATAAAAACCTAGCTGTCTATATTATCCTATTTATAGGATATATTTAAGAATCCTAATGCAATGCAATTGCTTTTTGATTTGAAATCTTGAATTATAGAATTTTCATTTCCTCCATTTTGCCCTTATTTCATAATTTTCTCCATATCTCATTATTCTACATAAATAAGGAAAATTTAAGTAAGTAGAAAGAAATCCAAATATTTTCTAACAAATATTGCATCTTAAAGTACCATGATTGTTGCCTAAAATAGGTAAAATAACTCTATTTTTATAGAGTTATCAATACCCCAAACTTAACATTTTGCTAGTCCTCAAGCAAAAGCAAGAAATAACGTACACTCAAGCTAACAACCTCTTCTATGACATCTTTCCATAATATCTCAAATTCACAATTCTAGAACCTTCCATGACTTTTTGACATAGTCCATCCTATCCAATAAGAGCCACATGCCCACTTCAAGAGAGAAGGAGAAAACTTGCCTTCCTAGTAGCTTGGCAAAAACATCTAGACCTCATTTAATAACTTTGGACTTTAGTTCATTAATGGCATGGATGAATCACCATACTTAGGTGTCCCCTAGAATTTTAGGTTACGATGACCCTGAAAATATAGCCTTGGTGAACAAGGCAAGGCCCAACTAATTAGAAAAGGACATTAGTAATCTAAAGGGCTTTTGTGTCTCCTAGGGCCATAGGCAAATTATGAACGTAAATTGAGCCTTGGAGAATAAACCAATAGATGGACCAATCACAAGTTAACATCAAGGGACATAGGTGCCAACTCAAGAGGATAGATAGGTCACCTTGCCTCCTAGGTGTAATCATGAGCTTGCATAAAAAATCTAAGAGGATGAGGCCTATAAATAAGAGCCACCCTTACATTTTAAGGATTAGCCATTTTCTCTCCTCTTCCTCTTCTTTCTTTCTTTGATGCTCTCCTCCTCAAAGCCGCCCAAGAGCCGAGCATTTCCCGAAGAAGCATCTTGGAGCTAGGTCCAAAAAATTGTAAGTGGAATTTCCTAACTCTTTGATGGGGTGATGTACTACATGTATCGATTTTAGGATCTTGTCATCATTTACTTGCTTTGGCCTATATTATTATGCTTGTTATGTTTCCATATGTTTGTTGTTGTATCAAGTAAATTCATGGTCTCGCATGAGTGTCAAGCACACGTGAATGTCGAGGAAAGGTCTCGGCGACTTTAGACGTGTGCTGAGGTGGGCGCACGATTCACGCTTGGTTTCAGGACAACATTGAGGCTTGTTGTTACTTGAGGCAAGCATCGGGTCGATGCTAAATCGGGAGCGAACAATTCCAAGTCAAGACCATGAGCCCGAATTGCATTCAGCATGAGTCTAGTTTAATAGGGCATAAAAGTTAATGATTCACTTTGCATGGCACGCCTTCAAGCCTTTACATTTGGTTAAAGATTCAAGATAAAATGAATTAATTAATGCTTGATATACATGAACACATGATGGACTTTTATCGCCAACGCTGAGGAATGCCGGGTCGTTGCCTAGGGTAAAACCCCAAATGCCATCCTAATATTGAGATCATGGACAATGCCTGCTCAGGTGAGGTCAATGCATGGGAGTCGTCTAGGATGCCGTCCTGATAATAAGATCAAGATGATACCGGTTGCCAAGAAGGGGACCAATGCTTGTTTGATAACGAAAGAGTCAATGAATTTCGATTAACTAAAAGTGATTGAAATAAATTGGAAATCCATGTGTGGTTCTTGACTGATACATGTGTGGTGTTTGAATTGATGCTTGCAAAAGTTGGGTTTGTTTGATATTAGTTGTTGAGTCCTTGCATCATTTTGAACATATGTTTGCATTGGGTCACTTGGTGCATAAACAAGTCTTGCGTGCCGCACGCATCCTTCTAGAACCGAAATGGTAGTAAGCCATGAATCTTTGAAAAGCTTGTTTTTATGCACCAACTTTTTGTCTTTAATCCTCAAGAGCACATAGAAGATTAAGAGGTTTTCATATGCATAAGGCAAGTCACGAGCCTTGCCATTGATTTGCCATCGACAAGTGGGTGGTGATTTTGTACTTGAAGATTGACGGTGAGACGTCCTCCTATAAAGGAATTAGGAATTTCTACTGTGACATTCTGAAAATTGGCCCATGTTTTGAATATATGAAATGGTTATTTCATCGACGCGCTTATGGTTATTTTACTCGGAAATGATCACTCGCAAGTTTACTAATCTATTAGGTGAGGCCGTTAAGGGATATATACGCGACAGACTAGAGAATTTGATTGGAAATCGACCGCTCGACCATAATAATAAGTAAGGGTCAATATGACACTGTTATAAATCGATTAGCAAACGAATAAAAGTCAATTCAATAAAATTTCATAGTCGAATTGCGGGTGGTTCCGCACAATTGCGATATTCGCGTCGAACAGCAATAAACTGATTTTCTATTAATAATATATTCGGAACACGTAATTGAACCCTCGCGATTATATGACAACCGAGGGTCGTCTACGATTTGAAGATGCACAAATGTGGATAAAAAATTATCGACCACAGGTCAAACGCATTAAAATCCCTAAAAGCTACCCGGTAGATTAAATCATACTAAAGTCACGTCTCCATTTGCTTCATTCAACTTTTCTCGATTGTATTTCTACATGTGAATGCCCAAATTTGGCTGAGTGAATGAATATCCTTTCATATTGCTGCAAATTCCATCGATTCCTTTCTCAAGCTCCCTCATCATCTCCACGATTTTAGGGCCAGCTCATTCCATGAGCATTAACTTCTTGATTCCTTCCCTCAATTTCTCTCTTTTTAACCCCTTGCTAAATCTCCCGCCAATCTTGCCTCTTACCTGCCATATTTTCGAGTGAAAATATCTCATTGATTTCTCCGCTTGGCTGGCCATGTTCTCTTTCACGATTTTGCCCCCTCAAATCTCAGAAATTTTCTCATTATAGATTTCAAATAAAATCTCTTAAGTTGACATTGAAGAGAAACGTTAGAACAGAGTCGCTCCTTTGTTGCTCCAGAATGACGAAAGGCGATGGTTAGTAGTAGCTATAGCGGTGAGTTGATCGATACAGAGAGAGCCAAAGAAGAAGACTAAGTCACTCGACACACCGGACTCAACATCATTAAGTCTCATTCTAACCTCGTCTTCGCACAACTGGAGATCTTGGGTTGCTTGAGCCCTTCGACACCCTCATGGTGACAAGGAGCCAAAGTCGCGGAGGGGTTTTCGGGGGTTGTGGCGCAGCATAGGTCTGGATGTTGATGGGGGAGCGCCGGTGAGAGTAGTCCGTCACGTGAACAGTGTGGAGCTAGGAGGGCATAGAAGGGAGTAAAGAGAACAAAAAAATAGAAAAGGAAAAATGACGTGAAGGGAGAGGAGGGAAAAATGTACACATGGAAATGACGACTTCTTTTTAAAAATAAAAGCCAATATAGATTAAATTTTAATTATTAAAGCCATGTACTTATTTTGACCAGAAATTCTCATTGGAGACACTTAAATTATCATTTTTTCTCCAATTTGATACTTCAGTGAGTCGAACACAAAAGTGAGCATCATATGCAACTTTTAGCTCTTCTAGTGTACTTCTCTCAGATTAAATTGGTATAATGAAAATGTTTATTACAAAATTGGAAAATTCTCTAAAGGTTCATTAATGAATTAGTATAATTAAAAAGCTTATGACTGAATTGACCGTCGTGCAAGTAAGTTTAAGACTTTTTGGACAATTTTTCTTGCATTTTTGTAACTCATGACTAAGTAATCAATATAATTCGTTATTTTTAAGTTAAAAAGATAATTAGAGATTGACTTATAAAATCTCTCCTCCAATTTTGTGGAATTGGAATTCATAAATTTAAAATAGATCAAATATTCGTATTTTACATTGTTCTCTTTCTCTATGTGTTTATATATTCTTTTCGCTGTATTTCTCATGCCAAACGTTGGTAACAGTTTCCTATTCGTCTGTTGAAGAAAGGTTAACAACTATGTAGAACCAGATGACATCAATATGCTTGTTATTTAGAAGGCGAATAATCATTCCATCGAGAAGCATGAAAGGACTTGTTCGCGAGCCCATGCAAGAGTCGACTTGGCCTTGTTCATTGAACATCCACGATTGCAGATAATTGTAATTCTATGTTCATGCTAGTGTCACGGCCCGAAAGTTGGCAAGTCCAAGAGGTTTCCATGGCACGAGTGTGACACGTGATGACCTCGACTTATGTTCCCGAGATGTAAAGTATTCTCCTAGGGACGGGCGATACTGTATTTGTATGCATATGTTATAAATGCGAGTAGCTAGTAGTTGGCAATGAATGTCGGTAGTTGGTAGATGGGGAGGCGCAATCTTTACCGTTGGATCTAAGGAAGATCTACGGATAGGGTTTGCCTTATACTTATATATAAAAGGGTCTCATCCCTCATTGTAAAGCATTCACAAGTTATATGAAAAGCAGAGCTTCTCTCTCTAAGAATATTCTCTCTCTACAAAGTCCCTTGTGAGTCGAGTGTTGAAAGGCTGCTTAGGGGTAAAACCTTAAGGCCGCACGGGTAGCCTTCACGTGAACGAGGAGTGATCGAGAGTGAATCAATCAGCCCGTGACAAGTGGTATCAGAGCTGATTTGTGATCCAAGCACAAGTGCAATGGCTGATCCACGATCTGATGAGGCATTGGTCCTGGGTGGTGACTGCGCTGATCGTGGGCGGAATGCCGAGAAGGGCGGTGCCAAGGGGAAGCAGACCGGTGGGGGTTCGAAGGAGCCGACGGGGGATCTTGGACAAAGGATGGCGAAGCTAGAGTTGTTCGTCTCCGATGTCCAAGGATCGGTCGATGACCTGACCCAGACCGTGGACGGAGCTGACGCCGGAAGGGAGGAGCTGGTTGCGGAAGTGCAAGAGCTCAAGACCGGCATGGGAGAACTCCGCCACGAGTTGTTGGGGACCCTACAGGAGGAACTCGCACAATGGTACGAACCCTTGGAGGCCACCATGGTGGCCATGCACGCGGAAATAGCGGAGCTTATGGGTAAGCTCGCTAACGCACAAGCTGCACTCGTGAACGGTGTGATCACGGTGCAAGGTCCACGAGTGGACACGCCAAAGCCAAAGGAATTCCAGGGCTCGCGGGTGGCCAAGGACGTGAACAACTTTCTATGGTACATGAAGCGATACTTCCAGGCCATGGGAATCAACAACGACCAAACCTGGGTAAACACTGCATCTATGTACTTAGCGGATAGTGCTTTGTTGTGGTGGCGTCATCGGTCGGATGATAGGTGCGGGAATCCTATCGCGACCTGGGGTGGTTTCGTCGAGGAGTTCCGACGGAACTACTTTCCCGCTTATGCAGAGGAGGAAGCTCGTGATGAGCTGAAGCGTCTCGAGCAGAAGGGTGGTGTGCGCGACTACATCAAGCAATCCTTGGAGTTGCTACTCCAAAATCCCTCGATGAATGAAGTCGAAGCATTTCACCAGTTCATGGGCGGTCTCAAGCCATGGACGAAGCAAGAGTTAAAGCGGTACAACGTGGGAGATCTCACTACGGCCATGACCGTAGCCAAGTCACTCGTGGAGTACAAGGCGTTGCCTTCCACATCCCGACCGAACACCCGTCCAAGGGACAAAGGCACTGGTGGGGGAGATCGGGGTAGATTCAACAATCGCCCGACTGGAGCTAGACCACCGAATGGTCTCATCCTCACCGAGCTAATGCGGTGCCAAATGGAGGTGGGCAAAGGAAGGTACGCTCGTATAGCTGTTTGTTTTGCAACGGTCCGCACATGGCGCGGGATTGCCCGAACAAAGCCAAGCTGGCCGCTCTTTGCAAAGAGGACGAACCTAGGGAGGAAGCACGGTTAGGATCGCTGCGACTCCTTAGCACGATCAAGGCCAAGAAGGCGAAGGAGCCTAAAGGCTTGATGTTCGTGGACGTGAAGATCGGAGTGACCATGATGAGTGCGCTCGTGGACACGGGAGCATCCGACATCTTCATCTCGGAGGAAGCTACGAAGAAACTTAACCTATGGGTTGAGAAGGGAGTCGGTTGGCTCAAGACCGTGAATTCAAAGGAAGTCCCTACGATTGGAGTTGCAAGGGACGTGGAGCTACAACTCGGGTCATGGAGAGGCAAGGAGACTCTAGAGATCATTCCACTTGATGACTATGATATTGTCATTGGAATTAAATTCCTAGATAGGATCCATGCTATTGTAGTTTCCTTTGCAGAATCTATATGCGTATTGGACAAGAATAGTCAATGCGTGATTCCGGTTCATCGTGAGTCGGATCGTGATCAAAAGATGATCTCAGCCATACGACTCACTAAAGGAGCAAGGAAGGGTGAGGTGACCTTCCTGGCGGCCTTGAAGATCGAGGACAACAAGGGTGAAGGGAAGGAAGTCCCGATGGAAGCAACCCAAGTCCTCGACTCATTCAAGGATGTCATGCCTTTGGAACTGCCGAAGAAGTTGCCACCCAAGAGAGAGGTGGATCACCGGATCGAGCTAGTGCCTGATGCTCGACCGCCTGCCATGGCGCCTTACTGTATGGCGCCACCCGAGTTGGAAGAGTTGAGGAGGCAACTCAAGGAGCTGCTCGATGCGGGCTACATACGGCCGTCAAAAGCCCCGTTCGGTGCACCGATCCTGTTCCAAAAGAAGCACGATGGGTCACTCCGGATGTGCATCGACTACCGGGCACTGAACAAGTTGACTGTGAAGAAAAAGTACCCAATCCTGCTCATTGCAAATCTCTTTGATCAACTTGGGGGAGCTCAGTGGTTCACCAAGCTGGATCTTCGATCGGGATACTACCAAGTTCGGATCGCTGAAGGGGACGAGCCGAAGACAGCTTGCGTGATGCGGTATGGATCCTATGAGTTCCTGGTGATGCCGTTCGGCTTGACCAACACTCCGGCCACTTTCTACACAATGATGAACAAGGTACTCCACCATTTCCTAGATAGGTTTGTAGTGGTTTACCTAGACGATATTGTGATTTATAGTCAAACGTTGGGAGAGCATATCAAACATCTAAGGCAAGTCTTCCAAGTCTTGCGCGAGAACAAGCTGTACGTCAAGCGTGAGAAGTGTGCCTTTGCCCAAGAAGAAGTTCCGTTCTTGGGGCACATTGTCAGGGGTGGACGTGTGCGGATGGACAAGGCAAAGATTCAATCGATCGTCGAATGGGAGCCGTCGACGAAGGTACCTGTGTTGAGGTCGTTCTTGGGCCTCACCAACTACTACCGACGGTTCGTGCGGAGCTATTCGAGCATCACCGTGCCCCTCACGGACCTACTAAAGAAGGAGAAAGCATGGGAGTGGACGGATCGATGCCAAAGAGCCTTTGACCGATTGAGGGCCGCCATGACCGAGGAGCCGGTGTTGGCGTTGCCCGACCACACCAAACCTTACGAGGTAGAGACGGACGCATCGGATTATGCAATCGGTGGCGTTCGAGTCCCGAAAGCTTAACGACACCGAGCGTTGATACACCGTCCAAGAGAAGGAGATGACCATGGTGGTGCACTGCCTTCGGACGTGGAGACACTACATCCTGGGATCGAAGTTCGTCGTGAGGACGGACAACGTGGCCACGAGTCACTTCCAGACCCAAAAGAAGTTGAGTCCGAAGCAAGCTTGATGGCAAGATTTTCTGGCGGAATTCGACTACGCGTTGGAGTACAAGCCGGGGAAGAGCAACTCCATGGCCGACGCGTTGAGTCAAAGACGAAGCTGATGAGCCACACGATGAGTCGACTGAGCTGTCCTTGGGTCAACCGCATCAAGGAGGGGTTGACACATGATCCAAGAGCTCAAGCCTTCATCAGGTATGCCAAGGAAGGTAAGACTCGACAATTTTGGTGTGAGGACGAAATCCACTACACCAAGGGAAGGCACTTATATGTGCCCTTCTATGGGAAGCTGAGGAAAGACATCTTGCGCGAGTGCCACGATTCGAAGTGGGCGGGTCATCCAGGGATCCACCTTACGTTGGCCCTCGTCGAAGATCGTTTCTACTGGCCTCAAATGCAGGACGACGTGGAGGCGTATGTGAAGACTTGTCTGGTATGCCAACAAGACAAGCTGGAGCAACGGTCGTCGCTGAGTTTGCTGGAGCCACTTCCCATCCCAACTCGTCCATGGGAAAGCATTTCCATGGACTTCATTGTCAACCTGCTGAAGTCCGAAGGGTGCCGGACTCTAATGGTGGTGGTTGATCGGTTCTCAAAATATGCAACATCTGTGCCTGCAACAAAGGATTGCCCGGCCGAGGAAGCAGCCAAGCTGTTCATGAAACACGTGGTGAAGTATTGGGGAGTGCCACAAACAATCGTGAGCGATCGGGATCCCCGCTTCACGGGACGTTTCTGGTCCGAGTTGTTCAAGCTGCTGGGTTGGATCTGAACATGTCAACGAGTTTGCATCCCCAAACTGACGGTCAAACAGAGCGGGTCAATGCACTCTTGGAGATCTACCTCCGGCACTATGTGAGCATGATGCAAATGAATTGGGCAAAGTTGATCGATGTAGCCCAGTTCTCCTACAACTTGCAGTGGAGCGAGTCGACCGGCCAGAGTCCGTTCGAGGTTGCAACTAGGTAGCAACCGAACACTGTGGCACCCCTTGACAGCCCCCGATCCGATTAGGGTCGCCACAGTTCGCTTACCATTCAACTTTTCCTAATAACATGTCACTCTGATACCATTAACAATTGCAGCGGGTCCATACAACTTGGGGGTTTACATTTTTTTTTCGATCGGTCCCTTGCGCAATTTATATGCGGAAGCACATCCAACAACTCCCTTCCCTATATTCAGAAAACGATGCACACCTACTAAACATCTTATATAAGTTAAAACCGAACACGTTTATTTACATAGAGCAGATTGACATCTTTAGTCGGTACATCAAAATACCGTAGTTTTCTATACTCGGCTACACTTCAAAGGATGACCGACATCTTCTCCAACAGTTGAATACTTAAAGTTCATCGATCAGTGTCGGCGTCCAAAAGTTCCTCCCTTTGCTATCCTCCTTGCAATCATAACCAACCACTTGATTCATCTACTGGTAGCAGTGGCAGTAGAGGTATCTTATCTAGTCTGAAATGTTATTCCCCAAAAGGGGTGAGTACAACCACTCAGTAGGTAAAGGAATCCAATAACCACTCAATGCATCATACAAGTCATACATGCATTGCAGGCATTACTTACCTTGAAGCCATGCGCATACTATCAAGCATCATCATCGCAATCATAACACATGCATGTGTATCATTATTATATCATGTACATGTCATCATTATCATGACATCATCACAACACATATGTCATCATCATCATGGCATCATCATATCATACAGGTCATTATCATCATGGCATCATCACATCATACAGGTCATTATCATCATGGCATCATCACATCACACATGTCCTCCTGCCATATCATATATCATCACCATCATTATGCATATCAAGCCATGCGTGGTCATCATTATATCACATCTCATATCATCATCATCATGCATATCATCATGCCATGGTCATTATCATCATGGCATCATCACATCACACATGTCCTCTTGCCATATCATATATCATCACCATCATTATGCATATCATGCCATGGGTGATCATTATTATATCACATCACATATCATCATCATGCATATCATCATGCCATGGTTTAATTCCCATTTTTAACTTTCAATTTGATCACCACATCACCCATTCCTCAAATCATCAATTTCATCATCCCCTCGAGCAAAGACCTCCGAGGCTTCCAGCATTCAGCCATTCCAGGCCACCGGGCATCCGGCCCCCCCCACATTCCGGGCATCTCGCATCCCAACTGGCATCACGAGGCATTCCCCTCGGGCAAAGACCTCCGACAGGGCTTCCGGCATTTACACTCCCTGGCCGGGCATCCGGCACCCCTACTGGCATCGCGAGGCATCCCCCCTAGGCACAAACCTTCAGGGCTTCCGGAATTATGTACCGACATACCACCAGGCCTCCCCTAGAATTACGTACCATATACCACCGGGCATCCCGACACTCCCGGGGCCATCCGGCAATGCATCTCTATACATTCCGGGCATTATCCTCCACCACAACCACCTCCTCACTTATCATTATCCACATTTACCATTTTTGGTCTTAATTTAACATGGCATATGGCGTAACATCAAACAAGTCATACTTGGCATAGGATTCACACATGCATCTCAATTTAATGTCATACATATACCAAGACTTTATCACACATGCAACATTATAAATAAATTAAATGGAATTTATGGCAAATAAAATAATCTATTTTATTTTATTTTATTATTTTTTTATTATTTTTTATTTAAATTTAATATCTATAAATTCCCAAAATTATAAAAATTCAAGAAATTATTAAACAAACCAATAGGATGATAATTACATGCAAAATTCATGGCCAAATTGAATTTTACACAATCTCACAATTTTTACAAAACATCCTATGATTCTCGGACGAAACCAGAACGCACAGTTTCCGAAGAAATTCAATTAAAATATCCATATGGCCTTCAAAAATTGTGAAATTTTACTGTATTATAGCCAAGACATTTTTGTACAACTTTCATGAAGAACTCCAAGCCAGATTCTTTTTATATTATTTTATACAGTCTCACGAAGCTTCTGGATCCATTACCGCATCATCCAGTGTATAGACCTCCGAAATATTAAGTTTTAACCTACCTATTCTCTTTCATTTTCTCTGAAATTTGGATATGTTATACATCAAGATATACTTTACAAGTTTCATGAAGAGATCTAAGTCAAATAACCAGATTATAGTCGTCATTTAAGTCCATGAAGTCCCGGGTGTCTCGGAACACATCACCAGAATCATCGTCTTCAAGATATAGTCGATTTACTAGGCTATACTTGTTCATTTCACTTAAAATTTGAGTATGTTGTATTTTAAGATGTCACCTACAACTTTCATGGAGAAATCAAAGTGATATTCTCAATACAAACCAACATGCAATCACAAATCCAACAAAAGGTCAGTAAAAACTCTCCAGATCTGAGGTCTCTGTAAGATGAGCCTTTAACCCCTCAAATCTCCATCATTTTCCACAAAATTTTAGTATGTTGTATTACAAGATGTTAGCTACAACTTTCATGAAGAAATTGAAGCCAGAATCTGACTCTAAACACACATGCAAGCTCAAACAACTTTCTGACTCCCACGGTCCGAGCAAGAACAGTCACACCATTCACACACAACTCATCCATGCTTCGGTTTTTCTCATCTAACACCCAAGAATTCAACATGCAAACATCATACAAGCATGCAAGAGAAGCTAGAGGACTCCCACTTGCCTTTGTACCGAGCTACAACGAGCACGACAGTGGACGAACGCACGGCGACGGACGAGCGGACAGCTCCTTCTCTCGGCCTCCCTCTCTCTCTCGCGCAACTCTCTCTCCCTTTGGCTTGGACGACAACCCTCAACCATCAGCCACTCCCTCTCTCTCTTCCTTTTGGTGCCTTATATATTGCATGCATTCTAGGTTTGCATGGGGGACACTTGTCCCTAAGAAGGAGACAAGTGTCTCCTTTGCCGAAGACACTTGGAAGCCATGCGGCTACCCCTCCATGCGACAATGGGCCGGGCTTATGGCCCACTTTAGGCCCATCTCACTTGGGCCTAAAGCCCAAACTTAAATGGCCCAGTTTATTTTATTTTATTTTTTATAATATATCTTAATCATCATTTAAATAAATATCTAATTGCATAAATAATAAGGCCATTAAACTTATAGTCACAAATCCATAAATTCCAATTTATGATGCACATGGCCAATGATAGAATTTTCTTTCCTATCACATAATTATCCCTTAAAAGCTTGGCCATATATCTTATTGCAAATTATGGATTAAATGGCCATAAAATAACTTGATGGTACTTCCATCACTTATTCATAGACTTTAATGTAACTAGAGGTCGTTAAGAATTTTGGGATGCCACAAACACCCCGGGCACAATTGCTTTGGGCTATCGGGGGAGTAGTCCCCCCGCATACAAGTTCGCCAAGAACATGCAAGAAGAGGCGGACTTGGCACGGGCGTGTCTACACAAGGCCTCCAAACGCATGAAGAAATGGGAGGATAAGAAGCGACGGCACGTGGAGTTCCAAGTTAGAGACCAAGTGCTGGCCAAGCTGCACGTCGTTCATCGATACAAAGACGTGCACAAGGGGTTGATCCGTCGTTACGAGGGACCATTTCAAGTGCTACAACGAGTTGGAAAGGTCGCATACAAGCTGGAGCTACCACCAAAGCTAAAGGTGCATCCGGTTTTCCACGTAAGTATGCTCAAACCTTTCCAAGTTGATGAGGAAGACCCGGATCGAGGGGAGTCACAACGGGCGTCGCTTGGGGCCAAGACCTCGTATGATCGAGAAGTCAAGAGCATTTTGGCGGATCGAGTTATACGAAAGAGGTATTGTGCGGCCAAGCGTGAGTATTTGATCTGATGGAAGGGTCTTCCAGAGAGTGAAGCCAGTTGGGAGCCCGAGGAGAGTCTTTGGCAATTCAAGAAAGCGATCGAAGATTTTCATGCCGAAGACGCGACGAGGGCGTCGCCTGATTAAGTGGGGGAGAACGTCACGGCCCGAAAGTTAGCAAGTCCAAGAGGTTTCCATGGCACGGGCGTGACACGTGATGACCCTCGACTTATGTTCCTGAGATGTAAAGTATTCTCCTAGGGGTGGGCGATACTGTAATTGTACGCATATGTTATAAATGCGAGTAGCTAGTAGTTGGCAATGAATGCCGGTAGTTGGTAGATGGGGAGGCGCAATCTCCACCATTGGATCTAAGGGAGATCTACGGACAGGGTTTGCCTTATACTTGTATATAAAGGGGTCTCCTTTCTCATTGTAAAGCATTCACAAGTTATATGAAAAGCAGAGCTTCTCTCTCTAAGAAGTTTCTCTCTCTACAAAGTCCCTTGTGAGTCGAGTGTTGAAAGGCTGCTTAGGGGTAAAACCTTAAGGCTGCACAAGTAGCCTTCGAGTGAACGAGGAGTGATCGAGAGTGAATCGATCGGCCCGTGACACTAGCGTCAAAATGGAAACAACATAACAATCTTTACATTTTCAAAGATCACAAATCTTTAAAAGTTCTCATTTTCTCATTTATGAAATTGATCTTGGAATGATTGAACTAAAAAGTTTTGCCTCTATGAATTTCATTATTCTTGAGGTCAATCATGAGAATAGTAAAAAATTGCGAGAAGTGGAGCTCATAGAATCCCAAGTTAACTTTTAAAACTATAGATTATATATTAGCAATATCATGCACAAACTTTAAGCTTGCAAAGTTTGTAATATCTACCAATTTGAAAAAGAGCAAAAAAGAGAAAAAGAAACAGAGGAG
Source organism: Eucalyptus decipiens (assembly GCA_014182575.1). Taxonomy (NCBI): domain Eukaryota; kingdom Viridiplantae; phylum Streptophyta; class Magnoliopsida; order Myrtales; family Myrtaceae; genus Eucalyptus; species Eucalyptus decipiens. The sequence continues at coordinate 19,558,456 of CM024610.1, forward strand.
GGTAAGCACGTGAGGCGATGATTGAACTTGCACCAAATATCCTTCGTTCCTTGAGAAAAGTTATACGAAAATGCAATTTTATTCATAAAAATCGAATCCATGATAACAAACAGTTTGACATAGCCCGATATTATGTAATTTCATCTAAGCAGATGTGCAATAACAATGAAAATTTCCGGGTCCTTTGGCCCGGCACTCTCCTGTCACATGTCCACCGAATTGTTGGGTGCAAGTCTGGTTGCAATTGTGAACATCAAACACGACCCTATGTCCAAAACCCAATTCGTTCCCTCCGCAACTGATGTTCCTGAGATGCACCAAAATTCAGCAAAATTTCAGTGAACAATGTGAGACACAATATAGATGATAGAAACAGTGTTTCAATTTAGAATATTCAAGTTGAGGAAATTGTTTCCACATCCGTATGTCATAGCACAATGATGGGGACATAATTTGAAAAATCTAGCTAATGTAGGCATAATTTCCCCAATCCCATAGCACCTCCACATGATTTGCACAAAAAAAGAGGATGTCAAATAACGTTTGCATTTGAATTTTGATACTCTCTGCTTCCTGTTCATCCTTGTGTCCTTTCAATTTTCTGATGGCAAAGTCTGTTGTACTTTAGCTAGTACGTCCATGATGGGGTGCGATTGGACCGCACCATTTAGACTTGATATGCCACGATAAAGGGGTGTGATGGGGTCATATAAAAGGCCCTTGAAGACAACCGTTGGAGTGGTTGGACAAATGTACATTCAGAACATTTTCTTCATTTTCTCTCCCATTTTCATCAAGGCGTTCCATTTCATCTTTACAAGAACAGTAGGCATTTACGCTATGGAAATCGAGTGCTTTCCTCGTGATTGCATCCAAACTAACGTGAGGAAGTGTTGTTCGTGTTTCATCGGTAATTCAACGTTCGTTCCGGGGCTATTTGCTGTTTGCGCATCAGAATCAGGTAAGTTGTCTTCCGCCAACTTGAATTCCAATATTGGTATCAGAGCCCGGTCATGATTTCTGCCTTGTTTGTCATTGAGTTTTCTCATTTACCATTTGATACAGAGATTGTATTCTACACTGTTTTTGATGTCTAATGGTCGGAATTGCAATCTGAAAACTCAAAATCGAACCGAAGTGAAGAACGGGTTTGGGGTTGCGTGCATCCGTGAGGTTTTGTCCATTTTTCGAAATAATTTTTTGATCAAAATTAATTTTTGAATATACAGGGTGAAAGATCTCGTCGAGACGAGTCTGGCAATGGGTCGAGCGCCGCCGGGAGACGCCGAACACGCCCACACGCATGACCAAAAGCCGCTACGCGTGGGCGCCACACGCCTGAAGCGCTGGCAAAGCCAGCACATGCGCCACACACGCCGATCAACGAATCGGCACGTGTGCGACGCACGCCCGCCGGCGAACCGGTGCATGGTGACGTCACCGTGACGTCATCCAACGGTCGGTTGCCGAATGACGTCATCGATGACGTCACCGCTGGCGACAGTTGGCTGGCCGATCACCAATCGGTGACCCGACCCGACCCGACCCGAGATCCAACCCGGTTGACCTGACCCGAGATCCAACCGTTGACCGGTCAATGATCGGACCGGTCGGATCGGTCACCGGTCGAACCGATTGGACCGGTCGGACCGGCCAGGAGCCGTTTGGCTCTGTTTGGCTCGTTGGCGCGTGTGCCAAATGCTTCGCGCACTCAGGCGGCGCATGGGGGCGCATGCGAGCTCCAATTGGAGCGTGGTCAGATGCGTTGAATTCGTATGGATATGCTCTACATTGTGGTATAATTATTTTTACTTTTGAATTTTATAAATGTATAAAAATGTGTAGGAAACCCTATGTACGCATATTTTTTTGGGTTTAATGCAGTTTATTCATTTGTAGCTTGTATTTTCTTATGATTTAGGAAATATAGTAGCTAACTTGTGTGCAAATGATGTTATATATACTATGTAGAGCTTGGCTCAATGATATGATGTATATATTTTTAATATACTTGCAATTCTCTAGTTGCTAAAAAATTAGAATAATGGTAGGAAATCCATTACACGTTGAATTGCATTTTTTATTATAGTTGAAGCATGATTGTTGTTTATACGTTGGTTATTATCATGCTATATTTTTGTGTTAAGAAAAAATGTAGAAATTACATAAGGTCATGTAATTATTTTTCCTAGTGGGAGTTCGTAGATTGGTAGAATTTAAAGGAGTTCTCATCTAGAACTTAAAATTTATGCAAATTAAACTAATTAATGATAATAGAACAATTGTACATAGAAGTTGATTGGGAACATAGTGAACTTTTGCTTTTGTGTCTTTTGTTGAATTATCATTAATTTAGTTTGTCTTTGTTGCAAATTAAATATGTGTGTTACTCTGTAAAGTGTGCTAGTATTGATTCTGCGTTTATTATGTCAATGTGTTATAGCAATTGATTATGGCTTCGGGATCCAAGACCATTGTTGCTGACCTCAATAAGGATAAGAAGCTGAACGGTGACATTTATGATATTTGGCATCGAAAGGTTCAGTACATCCTTGAGGAGCAGGAGGTTTTGGAAACCCTCAACCATACCATGGATGAACCTGAGCATGGAACTTCAGCTCAAGACAGGAGAGATCTGGAAGCTTATCAAGCTTGGAAAAAGAAAAATAGCATTGCTCGCATCATGTTGCTGAGTTGTATGCAAGATGATCTCATGTATGAGTTTGAGAGTTATGATAAAGCTCAAGCTATGTGGGTTGCCTTGAAAGATAAGTTTGGGGATACATCTGCCACTAAATTAAGGAGACTCACCATCAAGTTTGACACATTCCGAAAGCACCCAAATGTAATGATGAGGCAGCATCTTCGGGAGATGTCAAACATGATCCATGAGCTGAAGTCGGCAGGTCACTCCCTTACTGATGAACAGCAAGTTCAGGTTGTTATAATGTCTCTTCTTGATAATTGGGAGCATATGAAGATCAATATGACGCATAATGAGAACATCATCACTTTTGATGATATTGCGCGTCATTTGGAATTAGAAGATGAACGCCTAGAGGCTGCGAGATCCTCTACCCATGCTTATGTTGCTGAATTGAGTTCGCGCAAAGCTTCGGGTTTCAAGCGCAAGAGGAATCTTCAGTTCAACAATAAAGGGAAGAGGATTGATCAGGCACCCAAGAGGGCTAAGACCTTCCGACGCAAGAAGCGTGGTGGGAAGAATGGCAAGGCTAAGATGGAATGCCACAATTGTGGCAAGATGGGTCACTTTGCTCATGAATGCACTGAGCCGAAAAAAGTACCCTATTACTCCATTACTTTAACTAATGCTTTTGTTTCTAGTACTGTAATGCTTGCTGAATCTCGTCTAATGTGGACTGTAGACTCAGGAACAACAGACCATGTATCTAGAGACTAAGAAGCATTTGTGGAGTATCGTCGAATACCGCCTGGAAGAAGATGGATATATGTTGGGAATAACTCAAGAGTTGAAGTGAAGAGTATCGGCACATGTAAATTAATCTTACGTGGTGGTCGAAACCTATTCCTGCATGATGTCCTTTATGTTCCAGATATTCGACGAAACTTGGTCTCTATAGTTGTTCTTCTTAGCTTAGGTTATGTATTGAATTTCCATGGTAATTGTGTTGACATTTTGTATGTAATAGTTTATTATGGTTCAAGTCATGTATCGAATGGTTTTATGGTGTTAGACATTGACTATGATCAGTTCAATGTTAATATTGATGGTTGTTTTTCTTTAATTGCGTCTTCTAATAACGTTGAGATTGATGCAAGTACTTGGCATGCTAGATTAGGTCACATTGGATTGCAAAGAATGCAAATATTAGCTAGAGAAGGCCTTTTAAGGTCACTCACTAATGTTAATCTATCCGTATGTGAACATTGTCTGGCGAGAAAAATAACTAGAAAACCATTTGGTAAATGGACTAGAGCTGAATTTTCATTGCATCTCATACATTCTGACATTTGTGGTCATTTGAATGTGAGGGCGAGGTATTGAGCCTCATATTTCATCACTTTCATAGATGACTTCACATGTTTCGGTTATGTCTTTCTGATCTCCCATAAGTCAGAAGCATTATATTACTTTAGATGATATATAGCGATGGTAGAGAATCAATTGAACAAAACAATAAAGGCATTGAGAACCGATCGTGGACGTGAGTATCTATCGGAGCAATTCAAGGCTCTTTGTGATGAAAAGGGAATTGTACGACAATTGACTATTCTTGGTACTCCACAACAAAATGGGGTAGCTGAGAGAGGGAATAGAACCCTATTGGAAATGGTTAGGTCTATGATGGCGCAAGCAAATTTACCTATCTCCTATTGGGGAAATGCGTTATTGACTACTGCCTATATACTTAACCGTGTGCCCTCAAAATCGGTCACTTCCACCCCTTATGAATTATGGATTGGTAGGAAACTAGACTTAAGTAGTCTACGTCCATGGAAATGTGCAGCTTATGTTCATGATTCTTCCCATAAACATGGCAAATTAGGCCATAGAGGGAATAAATGTATCTTTATAAGATATTCTTAGCACTCCAAAGGGTACGTGTTCATAAGTGAACAAGCTGATGGAAGTGTGACCGAAATGGAGTCACGAGATGTCACGTTCTTGGAGAACGATTTTCCTAGTAGAGGTGAGATTGATAAGGACTTCCAATTATATGAGATGGAAGATCCTGATAACACACCCATTGATGTTATAGAGGAAACTGAAGATTTACATCAACACACAAGACCTAGTGGGAGTGTTGCATCGCCTGATGAATTGAATTCAAGAGAAACTCAATTGTGTAAAAGTAATTGTAAAAGTATTCCCCATCGTCGTTTTGAGATTGAAGGGGAAACATTTGTGATTGCTCAAAAAGACAATGCCGAGCGTAAGACTGTTCAAGAGGCTCTCTCATCCGCTGATAAGAAAGAATGGAGAAAAGCTTTGGAAGATGAGATGAAGTCAATGAGGGCAAACCATATCTGGGACTTGGTTGATCTACCACTGTGGCACCCCGAACCCCCCTAGGTTGCCACAGGCACCAAACGTTACACCTAATTACATCTCTCAGAAGAAGCGTCGTAAATCATGGACATTTTTTTTTTTTAAACAGTCCCAGCGCAACTCATTTAGTGGAAGCAAAATATAATATCGCCATCTCACCCTCGATCAATCCATGATACAATTGCACACCACTAAACATCATAATAAAAGACAAAGCCATGACACTTTATTTACATATTTTCAAGATGGGTTTCCTTGGGTCGGTACATCAAAAGAAAGGCCAGGACATGTAGCCACACTCGGCCATAAACTCAAAAAGAAACACTCGACCCACTACGACTAACGTGCAAGATCCCTCCATCACTAGTGTCGGCTAATCATCCCAAAAAGTTTCAGCTCCTACTTGTCACGCACGGGCCCTCACACCCATCCCGGTGCATCAGGCGGTGGCGGCGGCAACATCCCACGCATCACTCCGTCTCGACGAACATGGACGGATATGAACTCCTGGATAACAGGGCCCCTAGCCAGGCCCACATCGTACATAACTAAGGCGCGCACTCGAATATACGTAAGACCAGGAACGGAGGGATAGTCAAACTCCTCGCACTCGACCTCTACATCCGTAGGTAGGCCGTAAAATACGCCCCGCGTGACAGCAGGGAGCGGCATGCTGTTAATCTAAAATGTTGGTCCCTGAAGGGGTGAGTACAACCACTCAGCAGGTAAAGGACTAATAAACCACACAATGCATCATGCTACACAATCATCACAATCATAACATCACATGTTATACAGACATCCATGCACAACATACCATGGCATCATGTACATGTCATCATACCTCATATACCATCATCATCATATAGACATCACCGTCATATCATACACTTACCGTCATCATGTCACACATGGCATCATCCTTACCATGCATCCATGCATATAACATCATTATCATATCACATATACCATCATCATTGACATGCATCCATGCACGTAACATCATCATCATATCACATATACCATCATCATTGCCATGCATCCATGCATGTAACATCATCATCATATCACATATAACATCATCATTGCCATGCATCCATGCATATATCCTCATCATCATGTCATGCATATATCATCATGCATCATATCATGCATATATCATCATGCATAATTTAATTTCAATTTTTATTTTGGACCGCCACATTTCTCTTTCCCGGGACCAATGTTTGCATCCCACATGTATCCAAGATACAATTCAGACCATCTGGCTCCCTCACTCTCCGGGCATCTCGTACCCCAACTGGCATCACGAGGACCCTCAGGCATTCAGCCATTCAAGGCCACCGGGCAACCGGCCGTACCCTTCTAGCTAGGCATCTCGCATCCAAACCGGCATCGCGAGGTATCCCTCAGCACAATACCTTGCCGAGCTTCCGGCTCCCCCACTCTCCGGGCATCTCGACACCTCTCGATACTCCCGAGGCCCTCCGATATCCGGTCATTCATGACCACCAGGCAACCGGTCGTACCTTTCTAGCCAGGCATCCCGACACTCCCGGGGCATCATCGGCTCACACCTCCGACGGCCTTCTCATTTATCTCAATTTTCATCTTCAATTATAGTTCAATTTTAACATGGCATGTGATGTGATGGCAATCAAGATCATATTCATCATTGAATTCATACATGCATCTCAATTCATTATCATACATGCATCAAGACACCATCATCTATAACAATACAATTCATGGAGTCCATGCAATTTAAAATGGTCCATATTTCATGCCATTCCAAAGTTTACAAAATTCCAGCATATACCATTTTTAGAAAATATTTAAATTAAATATCCATATGCTTCTCAAAAATCATGAAATCAAGGCATGTGATAGATAAGACAATAAGATAGCAATTTCATGAAAAGCACATGCCCCATAGAGTTCCACACAAGAAGATACAATTCACACAAATACAGCATGCAATTTCGGATAGAAACAGAATGCACAGTTTCCGAAATAATTCGATTAAAATATCTGAACGACCTCCGAAAATTATGAAATTTTACTAGATTGTAGTTAAGACACTAAAGTATATTTTTCACGAAGACTTCTAAGCCAGATTCTTTTTAGATCATTTTCTATAGTCGTACGAATCTTCTAGATCTAGCACCGAAACGTCCAGTGTATGTATCTCCGAAATATTGAGTTTCACCCCTTTATTCTTCTTCATTTCCTCTGAAATTTGGATATGTTTTACTTAAATAGGTCCCCTACAACTTTCATTAAGGGATCTAAGTAAAATTTCCAGATTATAGTCATCATATGGGTCCATGAAGTCTCGGGTGTCCTGTACTGCGTCTCCAGATTTACCGTCTTCAAGAGTAAGTCGATTCACTAGGCTACACTTGCTCATTTTACTTCAAATTTGAGTATGTTAGTATTTAGGATGTTCTATACAAGTTTCATGAAGAATTTGAAGAGATATTCTTAGTAAAAATCGACATGCAACCACAAATCCACCGAAAGGTCAGCGAAATTGTTCCAGATCTAGTGTCTTCGTAGGATGAGGGTTTGAAAGTGTAGCCTAGTTAATCGGCTAGATCTTTGAGACGGATGGTTCTGTTGAAGTGAACCGAGATACCCGAGACTTCAAGGACTTAAAAGGATCATACTTTGGTTATTTAACCTAGATCTCTTCATGAAACTTGTAAAGGACACATTGATGCATAACATACTGAATTTCAGAAGAAACGAAAAGAGATTTAATGGGTCAAATCTAAGTTTTTCGGTGATGTGTGTTCTGGACGAAACGGTAGAGGTTCCAGAAGCTTCATGGAGTTGTATAAATTAATCATAAATAATTTGGCTTAGTGTTCTCCATGAAAAGTGCACGAAAATGTGTTGGCTATCACCCTGTGAAATTTGGGAATTTTCGGAGGTCATATGGGTATTTTAATTGAATAAATCCGAAAACTGTGCAATCTGGCCATTATCCGAATATTAAGTGTATTTGGTGGAAATTTGGGAAACTATGTGAAATGCAAATTTGGCCATGAAATTGTGTGAAATTGTGATTCTAATTAGTTGTTTAATGATTGTTTGATTTTCATGATTTTTGGAAAATTATAAATATTAAAGATAATATTTATTTATGGAAATAAATAAATATAATATTAAAATAATAAAATAATAATAAAATAATAATAAAATAATAATAAAATAAAAGTGGATTTTTATCGGCCATGAGTTCTATTGAATTATGATGCATTGTTATATGACATTGATGCATGTATGATCGTGAATTATGATGCATTGTTATATGACATTGATATATGCATGATCGTGAACTATGATGCATTGCTATATGGCATTGATGCATGAATGATCATGAATTGTGATGTCATCGTGTGTTAATCATATGCCATAAAATAATGAGATGAAAAGAATGATAAAATGTGGAAGTGGTATGTGAGTAAGAGGATGTGGCGGAGGTTGATGTCGGTGGCTGAGTGGCATAATTCCAGATTCCGGGAGTTTTTCGGGATGCCGGAATGTGGGGGCCGGAAGTCCTCGTCGGAGGTTTCTGCCCGAAGGGAGTGACTCGCGATGCCAGGATTAGGTGCGAGATCCCGGTTAGAAGGGTAAAGGCCGGAAGTCCACACTGTCGGTGGTTTACGCTCGAAGGGAGGTTCCTCGCGATGCTAGTTGAGGTGCGAGATGCCCGGAATGTGAGGGGCCGGAAGCCCGGTGGCCATGAGATGGCTGGATCTTGGGATCCCTATCGGAGGTTTCTGCCCGAAGGGAGGATGATGATGGTGGAATTGATGAATTGAGAAAAGATAATGTGGGATCAATTGATAAATAAAAGTGAAAAATTGATCTATGATGTGATATGCATGGTGATGCATGGTTAATGATATGCATAGTGATGCATGGCCAATGATAATATGATGTGATATGCATGGTGATGCATGGTTAATGATAATATGATGTGATATGCATAGTGATGCATGGCCAATGATAATATGATGTGATATGCATGGTGATGCATGGTTAATGATAATGATGATGTGATATGGACCCCTTAAATCTCCATCATTTTGTCTCAAATTTTAGTATATTGTAGTTTAAGATGTTGGCTATAACTTTCATAAAGGAATCAAGGTCAAAATCAAACTCGAAACGTGCATGCAAGCTCTCACAAGATTCTGGTTTAGGCGGTACATACGAAAACAGCATGCAAACTCAAGAACAAGTCACATTCTAGCTTCGGTTTTGCCTTCCCTATGATCCGAAAACCTACCACCAAAAAATCACACATGCAAGGCACACATGCAAGAGTGGAAATCAGTCCCAACTTGCCTCTAAACTCAAGAGAACGATGGCACATGGCGGACGAACAGGCAGCGACAGGCGACTCCTCCTTCCTCTTGGCCTCACTCTCTCTCTCGCAACTCACTCTCTCTCTCTTTCTCACTTGGCCGAATACCACCAACCAGCCACCCTCTCTCTCTCCTCTTCCTTTTATTTCCCCAAATCCTCATCATTAGCAATCATCACTTGCCACTTCCAATGGCCAATGCATGAAGACCTCCTCTTGCCACTTGTCATGACACATGCATAATGGGCTTTGGGCTTGGGCTTGGATTGGAAGAAGTGGGCCAGCCACTCCTCCCCCCTCATGGTCGACGGCCACACCTCCTTGGGCCCTAATTGGGCCAGCCATTCGGCTCACCAAAAGCTTAGGCCATTGGGCCTAAGGCCCAACCTAATTAAATTCACAATTTCATTTTCAATTATTCATCTTCAATTATTTCTTTTTATAGGTTTTAAATTTTAAATTTCACATGGCCAAGAATAAATCATTGTCATTAATTTATCCCATATTACTAATTTAAAAACTTATTAACACAAGCACATATCACTTAGTCTTAAAAGGGGACTAATGGCTAAAGCATAAACCATAGGTAATTTCATTACCTAATTATGGGCTTTAACACACCTTAAAGCTTGTCTTGAATTTTTGGATGCCACAACCACCCAATCGTAAGACCATTGGAAACTAATGGGTCTTCAAGATTAATCGAAGGGCGGATGGATCCATTGAAAAGTATAACGCTCGCCTTGTGGCAAAAGGTTATACTCAATAAAAGGGTATAAACTATAAGGAAACTTTTTCACCAGTTGTAAGGTTTGCCTCAATATGCCTTATTCTAGCCATCGTTGCACATTTGGACCTTGAATTACATCAAATAGATGTAAAGACGGCATTTCTCAATGGAGAATTAGATGAGTAAATCTATATGAAATAACCAATAGGTTTCATAGCTAAAGGTCAAGAGCATAAAGTTTGCAAGCTTCATCGCTCAATATATGGCCTTAAGCAATCATCTAGACAGTGGTATCTTCATTTTCATCAAGCAATAATAACTTTTGATTTCATGATAATCGAAGAATATCACTGTGTATATGTCAAGCGGTCCAAAGAAAAATTTGTGATTTTATCACTTTATGTGGATGATATTCTGTTAGTTGGAAATGACAAGGTTTTGGTTATTATCATAAAAGAATGGTTGTCCTCCAATTTTGAGATGAATGACATGGGAGAAGCTGCTTATAAATTAGGAGTTAAGATCGAAAGAGATCGATCAAGGAAACTCCTTATTTTATCACAAGAGTCTTATATTATGAAGATTCTTGAGCGTTTCAATATGCAGTATTGTAATCCCATTGATACCCCTGTCATACAAGGTGAAGGCCTAAGCACTGAGATGTGTCCTAAAACTCCAGAAGAAATCAATGTGATGAAAACTATTCCTTACTCTAGTACAGTCGGAAGTTTGATGTATGCTATGATGTGTACTCGACCCGATATATGTTATGCCGTGGGATTGGTGAGCCGATATCAATCAAATCCTGGTCAAGCACACTGGAAAGCATTGAAGAGGATCTTGAGATACTTGAAGGATACCATGGACTATCGACTTTGTTACCAAGAGAGTGATTTACGCCTATTATGCTATTTAGATGCTAATTGGGGTGGAGACCTAGATGAGCGTAAATTGACTTCTGGATATGCATTCTTGCTCTATGGCAATGCGATTTCTTGGAATAGCAAGAAACAAACATGCACGGATTTATCTGCGATGGAGGCAAAAGTTATTGCATGTTCTGTTGTAGTGTAAGAAGCAGTATGGCTAAAACTTTTCTTGAAAAATTTAGCCACTATCACTGAGGTTCCAAGACCGGTGATAGTTCATTGTGATAGTCAAGTAGCCATTGCCTATGTGAAAGATCCCAAGTATCATGGAAGAACAAAACACATTGACATAAAGAACAACTTCATAAGAGATATAATAGCGCAGAAAGAAGTGATCCTACAATATATTTCAACCAATAGAATGATTGCTGATCCATTTACGAAGGCTATTCCTAGAGACATATTCCTGACCCATAGGATGTCACTAGGATTACATGGAATGTGATATCTGTTATTGTAGAGGATCATTGGTTTATGCATTTGTGGACAGATGTATTGTACTTGTTTATTTATTAGTGATTTGATGTTTTATCAATAAGTACAAATCCACTATGAGACTAGCACAAACACACATGTATTATTGAAAAGTATGTCTGCAAGCAATGATTGGCTCACTCACACGAGCAATCGCCTCAAGTGATTTAGATAACAAGTTCATATGAGATATTATGTACAAATGAATGCTGAAGAGCAAGTTTGGTACATAAAATATGTCGCCTTGATTGGAGTCAAGATAAGGTCTGTGATTTGTTTATAATAGGACCAAACATGATAGTCCCACAATCATATATGCCTGAAAGATGCCGGATGCGAGCACTTAATTGGACGCTATAGAAAGCGAGTTGATATAGCACTCGGGTTAAACATAAGCACGTGAGAAACACGTGACTATGTTTAAGCTAAAATCTGTATGGTGGATATATTTGATAAATGACATACGCTCTTATAGAAAGAGTAATCCACTATAGCATGTAATTCATACTACATGTGCATTGTACGATCAATAAGGGAAGATGAGTAAAATTATTCCTATTTATTCATCGTGTGAGGTAATTTGTATTTTACTATAATTTGTGCCCTATATTACTTCTGACTATGTTCTTGAAGTGAAAGATCAATGTTGCTAGTTTAACATGTTACAAGCGATCATGAATGGATATGGCCTATGGGACGTGTCTAGGAAAGCAGTTGTTCTGAAATTGAGAGAGACATGAGTGCAAAGGAAGACTATTGTTGTTTTACATCTATCACATGTATTTACTGGTCGACCAATTATATCGCCCTATGTGGTTGTGGATGTAATTGTAAATACATGGTGTTTTGAGAATAGTCAAGTATAGCCTTTAAGGGATAAGTATACTTGGACTAATGTAACAAAATATGTCTGGGGCACTGTGAAACATCGATTGTTTACTTCTTTTCAGGGTTGTAGCCATTATATCATCCCTAATATGTGCATAATTTGAGCTCCCAAGTGCAGGTATACTCACTGGTCGCACAGCTTATTTGCCAATATGAATTGTTTTATAAAGTTGATGAATGTTTAATGCCTTATATTCTTGATAGAGCGCTATCAGGCCCATCATGTCCGAGTGGGAGATGTTGTACTTTAGCTAGTACGTCCATGATGGGGTGCGATTGGACCACAACATTTGGACTTGATATGCCACGATGAAGGGGTGTGATGAGGTCATATAAAAGACCCCTGAAGACAACCGTTAGAGTGATTGGACAAACATACGTTCATAACATTTTCTTCATTTTCTCTCCCCTTTTCATAAAGGCATTCCATTTCATCTTTACAAGAACAATAGACATTTACGCTGTGGAAATTGGGTGCTTTCCTCGTGATTGCATCCAGACTAACGTGAGGAAGTGTTGTTCATGTTTCATCGGCAATTCAACGTTTGTTCCGAGGCTATTTGCTGTTTACGCATCGGAATCAGGTAAGTCGTCTTTTGCCGACTTGAATTCCAACAAAGTCTAACTGGATTTGATTGAATTTCTCGATAAAGTCTAATGAAGCTAAATGGTATAAGGACAACGAAAGTGCTGTATATTTCATACGGCGTTTATTATTATTATTATTATTATTATTATTATTATTATTATTATTATTATTATTATTGGGTTTAAACTCCATCTATACATTTTAAAGCTTGCAGAAACAAAACCCACTAGCAAAGTATCAAAACGAAGCATGTCCCAAAGGGCCAGCGGAGGGCTTGTCAACCACTTATGGGGGAGGGCTTTTTCTTATAGGACTTCACAATCCAATCAGCTACATTATTAGAGGCCCTATTCCAATGAACCATCTCCAAATTAGAGAAAAGAAGCAAGAGCCCACGGAAGCGCACAGTCTCCCCATAGCGAGTGGTCTATAGACTTCAAGTTGTTCACTAAGTTAAGATAGTCTAACTTCAAAGTGAATCATCATTGTACGGCGCTCACTTGAGTACTATAATAACTTTTTAAACGATCTCTTAAGTGTCATACTTCGTCAAAAAATAAATGTTCATTGCGAATGCCAAGTGAGGGCCATACGAAAGTCATAGTACTCAAATAATCGATTAAAAAGCCATTGCTCTCAAATGAGCACCGTATGGAAGTACGAAAGTGATGGCATTTGTATTTTTCCTTTTCTCATGCTAAGGCATACCTGCGAAGCAGAGAGATATCAGGCAAAGAATGACTACGGATGAAGAAACTCTTCCTAAAGCCATGTTTGTGACCTCTTCTCACTTTTCTTTAAGCTACGATGAGATGAGACAGTGCAATTGGTTGCATGAAATTAAACAAAATCCCTACATATATATAGGCAGTACAATCACCACTGCAAATTAAGAAGGTGAGACCATACCATATAAAGTACATGCAAATCTGATATCTAAATCTCTAGAGTTCTTTTTTGGGCAATATGCTGTGATGTGAGATACTTTAAGGGCATGTAATTGTTCCATACAGATTGTCTCCATTTTGATAAGTTTTTCATAATGCAAAAGCAGACTTAATTTTTTTGTCGTTAGATAATCGAGGACTTGGTTCTATTTTGGTCAATTAAGATTTTAAGGTCATAAATAGTCTCCATATCATGGGCATGTAATATATGATTAGGTGTCATTACCACGTCATATCCCATGTCATTCATATGTGCAATGACATCATACTATGCTTTATCATCATGCCACTATATTAGTGCCATGTCATTTAGTGGTTGCATGTTTAGAGAATTTCAATTAAAATTGCATGCCATGTTAGAATAGTTCATTTACTTGTCATTAGAGTTGGGTCATTTAAATTATATGTCAATGTCATTAGAATAATGAGTCTTACATGTTTACCCTAGGTTAGAATTGCATGATAATTAGATACCATATGTCGCAACCCGACCTCGGCACCCACATCAATGAGCGATAGCATAAACGTAGGGTTTATATGTGGTTAACCATGAGAGTGTCCTCACAACATGTAACTCCAATGATGACATCACCTCATCCTTTGGGATCGGTACCATGAGTTCTCTTAGTCATGGTCTGAGCTCTCCCAAGCTCACACCTTGCATGGTAGGAGGGTTTACGGTGACTTGACCTCAATGCTATTTTTGGCAAAAAGGCGTAAAGGTAAAGTTTAGAGGTATTTCACTATGAAAGTTCATTTAATATACTTCCCCCCAACAAGATATTGTCACCTCATCTTTTTGTTGGAGTCATAACCGCTTGAGCTTACAATCATAACCATGAGCTTTTCCAAAGCGCATACCTTGCGTCGTGGGTAAATTCATTTTAAAGTTTTATTTAAATAAGCTAAATGATATCTAGGAGTCACCACTAGCCTCATTTTTTAGGGTTGGCTAAAGTGCCCAATCGAGAGTTGGGAGTAATCCCTCGATACCTACACAACTAGAGATCTAGAGTTTGGGGACTTGGGTTATACTAATGTTGCTATTAGCGCCCTTTTGATACCTAATAATCAATGTGTCGTCTAACATGATCACGCATCTCCTTTTACTTTTTCATGCAAATTTATGGGGTAAAGGTGATCGTGCATGGATGATTCGTTGGTGCCATTCCACTCTATTCTAATGGGAACAATAACGAAATAGACAATTTATTGAAAAAAAAAAAAAAAAGCAATGCGTAAAAGTAAACAACCAAAGCAGTTTAGGAAAAACGAGTAAAGCCCATCCATACGATTCTAAATGCAACAAAATAAACCCACAACTCGTCAGATATTTATTTTACGCATGAAAAACTTGAGACATATGTCGGAGAATGAATAGTAAAAATGGTTTGGTCAGATTGGACATTGACCATTCATTGTCTTCGAGTCCTCAGGATCACCATCTCCACGGACCTATTTCAATTCTAGTCTATTGCTAGAACTAAACTGGAAATTCAAAAGGACATTTTACATATACAATGCAAGCAACCAAACGAAACATCCAGGGCATTAAAAAGATCACCAATCAATCAATCAATCAATCAATTGAGTGATCCAACAATGGATTACTTATTCAATCATCATGACCTTATTTCTCAACCAATCAACCAATTGAGTGAGCCAACAATGGATCACTTATTCAATCATCATGCGCCAAACATGTCCACATGCATTTCATGGCAAGTGAAACAATCAATATATGACTCATGTGATGCCCAAAAAAGATTTTATGGACATTTCGCAAGAATATGCATTATTTCAAAAAAATATTCGATAAAAGGGACATAATTTTGTCAATATTACGGAGCACATTTAGCCATCAAAGCTAGCTTGGGTGCATCGAAGGGCACAACTGATCAAGCGCCGCAAACATTTTAAATATGATCCAAACTTTAACAAATTTTATGTCAAATCATGATTTTAAAAGAAAGTGCCAGATAGGGACATATATCAAATCAAGAATCTTGTCTAGTCATTATGGTTAGCTTGGATGCATCGAGAGAACAACTGATTAAGCATCACAAATGTCATAAATATGAATCAAGAGTTCAATAAAATCATGTCAAATCATAATTTGAAAAATGCTGGAAGAATTTTACTATGGACATCACATGGGCTATCAAAACTCATGATGATTTTGAAACCATGGGGGGAACCAGAATTTCAAAACTTTTGCGACTTTCAAATAAATATTAAAAGTACCAAACCACATTTTTATTTTGTGAAAATTTACAACGACAAAGTACGGTACATCAAAATCAATTCTTGAAAGACATCGAGACCTAATTCATCTCACATGATTTTCTAAAAATTCAAGAGTAAGAGCATGTCAATCAGCCAAAACAAAGACCACAAAAACAGGGCATTGATGCGAAGTCTATAAAAGTACAATCAATGATTATCTAAGTCTAGGATTTTTATCGCAATTATAACAACACGTAAGGTAAAATTTTCATGAAGGAAGTATTTCCTTGTTCCCAACACATGATTTTATAAAAATCATAGAACACAGACAGGTCAATTGGGGACGAAAGAAGGCAGCAGTGAAACGTATGTTCTCTAGCCAATAGATCCTATCAAATAATGCTAAAAGATTCTCAAATTTTAATATGTGATAGAACTAGGTATTATGAACAACTTTCATTGAGGAATCGACCTCAAAATCAGCATGCATAAAATCGTGGAAAACTTTAGAATTTTAGCATCATTTGATAGGATATAAAATTAGCAAACAATCGGACTTATGAAGGCATGACAAGCATATCAATTTAACAAAATTCCAAATTTCAAACTTGAATTTGAAAAAAAAAATGGAAAACAAGACAAATGGTGGGCAAATTGGAACAACTAGGTGTCTTTAGAAAGCTTAAGATATCATTTACAAGTTCCTAGAAGATGTCGGTCAGCCGAGGCAGAGGGTACACATCCACCTCATCTTGGTCTTCTTGGATGTATAGAGGAACCTGTGGGGCCCATCAATTACCCGAAGAATGGCGGTAGTGGTGATGGTGTTGACGGTCGGGCGAGTACGGTGGGATGGTCGAGCAGGGAGATAGAAGTACCATTTTCGAGAGGCATGACCTGCCATTTTTTAAGATATGGTCGTGCGGCAGGATGATAGCTTTTGGCTAGTGTAGATGATGGAGCATCATATGGAGATTGGATAGGGAGCAGTACCTATACATAGCCTCCTAGATGTGTGCCGTAATATTTGTCACCCATGGACATAAATAAGATAGAAGATGAAATTCAAAATGCTGGTTGTCTTATGTGTTTATTGCATTACATCCTTGTTATTGATTACTTTTTAAAATTTTTAGCTTCCGTGCAATAAATGAAAATATAGAATAATGTTTGATAGAGCAAGGTGGTGCACTGGGATGTCACAGGCTTGATAGCGCCTTTTTTGGTATCAAAGCCATATGTTAACTTGGAGTAATAAGGTGCACTAATGCTGTAGAAGGATAGGATGGACGCACGCGATTTAAAACTTTAAACATATGTGGTTGCATTGTTTTAAGGAAAAATGTAACGAAAGTTACTCATATAGTGTCAATAACGAGTGATTTGTGATCAATGTTTAGAATTACCCGAACTTGAGATGAGAAGGACCGGTGAATTGAAGATTGGCTTCTAGGACAAATCCTCAAATTGGGGGGATCCTTCAAGCGCTTGCTAATGTGGGAGTACTAATAGAAAGACAAGCTCAACAGCAAGCGGGTGGTGGGTGTCGTACCTTAAAGTGTGGTTGAACAATTCCTGAAATTGAAACCAGCAAAATTTTCTAGAATAAGTGATCTAGAAGAGGCAGAACAATGGATTGACAATATGGAGAGCATCTTTAAATCGTTAGATTGTAATGACGCCAATACATTGGTAGAGTATCAACTAGAGGGAAACGCCAAGCATTAGTAGCGAGCATCAAAGGACACGGTGTTCCTAACTGATGTACTGGTGGTCTGAGTAACTTTTTTAGGGCATTTCTTAGAAAGCATTTTTCTTATTGCGCCAAGGACAAGAAGATGTTAGAATTTATGCAGTTAAGTCAAAATAACCTGACTGTAGATCAATATGAGACCAAATTTTTGGCACTTTTTAGGTATGCTCTATGACATCCGGATTTCGCCGGACCTCGAATATGTAACTGTCCGAGACGGGTCAATAAGTTTGTCGTCGGATTATGTTATTAGCACCACTTACGACCACTGTTTCGTCACCACTCTCACTGCATCGAAATGCCACGTTTTGTGATGTTCTCGTGTTAGCTCCTTGTCTAAAAAATTTTCTGGCTTGATGCGGTCAACTACGAAGGAAAGATGTTGATCCCGAACTGCCCCTTTTCCTCCTACGCATGAGGACCGTGGTCCCTAAATTCTCCATGCACGTTCTTTTTCTTCGGGGTCAACAAATGGGAAAGTTGACCATGCAGCCACGTCCACTACTCTCCCTCGTGAAGACATGAAAATTTTTCAAGTATGTTAGAATGGTATTTCAAGCCATTTTACAAAAGATTGAAAGTTCGATTGTGCCAAATACCTAACTCTCTAGTAATTCCAAGCCCCATGTGGTAGCTTAGAGTATACTAAAATTGTGTCAGAATTCTACGAAATTGATAAAATAATTAAATATTAAACTGTGTATTTATCCAACAACTTAAGTTTTTAAAACATTTGGCAGTGATCTCATACAAAATCTTACAATGATAGAATAATTAAAGAATAAATCGTGTCTTCATCTAACAACAGCTGTTAAATGAAGGCGTGATTTAATGTTTAATTATTTTATCAAAAACACTTAAAGCTGAGAAGAGATTCAGTGTAATATTGATCCTATAGCAGCTTTTATAGCTTAAGAGATATCATCTAATCCTGCATCGGCTCAAAGATGGATCTGCCGGGAGTAAGGGACAATTTGGTAGGTTGGGGCTGAAATAAAAATTTTGAAAAATGAGATGCATTTATTTCCCTTTTTTTGAAGGGGAAGGACAAACGAAATTCCCTTACTAAGAGCAAATTACAATCATATATAAAAGCATAACTCCTCAGTGCGTACATGTGCATCTGACACAATTTCTATGACTTGCTGATGTTCCCACAAAGCTCCATCCTGCACAAGAGAAAGCAAAGGAATACTAGTTATAGGACAATGATAAGAGAAGTTCGTAGCAATCATTGGTCGCGTGTTATGCTGAAAGGAACTCACAGTGGTTACTTGATCTACTTGCTAAGAATTGAGCGAGAATTATTGCCAGTATAATGAGCAAAACAACGACCTGCAATGTAGACTCTGATAAGCAAGTGTTCTTTTTCTTTTGTTTGGGTTACTGCCCAGCATATTGTTTTTAGACCAGCCAAATAAATGCAAGATAGATTTCAGTAAACTCACCGGCACGAAGCCATATCTGGGTTCACTTGGAAGGATGTAAGATTTCCTGTCAAAATTCAAAAAAAAAAAAAAATTCCTGTCAAAATTCATGAAAAGAAGTAATGTTATAGTGGAAAGAACAAATTCAGTATCTATATCACCGAGAGAGAGAGAGAGAGAGAGAGAGAGAGAGAGGAACCTTTTGTTTCGGAGGCCAGCATCTCTGCAAGCCTTCTGCGTAATCTCGATTCTGCTTAATGTGTTTGTAGCATTAGGGTCATTCTTATCAACCTACATGAGCCAAAGGCGTAACATAGTGAGCAATGTCTAAGGCCATATTTAACAAACCATAGTGTGAAAGGCATGGAGATAACTGTGAAGAAAAATTTAAGATAAGGGGGCGCCGTCCTGCTCACTACAGATTCGAGATAGCTTTTACAATCTGGTTTGCTGTGTTCATTACCCTTTCTCTGCCCCAATTTAATCACCAAAGATTTTGCAGAGTAATATTTGTTACAGATACTGCCACAAGAGACGATGTGGTCTCATTGCACAGTAATGTTTGTTACGGATATCACCACAAGAGAACATGCGGTCTCATTCTTTTCTTGTTCAGACCCGCTAATACCCTCCCTCCCTCCCTCCCTCCCAGAGCAATACCTAAACCACCCATTTTTCCTAACAGCTGTGCTACCCCCAAGGTAGAAAAGGAAGAAAGGAAACATAAGAAAACCATAATTTTATTGTTTCTGTTTGGCTGCATGGATGATCCAAAAAATCTCCTCGCCTTCTGAACTTACAAGCTTTTTAAATTCTAAGTACATAATTAGAGCCACCAATGGTAGTTTTCAGAAGTTCTTCCTCATAATCCCTCAACATAGAAAATTTATCAATCAGATTTCCTTCTAGTTGCTTAAAGACAAGCATTTTTGCCTCCTTCACTGGCTAAGAGTAACATCCCCAGCATATTCCTGCTTCAAAGTTTCTTTCTTGTCCCTCTGTTTCCACCTAGGAGAGCTTATTATCCTAGCTGCATATCTTTTGGCAATCCGTGAAAAAAGTAACCCAAGTAATTCTAATTGTTTGATAGCATTTATGATAATCTGCAAACGTCTTTAAATGGAAATGATGGTTGTATTTATCATGTGAACAATAAATGAACCAAGGACAACCATCCCCATTGCACACAACCTTGACTATTGTTCTGTCATTCTTTATAAGGTTGATTGATATCTCTATGCTGATCAATTGAGTAGTTAGTAACGGCCTCCCGAACTGTTTGAGGCCCAAAAAGGTCATACTAATACCGAGCACAACGCAAGGTGATTGTGCACGAGTGTCGTAAGCAGGGTACTCACTTCTCCTGCTTTTTGCATGATCTCCTTCATCCCCATTACTTCCATGTATAAAGCTCCCACAGTCGCTTGAGTCAAAATACACTGATTCATTGCCACCATTTGCTATTTCTTCCACTAATCTAGATCTTTTCATAAATGCATCTCCTGTAGGTGGAACCAACAAGCAGATGTTTCGCTTTGTTCTCTGCCACTCTCACTTCTCTCAACGTTCTTCTTCTGGAATCTCTGAAATATTTTCTGACAGCTGAAAACTCTTCATCTTCATCATCTAAAAGCAACTTTACTTGAAAGAATTTTACTCCTTCCTCACTATCTGAACCGTCATTAAAATTATTTCTTTTAGCCTCTAAACAGTTTTGACTTACTTCCCCTTCATGCTTCACATGTATGTCGGTACTGCTATCTCTAATGAGAACTCCTAACGTGTCCCTCACACTGCAGTTATTCCCCACCAGTCTAAGTCCAGCATTGAGGGGCAGCTTGGATATTAGCCCTTGCCTAGAGCTACATAGGGGAATTAGCCCTCTGAAAAAGAAGTATCTAGAGATACAGGGGTTGGTCCAATGACAACCCTAAGACATTGGAAGATTCGCCCTTTTAATTGCTGGCCATGTCCTGAGCAGGCCTTCAGCAGTTTGCTTCCAACAAATCTAGTCTAACACAGGTTATAAGGTCTAGTGCATTTTCAAGAAGAAATAACTAAAAATAAAGATGATAAGTGCACGAGAATGACAAGATGTGCATGCTACTTCTTGACTTTCATACCTTGGACTTCAGCATACAAGAAAAATCATAGAATGCACCATAAACATCAGCCATTGTTCTTGTACGATCGATAACTTTAGCAGTAAGACCTGAAAAGTATAGGTACAGAAATGGAATCACTAAGGGACCATTATCTTGGAGCATACACAAAAGTAGAGAGAGTCATGGATAGAAACTGCCATGACAAATGACGAATTATGAGAACAGGAAGCAAGGCCCTATGAATGGTCTCGAACTAATGAATGGTGAGTCTCACAAGCCATTTCCATCTTGCCTCGATCTAGTTATTCAGTAAACCTCATTATTTCCTCGTGTCTAATGGCTCAGTAAAACTATTTTACGAATGCCTAGTGCCATTGAAGTTCTTCAGCATGCCTAATCATTTCATCTAGTCTAGGATAGCTATAGTTTCAATGATGAAAGAAAATATCAGCAAATCATTTTCTTACCTCGCCTAATCTTCACTACGCCTTTGAAAACTTCAATATTGTTGTAGCATAAAGCTAATGTTCCAATTGCCATTATCTAGAAACAGTACAAAAATGTTGGCAAAGTAGCTTCTCCCAAATAATCAAAAGATTAATGGCATAGACAAGAAAATAGCAATCTTAAATACCATGAAAGCAAAACAACCATGTACAGAAAGTCTTAATGAAGAGCAAATTCAGCAAAAATTCATCATGGTAGGAAAAGTTTTCAGAATCAATGTGCGAAACCAATATTAGAGCAACCTTTTTCTTTAATGCAAACTAGTGTAGGATGCACAAACATGTGTGAAAGGAGAGAGAAGGGGACAATTTGTGTCTGAGCGCACGCTGTGCGCGCAAATGTGCATGAGAATGTGGGTGGGGAGTAGTGCACACAGTGAGCTCGTAGTATGTTCGTGAGAAAAACTTTCAACGGAGATCTTATTATAGAGCCGAAATTTGAATATCAATAGCTACCTCCTATATTTTAAAAAATATAGGAACGCAACAACTTTTGGTCGAAGAGAAGCACAATGTTGCCTTGAAGAATTGACCATGTACCTGAGGAATGGCACAAAACCGGAATATAGAAGGATCCCCTAAAGCAGACATGTAGGTCAAACAGTCTTCAACATGTGTCAAAGCATTTGTGACCATATCATTCAAACATCGCACTGCCTTCTCTGAATTCTCCTCACACTTCAAATCCTATATAGATGGGGCCAATCACAGAATAGAGAAAATAAGGATGTGCATGCAACATGTTATTCAGCACTATAGGTGAATAATATCTCAATTCACCTACAAACTGGGTGAAGGAAAATCGACTTCATATAGCAAAAGGCTTGAACAATCTACTTTAGCACTTAATAGTCATTAATCATGTTGAAGAGGCACACCTCAAGTTTGTTTACATATTTGCTCCAAATTTGACGAGGCCAAAACATGCGTGACTTTGGAATCTCATTGATATCCTCCAAATAATCTCGAATAATGTTTGTTTTCTGATTTTCGCATTCAAAAACAATGTCAGAAATCCAAAAAATAAAAAGGTGGCAATACACATGAAACTTAGTCGTCTTTTTAACCACCTGTAGAAACAAACCCATCGAATTAGATAGAGAATCTGGTGCCAGATCTTCAGCTCCCGAAGCATGGAAAAGCTTTGACAAACCTAAACCAACAAGTCCTGCCACATAGTGGCAATATTCATCGTAATCATCAATTGTTTCCACCTGCAATGAGGAAGAAATTAGTGAACTTTTTGTAAAATAAGTAATTGAATGACATATAAACAGATTAATCTCCACTCAAGCAGCTCTTCCGGAAGGTGCAAGACTACAACTAGCATTGAAATGCTTTGTGCAAAAGAACATTGCCAGCTCTTTTGATCAAACTTGTTTCAATCCAACCTGATCAGTTACCATAAAGCAGGTGAATAGTAGAGTCAATAGTGAGTTGATAAGCCAGTGGACCTTGGAAGATGGAAGAATGGTCATTTAGGCCAAATGATAAACTTCTAGATGCCCGAAGTTTTTTTTTTTTATATAAGTAAGTGAACCCCGCAAGGAGTTGTACCAAAGAGCTAAGATCAAACCCTTACTCCAGCACGGTCATAGTAAAAGGCAGGATGGGCTACCCATTGGAGGCAAGGATTCTCCTCATGTGAAGTATATGCACTTGCTCAATATTGAACTAGTCCAAGTGCAACCAAGTACTGTAATCTTTGTAAGAGGCTTGGCTACTTGTCAAGGTAAGGTCTTGGAAAATATCACAAGTGTCACATAGCATAGATCACAAACCTCTTTGCAAATAAAGTTTGCCATTCCTACTCCCATCCTTTTAGTAATATCCTCAATAGCCTCTTGGTACCTGCAAGTATAATCAAAAGCCACGGTCTATAAAGCAAAAGCAATCGATTATCAACCAGCAGAAACAGTTTGCCAAGGTTGTGTTAATTGCAGGAAAATTCTAATTTCAAGTTTGCTTTCCCATTGACAGAAAAAAACTGGTTAGAGAAACATCTGGTAGACAATGATATTATCAAGTATCAGTTGTGACATTATGATGTTTAGATATGTTGGTGAAGGAAACACATATGGTTAAGTGAGTGGCTAAAGATCAGCTAGAAGAAGAGAAGATTCTGATGTCATAAAAGGCATTCACATCAAGATTACAAAGAAAAATCGTTAGTTAGTAACCTTTTCCCCAGCTCCAGGAAAGCCATGGAAACATGGTGAAATTGGTCCATTAGAACCTTGTATTCCTTTGTACCACCTTAATACGACAATAGAAAATTCAAGTCAGTGAACTCACTAAAGTTCTGGGCCACTGAATAGTCCAGCTCCAACTTCTTCTCAAATGAGGTAACACAGAGAAGCGGATAAGCACCATCTACAGATTGTCATATACTAAAACAGCAAAAGACTATAACTTACAATAATAAGAATTTCAAGGTAACAACAGTCGCAACTTAAGACAGCTTTGCTAACCAAGTTCTGCAAGTCCCAAAATTTGCCAGTCGAGGGAATTAGTGGCATGATGGAATCTAAATAGCTTAGAAACAACTTATTTCCCAACTTGACATTAGATATAATTTAGCAATATTTAACCCTACGCGGGGTTGTCCAATATCCTCATATGCTAGAAATATTACAAGAACTTGTCACAGCAAGAGAGCGTCTACCGTACTTTAGTATTGGTTTGTAAAAAGATAGTAAAAGAATGCACAAAAAATAAAAGTAGATGATACTATTTGTAGAGCTCCTCATGTAGAATCATAACATAGAGGCAAAATGTTGTTGATATATCTTGTTCGACTAGTGGTAGTGTTAAGAAAATGATTTCAGTCAATTTGAAGTCAATTCAAATAAAGTCACAGACACAACTACTCCTCTATGAATAACAATGTGGCAAAGATGTACAATTGCTACAGGATAATGTTAAAGATAGAATCTCCAGATAGCTCCGAAGACCATTCTTAATGCAAAATGTGGAGCACACCAATTATTTACGCATAGAGACACACATACTTGTACAAGGAAACCGCTAAGAGATATGAGTACAACAAAATTCTTGTCAATATACATACAATTCATGTTTTCTGAAATTTTTGCAAAAGTTAGCAGAGGGCAACAATACTTAAGCAAGCATTTAAATACATGAAGACCAGTCTTTACATTACCAAAAACTTCAACTGGCAAGAAAGAGGTAACTGAATAGCATGTTTACTCACATGAAAAATGCCACTCCTTATCATACACGTGCTGATGAAAGGCTTTCAGGATAGGCACTTTGACATCAGTAGGTATGCTTGTGTCATCCTCTGGAAAGGTTACATTAGAAGAAATAAGATTCCAGCACCAAAACACATACTACTGTCATTATGGAGCTGGAAGCGACTATTCAACACGATGTTAAAGAGAATTAGACAGGGGAACCAAGGACTAATCCTCAAAACTGATTTTTTATGGATTATTCAACAGATTAAAACTATAAGTCAATGTTTATCATCCAATAAATCAGCAGGGGCCCTAACAACTAGAGCATTAGCATGCTTCACTTCCATTTATGATGGTCAGTGGTGATAAATAAAATGAAATCTAGATATGAATTACTCGCTCTGACCAACATAATAATATTTGCATGAACATTATCAGCATAAAAAGGAAACTCCAAATGCATTCACGCTATGGCTAGTCATTGACAGAAAAAGGACAGCTCGCGCAAAGTAGCCAACCAAAGGTGCTAAAGATAAGTGTTGCAACTTCCCATAGCTAAAAAAAAACGGAATTATTGAGATTCACAGAGGAATAGGTTTTCGCCTTTGAAAACACACAGACAAGAAAATGCAGCCTCAAAACCTCCACTTCCTTTTCCTGTTATGTAGAAGTTTGATGGGAAAAGTAGAGCTGCCAACTGGATAGATACATTTGAAATCAATTTGATAAACGACTGCTAAGGTTTACTGTCCCCAAAATGAAATGGCAGTAATATAGGACAGATGCACTATATTTGATAGACAGCATAATATCTTGCAAATACAAGACAAAGAGAATAAAAACAGAGTTATGGGACGAACCAACTGTATCAAGTGCTCGCAGGACCAAATAGAATATGCACACCTGCAAAAATGTGAAAGAAATTTAAACGGATAAAACACATTGCAAGAAACTAATATAATAATTCCACTGGAATCTGCATTGGCGACTAGTAGCATTTGCATCAACTAATCTAACAGTTCACAGTTTTGCATTTGGAGTAGCAGACAACAGAAGTTAGTAGGAGAAAGTATAAAAAGAAAACAAGAAGTAACCACATGAATCTATGGATGATGACAGCATTGGCATCAAAACTAATATCACGACATTCCAGCCAACATCATACTTAGATGTGGTTCATGTCATAAGAGCCTATATTACTTCCTATGACTTTTGAATTTCAACGGTTGTCTAGGATAAAGTAACTAGCTTCCAATGACCATGTAAAATTGGTAAGATAATAATGTGTACTTCCACAGCTGATATTATGATTTCTAGGAATAGACAAATATCAGGTCCTGGAGCTGGTTCACTAATACTCGTGTCATCTTCTATGACTAAATTGTTATTATATCCAGTTCATCAGAACTGTTAGATCCAGTTGCCACGTGTGCCACACGCATGCTATTAAACAGTATGAGTAAAGCCAGGGCAGCCAAGAAACATTCCAAACATTGACACATGATATAGCCTCCCTGCAGAATCTCTCTTGAGAAAGGAGAGAAAAACCTATAATTTATTTCGCTAGGAATGCAGAAACAATAATACTAAAACAGCAAAACCCTTGGAGGAGGAGGAGGAGGAGGAGGAGGAGGATGGACTCAAGGAACCTCCTCCCATCAAGGATGGACTCAAGGAACCTCCTCCCATCAACTAAATGCCAAAATCATGGAAACCTTGTGCTTAAGCTGATGAGAGAGAAAAACGTAAGCTTGGAATGCTCCTTCTAACGTCAAGGTCTTGCATCAAGATCATGCATTAACCCTCTACTAGAATGCCTCATTAAACTGTTTCGGGGCCTTTTGGTAAGTAAGGGCACGCCACTCAAGCCACAACATACAGAGAAATGTACCCGAATTCATCTTTGCAGAATATTTATGGATCACTGACTTTATCTAAGCCGTTGCGCCGGCTGTCTTTGGCAGGTAGTCTAGAATTAGCAATTTTTTTCCTGATTCTCTCATATTGCTCCTCTCTTCATGATATGGCAAATTTGCTTACATTTCCTGATCGCCGATGCACTGCTCACTGAGCCATAGAAAAATTTCTCTTGGCCCCAACAGATAAAAAAAGAAAAGAAAAGAAACAGAAAACAACTTCGTTCCCATTTAGCAGCAAAAGGCGGAGTCAATGCATCCAAAATTCATCACGGCATTGCTGAAACACCACAAACGGACATATTCAGCGATCACGCATCCACAAAAGCTCAAAAATGCTCATCCACCCTAATCCACAATCCTATTCACGTATCATCACCACGTCTCGATCATCCAAATTTTATCGAGAACGAAAAAACGAAAGAAACAAAGAAAGAAAGAAAAGAACGGACACGGACCCATCACGAGAACGTGGAGATCGAGAACCGGCGCTCACCGCATCGCGGAGCTCGGTGCCGAGCTGTTGGATGACGAGGGCGAAGCTGCGGGAGACCTTGTGGAGCATGGAGTAGCAGAATGCCCAGTGGGGCTGCGGGGGGATCTGCTTCTCGGCATTGCTCGCCGCCATCTTCAGCTTCATCAGCGGGTAGAAATCCCCCGGGTGCCTCAGGATCGCTCCCCAGCTCCCCATTTTCTGTGTCTCTGTTTCTCTCTGTCTCTGTTTCTCTCCCTCTGTTTTTCTCTCCCTCTGTTTTTCTCTCGATGAAGTTGGAGATGGGAGAAAACAGAGGTTGATGAATTCCAGTCGGAATGACAATGCGGGGAGGTTATTGTACGGCCATTGGAAGCTGAACGGTCTGTGGAATTGGAACGAGCACTGCCAAATGCCCCCGAAAACGTGGGCGGGGGAGGGGTCGAATCGGAATGGCGACGGTATGATTTGGAGACGAACCAGACGGTTCCTCCGACAATGACTCGCGCCGAAACATGCCTTTTTTTATTTCCTTGTTCCCAAAAGCCTTGAATATGTATACGGGATCATTGGCGTAAAACTTTTTTGTACCATCAAAATCCTTAAATCATATCTTTCGCAACACCAATTCTACGTCAGCTCCATTTGCCCATTTTGTCCACACAAGCCATTCCATCGAACTGGGCAGAACCATAGCGAAAGTTCTTTTTTCTCACGGCTTGTTCGTATAAGTTTTGAGGTATTCATGACACGAAAAAAAAGATTGGAGCATTGGGTCACGTTAAAGAAAGTTTAGGATTTTTCATGATAGAGAGATGATATATTTGTACCCATGAATAAATTTAAGGATCTTTGAATGGTAGACTATTGAAGATACGCTTTTTTTCTGATTGTTCTAATTGTGGAATGATTGATACAATCAATTCATAAGATCATATTTACAAATTATAGAATAGGAAAAAGCTATCTTATATATTCTTTCCTACTTTTTGTTTTTTCTTCCATTATAAATGGACTTGTAATATATGTACAAGAAGATACAAGTGACTACAATTACATTCTTCCTCCAATATTAACAATTCACATCATGGTGTCAGGAAGTTGCTCGTGCAATAAAATATCAAGCTTCCATTCTTGAAATTTTTGGGGATTGTGTGGTCACGCTAATCAATCGCATGCCAAACTGTGTTCTTGAATGACAAACCCCAATTGACATGCTCTTCAAGAAATAGCCAAAAATTCATCATCTAAGAGTATTTGGCTGCTTATGCTATGTAACAACTATGGTCCTTGAAATAAGATGAATCCTCGTGCAATTCCATGCATTTTTATGGGATACCTTTCTTCACAAAAAGATTATCGAGTTACGGAGATATCCATAGAGCATTTCTTTCTCAACCAAGATGTCATCTTTCATGGAGATGTATTTCCATTCTAGGAGTTGGAATCTTCATCTCAATCATCTATCACAACATCTGACTACCGTCCGTTCTTATTAGAAGAAGATTTTTGACGAATCCCTATTATATCTTTATTGCACCAGAGTCTACACCATTTGTGCCAGCTATTTCTCCATCTTTGAATCGAGAGATTGGATCACCAATATTATCAACTAAGGAGAATGATTTACCTATTTCATTAGTGGCACCCCCACAACCATCTATTAATGATGTTTGTTTGCCGATATTCCTAAACGGACTCTTATAGAACCACCTCGACATTCTAGACACCATGTTCGTGCCCCTACATGGACCAAGGTTTACACATGTCCGACTTTGGATTCTCCAAGTACTTATTACCCTACATCGTCTTATGCCTCATTTACTAGACTATCTCTAGGGTAAGTACACTATCAGTGTCAAATCTTGTGTACGACGTTCACTTTGGTACCAAAACTTTATTTTGGATCACTTAAGTGTCAAATCGAAGGAAAAACGATCACTTTGGTACCATCGGCGAGAGATTTTAGCCAAAATAATTACTTGGCTTTTATATTTTAAAAAAAAAATCGACATGGCTTTTAAACGATGTCATTTTCCATCCTCCTTAAGAAAACAACGTCATTTTGCAGTCGTAAGTGGATGGCCTCACAAAAACCACACCACACAATTCATTTGGGGATTTTTTTTTTTTTTTTTTGGGATTGAAATTAGGGTTTTTTTGTCCACTCCTTGCCCAACGCCGACCGCTGTCGCTCGGCCTCCGTCGTAGTAGCACCATGTCCCAATCTCCGTAACATTTCACTAGCTTCAATGTCTTCAAATTTTTCAAGCCAATGATCAGTAGACCGAAGCACTGTTTGTTGTAGAGCTCCTTCAAGCAAATTGCTTCGAGGGAGGTGAAAGCCACACCAGGCCCAATCAGCTCTACCGTAGCACCTTCAGTGGGACTCCGGAGCCACTTCACAAATAACGCTTCCAAGGAGGCGCAGTGATCAATCACAGTGTTCATGCCTTTGGCTCCGAGCGCACAAGATCCGCACGAGAGCTTCCTCAGCCCCCGGCAATTGCTTGTGAAGACCACAATCCTCATGTCCGTGAGCGCACGGCAGCCCCGCAGCTTGAGGCGCATGAGGTTCCTGCACTTGAGCGAGATCAGCACGAGCGCATCGTTGCCGATGCTCAACGACTTGCGGTCGCCCTTGAGCGCGAGCTTCGTGACCAAGTCGAACTGCGCGAACAACACCGAGACCGCATCCAGCAACTCCGAGTGGGCATAGAAGGTGAGCCTCTGGCAACTCTGGTCTTCGATCGTGAGCCAGCAGCGGCACACAAGGGAGCACCGGCCCCGATCGCTAGAGCCTAGGTACTGGAAGTGTGACATCCCGAAATTTCGGAAAAGATATTATCGGATGAAAAATCGGAAACTGGAAGGAAAAAGAAAAATGATAACAATATTACTATTATTATTATTTTTCTTCCCTCTCTCTCCTCTTTGTCCTCTCCTTTACGCTCCCTCCTCCTTCGGCCGAAAGTTTTCTTCCTTCCTTTTCTTTTCTCTTTCTTCTCTCTCTCCCTCATGTTTTCTTTCCCCCAATCTTTCCACGCAATTCCCACCCCCTCACTTACGGTAACTTCTTCCGCTCTCTTTTATTCTCTCTTTCTTCTTTTTCTCCCTCTCTCTCCCACTTTTCCACCCCCTCACCTACACTAACTCTGCTGCTGCAATTTCCCTGCAACTTCCCCCCTTTTTACTTTATTGTTTCTCTCTCCTCTTCCCCCTTTCCTCCATCTCGACAACCCCCCTCTCCTCTTCCTTTTCTCTTTCTCTCTTGAGTTTCTTTTCTGCTTTTGCTTCCAAAACAGCACCTTGTGCTGCTGTTTTTGCCCCAAGCCAGCCACCATCTTGCGCCATGGCCGTGGGCCATCACTGTCCGCAAGCTGCCATCCACCGTCGAAGAGCCGCACCACCCATCCGCGAGCCGTCGGCCCGCCGTTCTTGCCAAATCAAAACCACCTCCGCCAAGACCCATTTTTGCTGAGCGCCTCCATGACCTTTTGGATGTAACCGAGCATAGCCCTCGCCACCGCCGTCACACTCATGTCGTCGGAATTGTTGTCAGGTGAGTTTAGCTCATAATCCTTTGATTAGTGCCTAAACTTGCTTAGGAGGTTGATTTAGACTTAAGGATGGTTTATGTTAGCTTAAATATGGATTAGTGATAGTCTATAATAGTTAGATTAGTATTAGAATGGGTTAATATTAGTCTAATTAGGGAGATTTGCTCCATTGAGGATGATTTGGGTGAAAACAGAAGCTGTTCGTCAGCACTGGTTCTTGGACGTCTTCTGTTTGCAATTTTTGTAGATTGAAATCGGTCACAAATCTGAAGCCGATGTCTTCTATAGAAATGTTTTAAACATCCTAATCTACAACATATATTTTTATCAATATTTTTAGGGACTCAGAAGCAGGAGATATTAGCTCCGCCATTTTCGAACAGAACTGCAGTTTTCGCTGGAACTGGTGACCTTTTAAGATTCTAGGGGCTTTTATCAACTCTTGGGGTCTGAATTTCAAATTTTTTTCTTCATAAAAGTTTTTTTTCACCTCTTGTAGTTTAACATACTCAAATTTCAAATCAAAGGGACGTGTTTAAGACCTCGAACCAAACTGATTTTGGAAAACTGACTTTTTGAGAACGGACCAAATTTTGGTGCTGGATTAAGGGAATTAGTGGGCCGATCCAGAAGGATCTGGATCTTGGTGTCTTCATAAAAAATTTTCTTTTACGTGTCATTTACAACATATTCAAATTTTGGAATTTTTCAAGCTCGATTGGTTAGGTTTCTGGATTTAAATTTGGAGACGCGCAAAGGCCCGGTTTCTGTAAATTAGAACTGATTTTAGTTTGATGATGGTTCTTGATGCTTTGCTTGCTTTAATTAGTGTTTTTAATGACTTGCGGATTTAATTTATTAGTTATGGAATTCTGAAATTTCACTGTTCATGATGCACTGTTCACGAGTTACTATTCACGTGCACTGTTCACTCAAGAATAAAAAGTTGTCTAATTTCATGTGTATTGATTTTATGAAGTAAATGGATGTGTAAAGGCATGGGCATCCGCATGAATTGGGTGATGTTTTGTGCAATTGTGTGGTGATTGGAAACTGTTTGTATTTAATTAGAAAATACCGGATGTCAAGTTTTGGACGCCGAAAGTGTTTTTAAATACTATACCAAACTATGGGATTTTAAAAGATATGACACAAACTTTCTGATTCGATATGACCGTGTCCCCACACACGATTATTTTACCATGCATTTCTAATATGAAGAAAATAGGCCGGGATCACCATTTTAATTGAGGTATTTTGGTGCAATGCACGGTGTCCTGGGCCGAAATTGAATGAATGCATGAATAATATGAGATGCCGTCACGAGCCTTTGGAGCCGGACGATGCTCCTTCAGGAATGTCCCAAGTCAACGAATGCCGATCGCAATGGATGCTGGGCCGATGCTCCTTCGGGAATGCTCCATGTCAACGGATGCCGATCGCAGGGGAGGCTGGACCGATGCTCCTATATGGAATGCCATCTAGATATAGACGTTGCCGTGCTCGATGGTGCGAGACAATGCCCGGCTATGCCGGAAGACTGTTATATGTTGCATTGACTAGATCCATGTGATTGATCGATGTGTGCCGTGTGGCACACTAATGTGCAAGAAAGCATGAGAATCATGGCATCTTTAATTCTAGTCATGCATGAGTTGAGCACACTGTTTATGGCACGCACGCATGAATCGATAACACGTTTCACATATGCTTCCATTATGCTGAGAACAAAGCCTTGAGGGGTGGCCCGACTGGGATGGCGGTTCATCCGCGCCAGTGGGGGCCCAAGGAGGCAATATTGGGTTGGGATGAGGGATGGCGGTGCGTCCGCGCCTCTACCCCAGACAACGCGTTCATGTGGCAATGGCCAGGTGAGATCGCTTGTAACACGATTCGTATGTGATTGATAAGCTGCATCATCTAATGGCCATGTGCATTGCGTGTATCGTGTTGAGTTATGATGTGCAGGGTATGGCATACTAGGTAAGGTTGCATGCGAACCGACTATTAATTATTGATTGTTAATCTTTGGTTTGTTTGTGGGATGATTCTAAAGAGGTATCCCAAGTTGAGTTGGTGTACTAATCAAGGGACTAGCGGAAGAACTCGCTGAGATTTACATCTCACCTCGTCTTTTGAATAGCTATTTTCATGAGTCCCTGTGAAGATCGCGAGAGCTTGAAGCGGAAGGGTCGCGATCCATAGGTGACACACCTAAAAGGAGATAGAATTTGTATCAAATTTAAGGTGTTTATGAAGGTGTATTTGATTTGAAATTTGTTGTCCTATTTTCTATCACATGTTTGTTATTAATCAGAAATTAGTTATTCTAAACGCATGTGAGTTTAGAATGAAAAGGGTCGGACGACGAAGTTTTGGGAATGATCTAAAATTTAACAACCAAAAATGGGGATGTGCGCACGCTCGAGATTCAAAGGGGGTGGCTAGAAACCCAATCACTTGCCAAGGAGATCGGAGATGGAGAGGGAGAAATCGAGGGCGGCGCACTTGGGTTACGCTCCCCGATATTGCTATTAGCGCCAAATTTCGATACCTAAACAATATGTTGTGCCTAACATGGCCATGGCATTTCTTTGGTTTTTTTCGTGTGGCCGCTATACTAAATGATCAAACGGCGGCCCATCACTGGCGGAGGCGGAGGCAAGGGATGTGGGAGGTTGAAGGGGGAGGAGGAGGGAAGATTCAAACGGCTTATCTTCTCTCTCTCTCTCTCTCTCTCTCTCTCTCTCTCTCTCAATTTGGGGATTTAGGGTTTTGAATTGGGGGAGAGACACTAAACGGTGTCGTTTTGTTGTTTAAATGCTGACTATACTCTCCGGCGAGCCACATCAGCTTCAAAAATTAATAAAAAAGTGCCACGTCGGATTTCCGGCCAATCAGATCGGTGTTGGCACTGAAAGATCATTTTTCAAAAGTTTTGGCACTTAAGTGATCCAAGATAAAGTTTTGGCACCAAAGTGAGCGCCGTACACAAATTTTGGCACTAATAGTGTACTTACCCTGACTATCTCCATAACACATGTTGTATTAGTTGCCTATCAAAGGAACATGAACCATCTTCTTATACTGAAGTGGCACATGATCCACAATGGTAACAAACCATAGAAGCTGAGTTGCAGGCACTCATTGAGAATCATACTTGGGATTTTGTACCTCTATTTCCGCACTAAAAATCAATGAATTGCAAATGAGTATATAAAATTAGCTAAAAGGCAGATGGCTCCATAGAACGTTACAAGGCTCGCTTAGTTGCCCAAGGATTTAAACAAATGGAAAGTTTCAATTATCATGAAACTTTGTCCCCAGTCACTAATGAAGTAATTGTTCATTCTTTCTTATCCATTGCCGCATCTCGTAATTGGCAACTACATCAAATGGATCACAATACTTTTTTGGATTAATACCCTGAAAAACCCCAAACCGGTACAGCTGTGACAAATTTACCCAAAACTATTTTTTTGACCCTGAAAAACCCTAAACCGGTACACTTGTGACAAATTTACCCCAACTGATAATAAAAAATCTTAAACTGGTACATTTATGACAAATTTACCCCAAACTAATTTATTCAACCACAAAAAACCCCAAATTAGTAAATTTATGACAAATATACCCTCCGCTAAATTTGATTAATACCACAAAAAAATCATAAAAATTGTAAACTATGATAAACGGAGCGTAAAATCTCAAATCGGTATACTAGTGAATTGTCACGCATCATTTAACTTAATAATTTTATAATAAAATTTAACGAAAACTAACGGAGGGTAAATTTGTCACAAGTGTACTAGTTTATGATTTTTCAAGGTATTAACCCTACTTTTTTTCATGGTGACCTTGATGAGAAAATTTATAGAACTCCCACAGGGTTTACAAAGACCAAGGGAGTCTTGAGTGTATTGTCTCCGTAAATCCCTATATGGACTGAAGTAGAATTCTCAACAATGATATGCAAAATTTACCATTGCACTCACAAATGCAGGTTTCCAATATTCCAAACATGATTATGCCTTATTTACCTGAACCCAAGGTACCTCATCGATTTATCTATGGATATATGTTGATGACATATTTATCATGGGAAATGATCACTTGGCTATTGGAAATTTTAAAAAATACATGCATTCTACTTTCCACGTTAAAGATTTGGGACCCAAAAATATTTTCTTGGCATTGAAATAACTCGATCCGACAAAGAAATTTGTCTCATTTAGCAGAAGTTTGGTTTTGGAAATTGTTTCAGAGGTAGGACTATGGGGATGCAAGCCATTTGTCATGCCAATTGAGCAAAATGCCAAACTAACAACACATGAATATAATGTGGGTTTATCATTATCTAATGAAGATGCATTGCTTAAAGATCCATCAAGATATTATTAGGCTAGCAACCGGGATAAAATTCGAGTAGGATATGATTTATCTTATCCTACGTTTGGTACTCACTCAAGATAGGATAAAATCGGATATAAGGGAGATATAGGTCAAATAAAATTATCCTATGAGAGAAGTAGGATAAAGATGGATAGGATTTCTAATGTCCATAATAGGAAAGTTATTTTTCTCGAATAAAAACTTATTAAATTAACAAAATTGAAATTATATTTCAATGTAAATAATATTTGAATTCTAATTTAAGAAATATATTCAACTTTAATAATATTTGAATTCTAATTTAAGAAATATATTCAACTTTAATTCTATCTTAATCTATAAATTATATTATATATATATATATATATATATATATATATATATTAGGTATTTTTGTATTTTAGATATGTTAGTATAATTTACTATTTGATAAAATTTTATTAGAGAATGATGAAAGGGGAAAAAAGAAATAATAAAGAAAATAATATAAAAAAGAGGAAAAAAAAATAAAAATAAATTAAGAAACATTATTACAAGAGATTTTCATCATCTTTGTTTATGAACATTTAGGTTTATTTACAATGATATGCCGTTTATATCAAAAAAAATGTACATGATATGATGTGAATATATCCGACTTTAATACTGCAATTCACCAAATAATGGACTAGATATAAAAAAATCATAGGATTTCATATCATATCCTATCATATCCTATCAAGTCCTATCATAACTAGAAATTCGAACAACCAATAGCAAAAGAACACTTCAAGTGCCAAAAGTTGGCACAAATGGACACTTAATTGCCAAAACTTACGAAAGTGCCACTTAAGTGCCACTTTTTATGAAAATGGGATACTTGTGTGCCACATCAAACGAGCATTGCCGGAAATCCTATGTGGCATTTTTTTTATTAATTTTCTCACTTACATGGTTCACCAGAATGCCGAATCAAGAAAACACACACAAAACGACATCGTTTTGGTATAATTTTAAATTTTAATATAATATAAACATTAATTAAATTAAATTAAAAACATAATAATAATAATAACAATAAGAACAACAAGAACAACAAGAACAACAACAACAACAACAACAACAACAACAACAATAATAATAATAATAATTGGAGGAGGAGGACGAAGGCAGTCGACAGCTGAGGGCTGAGCCCTCCCCGCCGCCACCTCCCCGCCATTGCTGGAAGGTGGGGGAGGGTCGGCCGAGGCCACCAAGCCCTGGCCAAGGGTCGGCAACCCCAATCGATTAGCGGCAAGGGCCTGCATGCCCTCGCCCGGCCAACCCAAGGGCCGCCACCTGCTGGGGGGTAGCCCTAGTGGGCAACGGCTCTTGGGTCGGCCGGACAAAAGCTAATGACCCTCGCAAGATCTGGGTGAGGGCCGCAACCCTCGCTTAGATTTGGGAAGAGGGCACGCAGGAACCGCCGATCGGCTGGGGCCATTGGCCCTCAACCCGAGCTCAGCGGTTTCAGCTAACACTCCCCTACCTCCTCGGCAACGGAGGGGAGGCAACGGTGGCAACGACGAGGCCCTTAGCTGCCGGCTGCCTCCCTCCTCCTCCTTCCCCCTTCCCTTTTTTTAATTAATTATTAAATTTTTTAAAATTTAATTTAATTAATTATTATATTAAAAGACATCGTTTTGCACGTAGCTCGTCAAAAAATTGCCACATCAGCGTTTTGATCAGATTTTCTTGCCAGTGATACTTAAGTGATCCATTTTGTTCCGATTTTGATACTTAAATGTCACTTTCATAACTATTTATGGAATAGAAGTTTGTTCTAAAATAGAGAAATCGAATTGCGTTACCAAAGCAATTTTCTGTTCCAAACCTATTCCGAGGAACAGAGAAATAGAAAAGTAGAAATTTTATCATGAGTGCCCTAAGATTATGTGACCAAATTGCTGAAGCTGATACTTCTCCTTAAGTCATTCCAATCGAGTGTCCCAAATGAAAAGAACAATGGGCGAATCTTAAGAAGAAGTCTGCGATCACATTTCCACCAAGGGAGACCCTCTGTTGGCTTGCAAAAATCAGGAGGAGCTTAGTAGGCAAAAGAAGGTGCTGCCATAGGGATGCAGTTGGCTAAGAGTGCCACACTTGTCAGGAAGTACAAGTGACTAGAGATTCGTGAACAACTTTGATTGGGAGAAGCAAACAATGGAGTGGTGTGACTTATTATGTTGGGCAAGCGTTGCCATCTATGTAAGTCCCAAGAAGTGACATTGATGGTTAGGAAAACACAAAGAAGTGACAGAACAGCCCGTAACGAGGGCATTGCGGAATCGGGTGGGGAAGTTTAACATGGTCCATGATTCTCTCATACCCGTGAACCCTTGGGAGTGAAGTTTGGGGTTATCGAGTGAAGAGCGAGGGCACAAAGAGGATGAAATAACTAGTCTGTGGGAGTAGCGTCAAGCAATTGGTGCTAGAAGTTTTAAGATAGAATGATAATATTACTTAGGAGCTCTAAAGGTGAGGTCGGCCTCCCGTGTACAAACTGGTCGAGAGTTGATGCCGCTCTTCTAATGAGACCATGGTAGGCCGAAACCAATTGTTGAGCCTAAAGAGGGCCACTATCTCGCTCGATGGACTAGACGCTTGAGCCAAGCTAGGCGTGGTATGATCTCGTATGAAAAGAGATATTCGCCATATTGTTCATTGGAACAATTATAGAAGAAAGGCTGGCCTGGTGAATTCGTTCGCTAGATGCCGCATGGGTTAATCCGCGGTCAAGGAAACTATTGACCCGTGACACAAGCATCCCACTTTTCAACTCTAATTTTGTGGCTGAAATGCAGAAGGTGAGTACTCTATGTATTGCCACCCTATCTAGTCTCAGGCTCCAATCATCATTTGCATTTCCTTTTCTCTTCTTTTTGAATGTTTTCTTTGTGTTTGAGTGATTTATGTGATGACTTAAGAGGCAGGAACAGCAAGAAAACACTAATAGAAGGAGAATTGTGGGAAAGATCAAAAGGGAAAATCGCTGCATCCCCGAGCTGATCTTTCATATGGAAGATTATGAGAAGTATTTAATCCGACTTAGCAAGGTCACTAAAGCGAATTTGCTGAGGCATGCAAAGCACAGCACTTCCTGGGAGGCCACCAGTATAGTTGGGGAAGAAGACAATCCTGACCACGAACCTGGCTGTTCTCGTTCTGCAGCACACGAAAACGAATCATGCGATGCTTCTGATGAAGATGGAGGAGAGGAAAATGTCATGTCTCCGGTGTCGGGCTCTCATTTGTCTGCGGATGAATCTGTTTCTGACGAGAAAGGTAATTCTCTTCCCCTAGTCAAGAGGATGAGGAAAAATAATGAAGATTAGCTATGCTCTGTCAGAAATATACTGGGATAGAATGGCACATATTTGGCAGATCATTTTGTATGAAGTAGAGGATAGAGAGAGAAACAGAAGGTAAATTTATCAACTTCGCTCAAATACTATGTCAATAATTTCTTAGCACTTCAACAAGTCAATCTCGAGCTATGTTGGAGATCAATTTTTGCATAGATTCAATATGGAGTCTAGCTTTTCTACCATTCTCAACTTTAGGTTTTTATCCATTCATTCATAGATATAGATACAGAAGATGCATACGACGTCAATATGACCGCATAAGCCTCTATTGCAATAATTACACTTTACCACAACTGATTCAGTTCATACACAATAGAGACCATTACCATTTACTGTATTTTAGACATCATATAATACCTAACGGAGTAACCTGTGCTTGCACGGATGGAATCTTTCTTTATTTGTTAAATGAGATCAAACATTAATTTTTTTAATTTGTTTGGAAATGGTTGGGTATATACACTTTTTGGCACCTTTTTCTTCAACTATTAATTCTTTACATTATGTAACTATACCATCACATGAAGGAGTGAAATTGAGTCAAGCTACACAGTAACTGGGGCTCAATTTCATGATTACCTGAGGTCGACTAATATGATTTCCGGTCAAGTGAGCTTCTTTGAACATCTTGTTGAGTCAAGCTCAAGCTCACTATACTTAGGTCAAATAGGTTCGTGAACCTAATCAAATTTCTAGTATTCTTTTAAAATATATGTTATTAGCAAAAGAAATAGACACATTTATCTTCAAAATTACATAACATAACAGGATGATTGGGCTTGAGTTATTTATTGCTTGATATAATAGCACCAGGCTGAGTGCAACTATTTTTATTAGTTTATGTTTTTTATCTCAATATCTTTTGCCTACTTTTTTAGGTAATACTACTTTTTTTTTTAAAAATTTTAGTTTTTGCTTCTGGTAGATTTTTTGTTTGACATTTAAATTGTTCATAATAATATAGTTAATTTATTAATTTCGCACAAACTTTTTTTGCGTGGTAGTGCTAAATTTTAGGTTTTCTTTTGAATAACTTTCTGTTTGATATCTACTTTTTCCTAATTATGTGATTAATTTATTTAACTTTCTAAAATTTAATTTTAAAGGATATTTTATTTGATATATTTAAAATGAAGTGTTGTTCATTTTTCTATTTTCTCATTTAATATTAACTCCCCGGGGGGTTCTGGGGTTTTTGCATTTTGTAGTTGCACCTAGACATATTGCCAAGTGGCAAAATTGAATGAAAAACCCACGAACCTTCAAAATACTATTTTCTTATAGATAGATAATGTCTCAAGTTTCATGGTGTACGATGCAGTTTGTTATTCTTTTCTTACAAAATAAACTAAAGTTTGTAACCTAAGAATTAAAAGAAACCATAGATGAATTCGTATCTTTGCATTAAATATTACACCTGGACAAAAAAAAAATTATTTCTACCAAAATCTAATGTCCGATAATTGTTAATATGTACTCAGAAATTGAAAGATCTTTACTTAGTGATATTAACTCCAAATATTTTATTAATCATAAAAATAGCTGATATTGCATAATCAATCCGGTCCATCCAAGTGTACAGTAATCTGATAGGAGAACTTGTTTCAACTTAGGATAATAATCTCATGACTTGGTCTTAGTTAGATATTGAAGAATAGAATGTGATATGATGACATAAAATGCCATATCAACAATTTGATTTTGAAAGCTTTTATATTCTTGTGTTGTCGATGCTCAATAATTGAAATTGGTAACCTTAAATTTCAAAATGGTTGTTTCAATCTGGGAGCTTTTGTCAGTATTGTGCTTGTTAAATTGATTAAATATTTGTAGCCGAAAAGATAATTTATGACTTTTGTTATAATTTGTGTTTATTAATATTCATATAAAAATGTAATTTATGACTTTTGTTAAATATTTGTAGCCGAAAAGATAATTTATGACTTTTGTTATAATTTGTGTTTATTAATATTCATATAAAAAATGTAATTTATAAACCGAAAGAAATTTTGCCCCAATGAGGAATGTTGTTACAACTAGGTTCGAAGCACGAGCGATCCGACCAATGGTAGCCACGAAGATTCAGTTTACTAATGGCAAAAAAAGGAAGGAAAAAGTTATTTTTTTAAATTAGTAAACAGAATTACCATTCACTCAGTTTACTAATATTAACATAGATTATTAACCTATAAAGTGAAAATTAACTGCAAATTAAATTATTTATTATAGGGTAAATTACTTCCTCTTAGGTTATGTTACTACTTTGAAGATAAGTTTCTCTTATATGATATAGACAACTACTTGTGATTGTCGCAATGTCAATTACACCTATAATTAGTAATTTGCGTTTATGAATAAAAAATTCACCAAGGAGTTCGTAACAAGAAATTCTAGCTTGGTAATTAGCCGATACCATAGTAAATTACCTTAAAGGTTCTCTTCCAACCAACCGACATTATTTACAATCTCCCTCCTATCAAGAATGACTACATCTACCAACATGTGAAGATATTTAGAAGACTCTTGAAGCTTCAAGAAGGCTAAGGAACGTACCTCAAGCTAAGTTGGTCCACGTAAGATACCAACTCATTGAGATAGTGGCCCACGTGTTTGTGTCCAAGTGGTGATGATGTGTCATGAATGAATGGTTGTCCACGGATTACCCGCGATTCGGTCAAATGTGCTCATCTATGAGATATGCTATTGACATTACCATCTAAAAAGCATCTAGGAACAAATAATAATCTTTGGTTATTATCTAGTAGAACAACATTGTATTCTATATTCATCGCAAAAACATTTCATACTCTTACCATTCCACTTAATAAGTACACATGAAAATAACTATTGTGCAAAACTGATTAACCTTACCAATGAGTTTGAATTTAGACATATCACAAGTTTTCTCAAACTCTAATACGAGGTTAACTTTAGTTCATCTACATAGTTAAATTTAAAAAATTTATGGTTTTTACAGAATCTAATAACACCAGCCATGTATCACATCATCACATGGAACATAAATAAGAATAATAATGACGAATATGTAGTCCAAAATCCTCAAAATTCATCTTGCAACTATAAGCTGATATCAAGTAAAAAGTTCAAACTTAACGGTGACTTTAGTTTGCAAACAAATCACAAGAAAGAGCGGTTGTTTCTTTCCCATCGTCTTTCTCTAGGGATGGAGATAGACAGATTTCACTTTCTTTTTTCTTTCCCATTTGCCAGGTTGCTCTTCCTTTTCTTTTTTTGGATTTCTTGCGATTCTCTCCGCTCGGAACTTGCTCAACTTCAACGGCAGAACTCCTGTTCATCACAGAGAAGGAAATCCCAAATTTAGAGAAGGTGCATCGAGTACATTTTTTCCTCGTCATAGGGATTGTTTAACCACCTTCATGAGTGTCGACCCAACCAACCGGTGCCTGACAAGAGAATTAATACAAATCCGTTCATAAAAGCAAGCAGAAAGGTCATTGCTCAACAATTATTCTTTGGGTATGCACGCTTAACTATCTGCATTGAGAAGCCATAACAATTACAGTTCCAAGATCCTTTCTATTTCTTTTCCAAAAAACCTAGAAGAGGCCAAGGGTAAATATGTCTGAGCAATGGCCATTTTAAAATGTATCAATTGTGTTCGAAACAGTGTTTATAAAGAATCAAGGGGTCTTTTCAGACATATTACTCAAAAAGAAAAATTATGAACTTTTCCTGAGGGCTTTAAAAGCAAAATCATATTATGAGAATGCTAGTAGTCTTTCAAAATATAAATATGTGTGGAGTCATTGACGGGAATAAAGATAGTAAGGAGCCTCCTACAAACGGATGTTTTTCATTATTTCAAGTGGGGTCCAAACTCTGGTTGCTACATCACGTCTGAGATTACACCTAGGACACCCAGCTACATGATCAACGCATTCAACCAAATACCATTTTATATGTGAGTTTGGATTACGAAAAGCCAATAAGAACATGAAAACATAAAGCTACTCACTTCTGAGTTGGATCATCGGCTTTTGGTTCTTTATCTTCCTGCCATGCTTGATTTTGCATCTCTTCCTCCATGAACTGTAATTTCCTCTTTATTTTATTTGCAGAGCTGATTCCAATGTAACAAAATGTTAGATCAAATCATATGCTTCCTTGTCTATTGAAGGCCTTTTACTTTTGTTGAATAACTAAAACGAAAGTTTCGTGTCTCACTATAGTCAAGAGTCCAGTCCTTAACTACTTATCTTTGGTTTTTTGAGACGGTACATGACCTTTCAAACTGAAGTGGGTGTCAAGCTGAAGCATTTCCAGCATATAAATGACTTCTCTTATTGTGAAAAAAGTAAAATAGGTAACATATTGTTAAGTCTCAAATTCAGTCAATTACCTTCCAGGTTTGCCGTCAACAGCAGTAGACAAACTTGCAGAACATTTTACGGCAGTGTTTCCATCTTGCTTTTGCTTCTTCCTGGCAACATCTAGCGGTGTCTCCATGACTACATCTGGGATCTTAGTCTCTGAGTCCTTCGCAGAAGACATTTTCTTAAGTAGAGA
Organism: Eucalyptus decipiens; assembly: GCA_014182575.1. Lineage (NCBI taxonomy): Eukaryota > Viridiplantae > Streptophyta > Magnoliopsida > Myrtales > Myrtaceae > Eucalyptus > Eucalyptus decipiens. The sequence continues at coordinate 19,601,914 of CM024610.1, forward strand.
AGATACAAAGAAATCTTCACCATCAGGTTCTGACAACCGGGCTCCAGGATTCTGATGGGGCAAGCTTTTGTCCTTCCTTTTCTTTTTTTTGGACTTCTTGCAATTCACTCTACTTAGAGCTTGCTTAATTTCAACAGCAGATCTCCTATTCATCACAGATAAAAAAGTCCCTGGTAAAGTTCAATTTTTCCTTGTTATGAGGATCGTTTAATCACTTTCATTACTGTCTTAGGCAACTAACCAGTGCTTGCCATGAGACCTAATACAAATCGTTTGCAAATGCAATTAGAAAGGTCATCGGTTCCACTTTTACTATTGAAGTATTCATGCTTAGCTATCTGCACTAACAAGCCATAACAATAAGAGTTTTGCTCTTAGGCATCAAGCACAATCATTTTGAAAAATTTCTAGTACTTCAATCTTTCATCATATACATATGTGTGGGGTCACTGAAATTAATAAAAGGTAGGAAGTGGGGGACCTACAAATGGAGGTCTTTCATTATTTCAAGATGGGTCAAACTCTTGTTGCTACATCATGTCAAAGATTACATGTGGAATGAACCCTAGGACACCCAGCTATAGGATCAATGCTTTCAACCAAGCATCGTTATATATGTGAGTGTGGATAATGAGAGGTCAACAAGAACGTGAGGACATAAAGGTACTCACTCCTTACTCGGATCCTCGGCTTTTGGTTCCTTATCTTCCTGCCATGCTTGATTCTGCATCTCTCCCTCCACAATATGCAATTTACTCTTCATTTTCATTGCAGTGCTGGTTCCAATGTATCAACATGTTAGATGAAATCATGTGCATCCATGTGTATCTGATTTTATAATATTTATAGGCAGGCCTTCTGCTTTAGATGAGTAACTAAAACATAAGTTCCTGTCTCACAATAGTCAAGAGTCCATACCTTAACCACTTATCTTCAGTTGGACATTACAAAAGCTATTCAAATTGAGATAAGTGCGAAGATGAAGCATTTCCAACAAATCAATGAATTCTCTTCTCGTGGAAAAAGTAAAATAAGTAACAAATTGTTAAGTCTCTAATTTAATAAATTACCTTCCAGGTTCAATGCCAACAACAGTAGGAGGCAAAGGTTCAGATGATTTCAGGTGGTGCTTCCATCTTGCTTTCCCTTCTTCTTGACAACATCTAATGGAGATTCAATGACTACAACTGGGACATTTATTTCTGAGTCCTTCGCATAAGACTTTTTCTTAAGTAGAGAGGATACAAAGAAATCTTCCTCATCGGATTCTAACAACAGGCCCTCAGAATTCTGTTGTGGCAAGCTATTGACCTTATCAGATTCACTTTTTTCATGCTTTTTCCTAAGTCGTCGACGACAGTCTCTTCCCTTTCTTCCTTTCTTGTGGTTTGGTTTCTCCTCCTCTGCTGTTAAAAATTCACATTGCAAACATGCCATATAAACTTTCTCCTAAATTGAAGATGCAAAACTGAGCATAATGAGAGCAACCAACATATCTGTACTTGTCCATGTAATGCCATCATACGAATATAAGAAGGAAAATCAACTTGAAATTTCAAAATCAAGAATGCTAACAACTATAAAATAAAATCTGGCATGGTGCGAGATCCTACAACATTAATGAATCCATAAGAAACAGAATAATAATACATTATGACAACTCTACCACGGTGAAGGCCAAAGGAAAAAAACACCAATGACATCACATGAATATAAGAAGGAGAAGCAATTTCACGATTTTAAAGTGAAGAATAATATCAGTTATATAAGATTATCTGGCATGCACAAAAATAAAAGCAGAATCCTCCCACATCATATTCTTTCTCTATGGTCACATAATCATACAAATTGCTCAAACATCATAATCTTTCTCTATGGCACCACAGTTAAGTATATTTTGTTTGTGATAGTTGATACCATATTATTGATAAATAAATAAAAATGCTGACAGCAATTGTTTAAAGAAGGTCAATTTCTTCATACTACATAATTAATAATCTTTCTTTCTAAAATATAAAAGCAACAAGTTATAGGATATTGCCTTTGCCTCCAGAAACAAGAGTTACTAGAGGGTTTTCACTGGTCCTACTTTGATGCAGGATGCAAGCAACTCTGATGCAACGATCTTGAGCAGTTAAGATAGAAAAGAATGAGCTCCAAATTTCATTTTACAAATGCATGGCTGGACAACTGGTACTTAGTTACACAAAATGGAAATTATTTAATGATTTATATTTCATTGAATCTGAAAAATGTGAAAGATTAGTTGCATATGTTGTTGTAAATGCTTCTCGGTGTCACTAATATCAAGCAAAAAATTCAAGCAATGTCAAGAATTGAACAAAGCAACCAACTCCAAGGACTTTAGATGCGTAACTCAACAAAGCAAAACTCAACAAAGCAAAATGGTCTATTGCGTTGTTATGATATCGACATCTAATCACGATAGATTCCAAATTGTTCTTCATATAAAATCCAATTGATTTCTCAAAATTGAGCTTTTTTTTCTTCCCCTTTAGATATAAAGATTGAAGAGCCGTGCATACATAATTTTCAAAGTAGAAGCTCATCAACAAATGCCTTATGAGAAATAAGAAAAGAACATTGTTAAACTACGAGCACCTGATTTATTCAGCATAGGAGAAGGTGGAAGGAGTTCAACATCACCATCATTGATAAAGCTATCTTCATACTTGTCGTCGTCCTCAGAAATATCTGTCTCAGTGTCTGCAATATCTTCTCCGTAGGACTCTCTAATAATCATTATAAAGGAAAGGAACTCTAGAATGAAGCTTCTATATTTAGTGTATGAAACAGTCTAGAAAGTGAAGTCTGTAAGGACACTGATTAGTATCTCTTGACCTTTTTAGCTCACCCCAACGTGTACCAATGTCTGCATGGTTAAAATGATGTAATGGTACCAATCGATCATCTTATACAATTAGAAAACAAAAATATATGAGAAATGAGATAACAGTAAGAGGGAATAATACAACATAACTCAACCAAGGATACGAGTCATCATCAAATTCTCGACCCTTTCGCACGTAGTAACCTGCGAGGTGAACACTGCGAACACCGAGAACAGAAAAAATGACTTGCTGGACTTCCTCGAATTCCAAATTTATCTGAGCAGATTCTTCTTTTCCCGGAAGCAAGGAGCATATAAATACAGGAGTCGCATTGCCCACATTGCATTGCACCGTGCTCTTGGTGGTGGCAACACCAAACCCGAGTGTCGCCTGCCCAAAATTATGCACATCCAATTTAAGGTAAAACCAATAAAAAAACCTGATGAAATCTGGACTTTTCAATGTTGCAATGAACCAAAATCAGAGAACAGAGAAGCGTTTTACCTGGGAGATGCGAAGCCTCGACCCATTTGGCTTCTGAGTATAAGGCTTGCCGGGTTTCACTTCAATCCCTACTCACTCAGTGGAAAAACAGAGCAAACGATATCATCACTCTCATGAAATAAAATCACAAACAAGAACGACCGATCGAAACATAAAAGGGTAGTATCAAATTTACAGGCAAAAGAATGTGCAAAGGAGAATCAGAACCGACCCCAAAAAACCATTTTCTTGTTACGAAAAAGAAGAGGAACAAGCTAGACAAACTGAATCAGAACGGACTGAATGGATTTTAAGAGAGGAAGAGAGAGAAAGGGGACGCAATGATGCTGCGTCCACAAGTTCCAACCTGTGCGTGCTAAGCGAGGACCATCAACCATTTGAGAAGGGAAAGCATGATTCTTGAAAATTGAAGAGCATTTAATCTCCTCCGCAGCATCCCGATTCTCTTCGCGCTTCTTCTCTTGAACGAGAAAGAGCGCCATTTGAAGTCGTGACTCTTCGTAGGCCGGACTATTTTAGAAAATGAAAATCCATATTGCCCGCCCTGTATTTCTCACAAATCCCCCAAAGTCCCCCTTATAATGTTTTTTGATCGCAAATAGCCTCCCTCCATTAGCATAATTTTGAGAAGAGGCACGTACCCTCCCAGAAGACCCGAAACCAATCTTACCCGATCCGAATGGACTATTAAAAGAACAATATCCATATTTGAAATAAACAAATTCCAAAGAAATCGAATTTTTTGGTTATTCAAATTCGACTCAACTAATCCGAAGAGAATCAAATGTGTTTTTTTGCTATTCATCTACAGGACCATATATGAATCATTGCACAAATAATCACATTTTGGTATTTATTTTATGGCGAACTTAACCATGCTTGCGTGCTCGTGAGTGGGAAATTTTTGACGGGGAACTTTCCAAAATATAAACATCAATTACAGAATGTGGTAAAATTGGAAAATCTTATCAATATGTTGCCCTATTAGTGGCTTGTCAAATAGATAAAAGATTGGATTAGACAAAAAAAAATGAGGACCTAACCTTGTAATTGATATGTTAATCTCAAAAAATTAATATATTTCGATTTTAAAATAGAAAATGAAAGCATCTCGAAGACTTCTTATGCATTGAATTAAATTTTAAGCTACAATGTACAATTTAAATTTAAAATTTTTTAGTATTCTCTTAGTTGCTTGACTCACACTTTGTGTGGGCTACTCGTCATATCTACTAATTGAATATTTTAACGTACATAACTAAAATGGTACCCAAAAAAATAAATTTAAAAATCGAGACGGTCAAAAGAGAGTAAATAATTATATTTATTTCATCGTTGTATTTTATGGTACCATTTTTTTTTGTTTTATTGTGCTTTGCTTTTATAGTGATAACTTTCTAACTTTCACTTCTTGGACATTAGAAAGTTTCTAAGAAATTACATTTTTCACTAAAATGATATCTGCATACTTTTATTAAATAATTATGGTTAAATCTTCAATTAAAAGCAAAACTAGTTTTCTTACCCGGGCTTTGCACGGCCTACATTTTTAATTTTTTTTTATATAGAAGAGGTTACGTTTGAAGAAACAAATCTACAGACTCCATTTATTATAATAGTCATAAAATGCAATTAAAATTTTCTACTATTACATCATCAAATGTCTATTACCTTGCTGGTTTACCAATCTTGTTTCTCTACCTTTCCTTCACTTACATTAAAAGAGAAAAACTTGGCAAACATTTCAAATATGGTGCACACAGAGAGCGCCATATGGTCAAGAGAGAGCTTTATACATTAATTGTGAAGACCCACTTTTTATAATTTGAGTAAGAAATAATTGTTAGAAGAATCTGACTAAAAATTCAGATCTATGTGTTTATAAAAGAAGCTTAAATAAACAGATATAAAGAAAGAGTAATTAATAACTAACAAATCAAAGCTCATGCTATTTTCACCTCTTGTATAGTTTTAGACACTCTAAAATTTAATTTGTCCAAAATTAGTCATCGTCAAGACTAAGATTGATGAAAGAGAAAATATATATCTTTAACATAGATCAATCAATCTAATAATTTGTATCAATCTTTCCTAATTTGTTGTTTCTTCTTCTTTTGTGTTCAAAATGAAGAAGCTTGTGTTCATTGTTTTTTTTTTTTCACAAGAATCGTCTAAGATTAGAGTACATTGATAAATTTAATGATTGAGATTCAAACTTAAAAGTATATTAACAGAGTACATTTCTTTGTATGAAAAAGGGCTAAAGCCGAATAAAAAAAAATTATATTGAGATCTTACTATCCCTAATTTATCCCATTAAATAACTCTCAAGTAAGTAGTACAAAGATTAAGTATACAAATGCTTGATGATCTCAAGATTAGTATATTTACAATGTCTCTCTAAAGTTCAATATGAAAAAATCCTTATAATATACAATGCTTTATTTAATTTTTTTTAAAGAGAATTCTTTAATTAAAGTTGTGAACTCTTTAGGATTATAATTTATATTTATTTATATGCTAATTAACAAAGATCACCAACAAGGCGTAAACTCATTACAAAAGATCTTCATAGAAAGCAACACGAGGACATTAGTAAGTAGAAGAAAAGAAATGAAGTCTATATGGACATGAATGAAATAACATAAGATGGTGGAATAAAACATATTTTTTATTTAAGTACGCTCTTATATTTTTATGATAATATCTGCCTTTTGAATTTGTAATAAATAGCAACTTTTACCCTTCCGGGAGTATTAATTAGTTCTCTTAATGTTATTTTCGTCAATTCAATCAATCCGGGAGTATTATATCCATTTAAAGGGTGTAAATAGCATAAGCCCAATTTAAAAGAATTTCTTTTTTTAAATGTAAGTGTTAGTTGCAAATTAAAATAAGATCAATGGTTTTTTTCCTGTATATTTGCTCTGAGTTGACTAAAAATATTAATTTGTATGCTACAAGACTGTCAATGAATGATCAATACGTGTATATAATGCAATTCCTTATTTAAATCAATTAGACATTGTTTCCAAACTGGAGGAATCTTATTATAAAACTTCGTTTGAAACGATGTGGTAGAAATTAAGATGCAACTTAAAGGACATGATAAGTTTTGGATTCTTACACCCATCCTTTTTGTGTTATTATATCATAATGGAATAAAGGTACTCTTGACTCGATATCCTTCGTTTTGTTCCATTTGAGTCCTCATTTTTTTCTTGGGTTGTAGTGTAAACAGTATGTGATATAGCTCAAGTAAAAAGTATTGATTCAATTTTCAAGGTAAAGATCTAGGGTTAGTGCCAATTAATAAGTTGGAATAACTTCATAAGTATATTTGATTCATGATTTTTAAATTGATAGGATCCGGTTCAAGGAAGTTTCAAATCCAAAAAAGGAAAATTTGTTATAATTAGTGGAAACTCTTTTGATCAAAAGTGTATCATGTAGGAATCAACAGTTAGAAAAAGAAGTATGTTGCTACAACTTTGAAATGAGTAAAAATTACTGAAGTAATGTCTAAACCCAATAATTCAAGGCAAAGATAAAATATCTTGGGACAATGAAATATTTCATATTTGAATAACCCTCATAGTCTTAAAAAAGTAGGTCTTTTAGCTATGAGCCTAGCAAAAGAAAATTTAGGATAAGATTCTATAGGATCTTCCCTCTTCAAAATTTGACGTGAAAGCCTTGTATCATTCGGCTCAATTAGTTACATGAAATAAGGTATATACGATCTACAAGAATAGGAAAGAAGTTATGATATTCAATTTAAGGAATTGGAAAAAAAAAAACAAAAGGAAAGTGATAAAGATTATATAGAAGTGGAAGATGAAAATGGTCTAGCTTACAATGATGAGAATATACATGAAAATTTGGGGGTGTGGACACCGAAAGTGTCAAAACTTGGCATGGGATAACACTTGCCAAAAGTTCTAAAAGTAAACTTAAATATCAAAATTGGAGAAAATGGAACACTTAAGTGCCAACGGTGAGAAATTCCAACTAAGGTGCTAACTTGACATTTTTCGACAACTTTATTTACTAAGGTGGCAATTCTTTAAAAAAAATTATTTACGTGGCAATTTAAAAAAAAAAAATTGTCCACATCACACTATAAGCCCCCAAAATTAATTTTAAATATAAAGATTAAATTATCCACATAGACACTAAGACTATGTACTTAAGTGTTCACTTTTTATAAAACTTGGCACTTAATTCACTTTTAACCATGAGTGGCACATAAGTGATCACTTACACCATAACTTAACACTTAAATGATCATTTTTTAACCACTACTAGCACTTAAGTGAAGATGGAAGACAACGTCATTTTAGACAAGGATTGCTGAGTTGGCTTTTTGATGAGTCACATAGACCACTTATATTATTAAAAATATGCCACATCAAATTTCTGGCTACTTTGTCGGACTTGGCACTTAATTGTCCAAATTTTTCAAAATAGTGATACTTAAGTATACATTTTTGGAACTTTTGGTACTAAATTATTTACCTATGCCGAGTTTTGGTACTCCCGGTGTATTTTCTCATGAAAATTTGCATCAATTTCCCTAATGAATTAGCGACATTTGCCACATACCTTTTTTCGAAACCTAGCATCGAAAATGAAAAGGCACTACAAATCATTAATGTGATTTATAATACGAGCAAGGGCACTAGGGATGGAACAATCATCTACTTGAAGATAATTAGCCAAGACTATTTAACTAGACTAAAAAATTAATTACGGTAATGGATCCTCATAACCCATTTTTATATGCATATGAGATATTCATTAATTTATTTGACATCATTAATGCACATTTTGTTTTCATAATTATAACAGTGGTGTTATGATAATTATGATAATATGTAGAAGAAAATGCTAATCAATAATAAATATAAGAAAATCCTTTTTGATAGCAATAATAGACAATAGATATACGTTGTCTTTATAATAAAAATACCAATAATAAAGATTACAAATTCTAACAACAACAACAACAATAATAATAGATATAAGAACATACTCAATTGATAAACACTAATTACCAAAAAATCTCATTATTAATGGACAAAAACCCATAACATATATGATTAACCAAATAAAAATAACAATCAATTAGCTAAAGTACAATCAATTGACATCAATGGATCATCAATGCAGTGTAATTAATACATGATACAAGTTTATAAATTTATATCGATATATATTAAAGACGTCACAGCAAGAAAGCATAATATGACATGAATTTCCATGGTGTTATGAGTTGCACATTCACTATGAATATACCTAACTATATGCGGACAAAATCATCATTTACGATAATGAAGATAATAGGGAGGTAAGCAATTAATGCCTTATCTTTTTTTTTTTTTTAATATATTTGAATACAAAATAATTGCCTAGTATTTAGTATATCGATCATCTTTTCTTACAACAATTTAAATTTTGATGAAAGAGGCTAAACTCTCTAGTCGCATGTATGAAAGAAATTGACATTGGAAAGTTTTTAAAAATAAAGATTCTTTTGCATGTAGTAAACATGACATGTAGCAAAAATTCGATTTTGCTATGCGTCTTGCCTTTTTTTTATTGTACTTTATCTTTTAATTTGTAATTTTTTAGCGTTCAACATTAAATGCTACAAACTTTTAGCAAATTATACAATGTTCTAATAATTTAAAATGATTCGAAATGCTTTTACATGCTTAATTCGTTAGAGATATTAATAATAGGACAAGCCCAACGAAAGATTTATGTAGTCAATTATACTATAAACATTATATGCAATATGAAACAATTTGTTCAACATTTTAAATCTACTCAGCTGATCATTTCGGCAAGCCGCTCACTAATGTTCTTCCATAGTTCCACGACTGTCACATTAGGTATAGTTTGAGAAAACTTTATCAATTGTGCTTATGTATCATGGGCGCAAGAACGATGCAATCCTGCAAGTGCATTTCACCTATTTGTCCTTAAAATAAACAATCAAATTGTCATAACATCTGATTTTTACTGATTTTCGTCAAGTTGATTTTTTCTACGAATTACTAATTCTCCTCATGGATTATCAAATTAATCTTAGATAAGCTTCAGAGAAATTGTCGAGTCTGACCAATCAATGCATTCATTTATACTCATAATTTTAGCATAATATCTAGAATTATTTATAGAGTATCTAGCAGGGGTTATTATGAATCTTCGTTCTCGCTTGGATATAACTCTTCAATGCTGTTCTCCCTTTTTCTTGCTTGTCAATAGTAAATATTCTGTGGAGACTCCTAGAAAAGCGCCTCGTCTGTCCGCATTTAATTTTAATTCTCTCTCGCTTTCAATGGAGGTAAACGAGGAGTCACCCATGAGCACGGGAGGAATTGACCTGTCGAATTTATTTTTGTTTGCATCGAGGGTGTGAGGATTCCCCATGCATTGGAAAGCTGTGTAGTCTTTGCATTTTAACGAAGCGTTAAGGATCTTCCTCATTTTGGGGTTTCTTTTTCCTTCTGTTGATGTCGGACATGGAAGATTGCTGCAATCTCCAGTTGCGCATAGACAAAACTTTTCCACGTTCAATCTAGAGATGGCGGTGTGCAACCATGGATTCTTCATGATGGCTCCGAACCGTTGGATTCCTTCCACCAATACGTTGCGGCGGCCTCTCCGTCTTGCGGATCTGTCCTCTTCCGTTGAGGTGTCCATCTTGCAGCCTCCCGGTCCCAACAGGACATTGTTGCTCGTCCGAGTTCATCGCGCTCGACGCCTGTCCTCCCAAGAGACAGCAAGCGATTTTGTTACTCTCTCTCTCACTCTGTCTGTGCGCACGAAGTACATACAAACTAGTGACGCAAAAGGATGGATATATATTATTGCAGGAGCAAGTGATTCGGATGTTAAGGTTGTCTGAAAGAGACAAGCAGAACGTGAAGTTCTTCCATGAAGTGCATCCAGAAGCGAAGGATAGAGGATTCGGTCGAGTTTTTCGTTCTCCTAAGCTCTTCAAAGATGTGGTCAAATCTGTAGTCCTTTGCAACTGCCGGTTAAGTACTGAAGTCAAGTTCTCTTCATGTGCAAAATAAGTAGGACAAAAAAGATGATGACCTGAATAAGAAACCCCATAACTGTAATTGAGTAAATATCCTACTTTTATAAGAAATATATAAGAAGAAAATTTAGGTAAGAAAAGCAAGACAAAGCGGGGTAGCTCGGCGTGGATATACGAAGAAGACGAAAGAGGGTTTGCAAGAGAGAGGGTGGTCCCTCTTGCACCGCTGGATTTTCCTTGCTTTTACTCTATGATGGACGTGTTATGGACTGTCTATTCAACTGTCCATACATCCACACAAATATGTCAATGCCAGAGAAAAGTAGTTTATAATTATAAAGTGGTATATTTTTCACAACCTTATTTAGATTATTTTTTCCCTTTAAATTGATGGGTTCTAACCATAAACACCTCATATTTATATTTAGTTCATTTTGCCCGTGAGCAGTCTCCGCGATTCGCAATTCGCCAATCGAAAAGGTGATTGGAAGCCAACATGGTCATTTTCAAAAATCGCAAGCTATTGCAATGTGCGCCTATTATCCCACAGGCTTCTATCATTTTCTGAGGACCAAATTTTCCGGTTGTAGAATAAGTGCATGGTTAATAAAACAGCGGTAACATTTTTCTTCTTATTATACATATGCTAAATATAAAGACGGAATTCAAATCTTGTGTCATATGCACAATGAACATGTAAAATGAAAGAAAGCTCCACTTTACAATATTTAATTCTTCCATTGAGAGAACTCATAGAACATTGAAAGCTACAATATTCAATTCTTTCACCGTGAGAACTCATATAATGTTGAAAGCATCAAGCCATTGCAGTTTTAATCAATTTGGACCAGTCCGTGTTCTATTGTTATAGCTTCAAGACTTACCAAGACATGCTCTATATGTACTCTCGGTGGCAATTGTACCGCTACTGCCACGTCTAAGGCACCATCGACTTCATTTTCAACGATGCGGCCATCGTCTTCCAAAATTGCAACATCTTCGTCAGGAGGCCGATAGCTTACTGGGCCAACATGGTGAGGCTCGGGGTCCAGAAAGGAGGAGGATGACACGGGGATTTTGATCCAGATGTCGCGGAACAACCCCGTCCCCGACTTTGTGTCGGTCAAGGGCTCGTTCAAGAGCTACCTAGGATGGCCTTGGAAGGAGTATTTGAGGATGGTGATCATGAAAATTGATATCAAAGAGTTCATAGACCTGAAGGGATGGAATGAGTGGGCCAACGATTTCCTTGAGACCCAATTTTATGGGGAGTACCCAAACTTGGGCCCTGAAGCCACAATGGCGAGGAGGGTGAATTTGACAGGCCACGTCCTTAAGAGTTCTCAGGAGACCGAGCTATTTTTAATGAGAAGATTCGCACAATGAGATTTATAGACAATTAAGATCGGAGTACCGTTTTCACTCAATATATTAAAAATGGTGAAACTCATGAATTTCAATGTAATAAACTTTATTATGAAACAATAAGGATTGAGCTTTGAATAATGTAATTTCTGTATCAATGCGAAACATCACTATTGAAAGAATCAAACACAGGACTGCCACAAAATTCCGAGGAATGACCGAAGAGACGGTGCATTTCGCAAGTAAATTAGGCGTGTAAAAAAAGGGGAAAAAGGAAAAGTGAACAAACTCCCACGTACCAGCTATATTCAACCAATGGCGCTCATCACTAAATCTGATACTCAACTGCCGAACATTCCTATAATTAAATTTGTTCTTGAGAGATGAGAGTATGATTCTAGTTGCAGATATTTTGATGCGTGTCCCAACATTTGCTTTGCTCCATAGTTGCTAGGTTTGAAAGCATTTTATGTACCTCTCAAGTATCATTCTGATTAATGAATGTAACTTTCTTTTGACAAAACAAAATTGCTAATAATCTGGTATTACTAATTCATATAATTTAGATAACCAAGATATTTAGAACATACTATTCTTAAATTCTCTTCATTTTTTAATATCTAGAAAATAGCAAGAAATTCTTATATTTTCAAATGAAAAATGGAGTGTAGAGTGTAGCTTCGATTTGGAACCTATCTTGGATCACACCAGAGACAACAACAGAAAGAGCCTCGACGGCGAGATTTGAGACCAAATAGAGATAGAGAGGGTGAGACCACGAGGTTTTTAATTTTGTACTAATAAGTTTTGATTTGATTAGAAGGAGTGCACCTATTGCTATTTGAAGTTGTTGGCGTTTTACAATACTTCCAGAAAAAAATCAAATATAGGCTCCGGACCATTTTTTATTTTGGAATCAACTAGGTTAATTCTCACATAGAACAGGTTAGTTCCTTAAGGCTCAACCTCAGAAACTGAACCAAACCTAATCGGTTCCCAAATTTTCAACCTATGAACTTTTTTCAAGGAATCGACATTGAACCAAACTTGCAAAGCCTGTTCAGGCTAAATCTTTAGGTTGTTTCCCAAATTCTTCATTCTTATTTGTAATCATTTTGATTTTTGTGTCATTGGAAAGATATCACGTAACATTACTATTTATAATACGGATAGACCCTAACGCCAATACAAATGGATCTTATATTCCGAAGGTGATTATATGTTGACTAGCTTAACTACCTAGCTTTCGGAACTCAAAGACTCCTAACTTTCAAATGGCTCGTCTAAATCAAGCATCATTTGTCAGTGATGTGAAGTATTTGCTCAGGTCATAGGAGCTGCCAGAGTTTCACTGGAGCATCACTGGCAAAGGCAGAATGAAGGGTTGTTAGGAAATAGTGTTTTAAATTTAGAAACTTGAAATTTTTCGCAAGTTTGAGAACAAAAAGAAAATCTACCACGATTTGAACATTTAATGAAGAAAAAACCTCTCGAGCGAACCTCCGACCTCCGCATTGACTGCCCCCTTCCTTTTTTCCTTGGTTTAGGTGGAAAGGCCAATAGTAATCATTGATAAAATTAGATTGGAGCTACTATGAGCACGACGAAGTTCCCTCGTCATTTCCTCTTTCCCTATATGTTGAGAATGTCTTACTCAAATTTAATTGTTCCGTGCTCTCCAATATAGAAAGCTGTTACAGCCTAATGGACATGACTGAAATTCTTAACGAGTTAATGAAGTGTTGTCCGTAAAAGAAAAATGAAATGTTGGGAGGAAACGAAATCTATATAAAACTCTATATTAGAATGTGACAAGAGAGAAAAATATATGGTTTAGCAAAAATAGAAAATGGATTTATCAATGAAAGATGAGTTTAAGAGATTTTACTATCTTCATTGAGGTAAGAAATCTCATAAAAATAGTTAATCTTGGAGACATTGGAAGTGCAGAGTTTAAGAGGAGGAATAGGAGAAACATGAGCATTTACAATGAAGGGTGTAGAAATTTCTAAAGATTCAGTCATAGTGTGAAAATTCTCTCCCTTTCTTCAAACTAGAATTTCTTTTTATTCCATATTAATATTTTCTTAGAGTTTCATTTTTATATCGTAGTATATTAGTCGATTTGGCTCCACAATTACTCCATACTATATCAATATGTGAGATAGAGATAAAAGCAGCAAAGGCAATTTCAAAAGAGTTTTCTTGTGTTCATCCATTTTCGACTAATGAGCTGGATACGCCTCGTAATAATATTAACCGGGCGTGAAATTGGAAATTGAGTGGTTCAGAACTGAATAAGAAGAAGAAAAAGATTTTTAGCCTCGTAACACTGAAAAAATAAAAACACAAAAGAAAGAAGAAAAGAAAACATGATCGCAAGGTACGAGAGACAAGACGGACAGACATCCCATCGTGTCGTGGTGTATAATTTATAACCATTTAGCTATGGTCAAAAGAGTGTACTGTCGCTCGTCTCTTTCCTCTCATCCATCACTTTCCAGAAGAACACTTTCGTTCACCTCGTAAATTCAAATCTTTCTTTCAAGTTTCGAGGACTTCAGGACAGGTCACTGAGAAAGGAAGTGAGCTGACAAGGCAACTCTCCTCGATTTGTGTCTTCGTTTGGTCTTGTTCTGCAGAAAATCTTTTGGTACAAAAAATAGGTTGATTTCCTGAACAGTTTGATTCTTTTAATAAATGTCCTGCATCTGTGTTCCATTTTTAATAATGCCCCGCAAGTGAATTCACGGATCTTCAATTAATTATCTTGAAAATACTGTTGGTTAATGCTTTATTAAAAGATTATTTTCTAAAAAATCTCTAATTAATATATTTATTTTAAATTAATTTTTAAATCATCAAAAATTTTAAACTAATATATTTATCCAAATTAATACACTCATAATAATTTACTTTCTACTAATTTTCATTAAATTTTATTATCAAATTACTAATTTGGATAACATGTGATAGTGGACTAATATACTCATTTGGGGTTTGTTATAATATTTTTGTGATTTTTGTATTATTAATCCAATTTAATATGTAGTAAATATACTATTTTGGAGTTTGTGGTAGTTGAACAAATTAATTTTGAATAAATTTGTCACAAATATATTAGTTTAAGATTTTTTGTGATAATTTAAGGTAAATTTATCATAAGTGTATCGGCTTAAAATTTTTTATAATTAAAAAATTAATTTAGAGTAAATTTATTACAAATATATTAATTTAGGGGTTTTTAGGATATTAACTTTTATTAAAATCATATAATCTTTATAAGTTTTTTTTTAAATTACCATAATTATTGATGGACTTCATCTCAGCTGTTGCAAAAACTTTTTGTTGAACTCATTTCATGAGCCTTTTTAGATAACACTTGAAAAAAGTCTTTAAATTAATTTCTTTATGGCGGATTGAATATGGGAAAAATCAATTAGTTACAAAAGATTATCAATGATTATTAAGATAATTTCCTCTCGACTTGTTTTATTTCCTTAGATATTGTAAATTAGGTTAGGCTTCATAATGAGTAAACATCAATTAGGTCAGGCTTCTCTTCTTACTTAACACATCTTCTTCACCATGGTAATTACTTCGCTCCATTTTGTCGATCCTTTGTTTCATCAGAAGTAAACGCTAAAGAGCCCTTCGATTTTCCGTAGCAATTAAATGAAAACGTCTGGCAATCAATTAATTCGTTTTTATTTCAAGAAATTGGAAAAAAAAAAAAAAAAAAAAACTGTCCTTTTTTTGGACATTTCGTTATTAAAATATTTACATTATAAAATTTTAGGGAAAAAGCCGGTCTGGAGGATGAGACTTTGGTACGACTTGACCTCTTTCCTACGCTACTGCTACTGTTACTGAGAGAGTGACTTCTTTGCCTGCTTTGCTTGCTTCACCTTCCAATTGATCTTTGCATTAGGATTCTGTACAATTTCAACACTCGGATGTTGGAATAAATCTCTATGAAAAAGAAATGGTGGAAAGAAATAAATCTTCAGTTTCTAAGACTAGCGATTAAATAGCTCCCAAATTTTAAACCTCCCGCCTCTCCATCATTAGACTAACTAAAACTTATTTATTTATTTATTTATTATTTGGCAGAGTAATATTAGTGGTTGATCTGTAAGTCAGACCATTGTTCCAGACCGGTATTTCCCTGTCAATTGCTACACAGGGAATTTTAAGTAATTTGATTTGAAGACAATATAGTCAATTTATTCCCGTGGAATGGCCGAAAATCCTGACGATGGAGGTGTGACCGATATCCTATTTAGTCTATTTTGTTGTACTTTTCATTCTCGATCATGACTCGGGTTTTTTATTTTCATGTCGTAATAAACACCCAACATTAAACTGAGTTTTTATTTGGAATTACTCATTTCAATATTTATATTTTTGCATTATTTCTGCCTCAAAAATATCGGCCTATGTCCTGGCAGTGATCGTTAGTATAATCACGGTGAACATCAATTGTTCGAAGAATAAGAAATGATTTCTTATCCCAATGAAATAAGAAATGATGCCTTCGGGATCATATTTCACTTCCATACATTTTAATGTACTTTTTTTTTGTGCTTTAATCCGTCAGAACTACCTAGGTGACAGACAGGATATTGGGAAGAAGCCTTCTAAGCATGCCCATAAACACTTTGACAACCAAAACTTCATTTCGCTTTTTATTTTCATAAGGTTCGAAAGGTTGGTCTGAATAGTTCAGAGGTACCCATCACGCATGGCATTTCCCTTTTGATGATTTATTATTATTATTTTTTTTATGGGAAGTTGGACAGCTAGAAGTATTAGAGTTTGTGTTGATTATCACATATTGATTCCGCAGACCGGTATCACATTAGTGATTCGGACAAAGATAAGTTTCTTCTTCCATTTGTCTTCAAAGAATATAAAGAAGCACTCTTTACTCGTGTTAAAGGGCATACCATTCTTACAAAATTCAATCATTCAACTCGCCTTCGTCACTCTAAATCTTCACAGATTCCAACTTATCCGACTCCTTCTCAATATTCACATCATTGCTATCCGTTTCAATTTCCTTCAAAGAAGTGTGAACGACGTTGTCTTCGACCTTTTCAAGACCAGCCAGTCCTCCAGATCAATAAAGCTCAAAATATTTAAGAGCTCAATTCATTCAGTTGGAGGATCAAACTAGAAAATCACAAGAAGTTCAGAGAATAAAATAGCACTTAGACCAGAAAACAGAAGCTAATCGGCGTTATCCTGTCAGGAGCCAAATTTGGACAATGTTTGCACATGGGATCAGCGATGAAACTTTTGCTGCATGTCTCTTCACAATCATCAACATATGAATTATTTGTTTCTGAAATTAATGATTTGCCAGCAGCTCTATCACCACTCTTTCGTTCATTAGAGCGATTACTAGCATATTCAGATAGGTAAAGCATGTCGTTGGCAATTAGATGTCCTGTATGCTGCAAGTGAACTCTTACCTACACCACGGCAGATTGAACAGGGCAAAGAGGAAGAGGATTAAATATCGAAGAGTTAAAACCAAATGATAAGGAAAGAAAATAGACCTAAAAGCCCGTTATATCTATTATTTCAATGAAGACCTAAAACTGTTTGGCAGAAGTAAAAAAGATGGATGACACGTGGGCCTCTTAATATAAACATAGCTCAAAATAGAAAATGTTAACCCAAGAGATCAGAAAAATGAAAAAATATAAAATAAAAATCGTACTCCGTATTTTGTTTTGCACGGAAATGAAGGCTTATATTGTATGATTTTTTTTTCTTTTTTCTTTTTAAATTTTCCTATTCAATTTCTTTCTTTTAAGTAAAATCATTACACTTTTTTTGAAATTCTTCACATAAGACAAGGTTCATCTGTGCCAGCCACGATAAAAACACTGCGGTTTTACATTAATAAAAACTTAGAACATGGAATTAATTATTTTGTTAAACACTTAGCTTTTATCTTGAAATCTTTCATTTTGATATTCATTTGTTATTTCCTCCATGAGCATGTCTTTGTCTTTTTTCGCTTTTTTTTTTTTTTTGGTAAAGGTAATAATTTTCTTCGTTCTTTTCTTGTTAATCGTGCAGTTCCCACCACAGCTTTTATGACCTGCGATTGATTGAAGTATCGCTGCTAACTCGATCAAATCGATGCACAGTTTCAACAAGGTCCGAGAGAACTTCACTGAATAATACTGCTGTTCGGTGACTGAAATTTAATAAAGGCGAATACCCTAGGACCAAGCACAGAAAAGTGCTGCTAAAAAATTAAGAGAAGTCTTTTTCTAGGTAAATCAGTCTTATTTCCACCACCTCACTTGAAAGAAAATGAATGGTGTGGATCCGTCAAAAATACTAAAATATTTTATTCCCAAGTCAAGGAATTATTGAACCAAAATTACATGAATACTCAGTTGACCAACAAAATAAGAGTTCTCAAAAAAAAAAAAAAAAGTTGTAGATGGCAAGGTATTTTCCCATTCACATGACAGAAAATATTTTAAACTCTCCATAACATAATGGGGGATTACAAAGAATGTCAATGTTATTGAAGAAATTGGTGAGACTGTCAGGAAGAAGAAGACTCCTAGTGCCAACAATTTGGTTGCTTCCCTAACGTCGAAGCTGGAGGCTTCTAGGTCAAATGATGTACGGGACCATATTGATGACAATTTGCACACTGACTTGAGCGGGGAATATTTGGAGAGAACTAAGGTGGTTGGTGGAGTCAAGGAGAGCTGAGTTGAAAGAAAATTGGAGTGAATTTCACCTTACTGAGATGCGAATAGCGGATACGGCAATTGATTGACTATGAGATCAATCTCATAAAGGAATTCTATTCTCAATTTGCTTAGAAAAAGGTTATAGACTTTCGAACTGTCTACAGGCCCGCCTCCACCCTGGTGAGTCGTCTGCTACTTACAGCTGATGTTTTGTCCCTGCTAAATGCTGATAAGGATGCTAGTCTCCATGCTTTTCCGTTCCTCTGTCACGTTGGAATATTGCAAGGCCGCATCCTTATTTGATGAGTACGTCCAGTAACTGGTTCACACAAGACAATACCGTGAGTCCCACTGCTGCTAATCCTTGTAAATTTTATAGAAGCTGTCTGTCCTTTTGAAGGTGTATCCCGACAAGAGTCACTCGCCTGCCTAGCCAAATTCAACATTGGGACGGACTTTTCCTGCTTAATGAAGCAATGAGATACTAACCTACGTCAATCTTAAGTTCTTTGGCGACACACACTGACAATTGACTGAAAAAACTCAATGAGATGACCTTTCACCTTTAGCATTTAGTAAACACTCCGTGTGTAAGGATAATTGTGTGTGTTAGGGTTAAATGAGAGAATTTAGTATTATTTATAGAGTTTTCAGTCAGGCTTTTTCATCATTGGCTAGACTTAACTCGCCCATATTAGCCAACCCATATTGGACTAATTAAGAGACCTTTTATCTCATCTTGTTAGACTAATACTGTAAAATAGTAAATTATAATATCAAAAAATATAGTCCACATGAAAAGAACTCTTTCAAATTGATGATTTTCAAGTGTATATTTTTTTATGACAAATTAGATTTATGACCATAAGATCTTAGATATAAATCAGATGATAGAAAATGATAATAAATGAAAATGCCAAAAATTTGGACTTCCACGTAATGATAAATTTCATTGTAATTCATGCTTAATTGTCGCTCATTTTCGTTTAATGTTGCACCAACATTATTTAGTTTTAGTGCATGTATCCTTTAATTTAGACAATTTGCATATTTAGATCTAAGCATAGTTCATAGTTGACACCTAATTTTTGGCAAAAAATTTAGGATCGATTGCCACCCTTAAACAAAAATAGTAGCTAAATTGCATGTAGATGTTGAAATCCTTTCAATTAAACCCGTATAAACTGCATTGGACTAGTGATAATGGACTCGGGTAAAGAGTTTTTAGTTTGATCGAATTAATTGGACTAAGCCTGCATAAATTGAAAAATTCAGCGAGGCCGAACTTATGTGTGCCAAGTTAGGAACAACGTTGTGTATAACCCAGCAAGAAAAAAAATGAGAAGAAAAGGAAAATCTCTTTTTAATTTAGTGTCTCTCTTGTTAAGGTGATTTGAAGTTTTGATTTTATATTCAAATCAACGATAGAGCTGTTGGGAAACCATTATAAATAAATTGGTAATTATTGAAGAAGATGGCCATTATATAGCCTTTATAAAATAATTAAGAGTTTATGAAAATTAAGTTAAACTTTATGAAGCCATTAGAAAATTGTTATATGCCCGTTAGAAAGCAGTTATACACACCGATGCTACAAAACCATTACAAAAAAAATTGGCTTTCATGACAGTCATGATTTATAACAAATATTTCAAAACTAGTGAAATATCTTAGAAATGTACATAAACTTGCTTTGCATATTAGGATATATTAATTTCTTATTTTATAATTGCATATATTCAGAGCAATTTTGTACTAAAGGAAGTTCTTAATTTAGAATAAAATTTCATCTAGATTATTTCCTAATTTACATTAGGTAACATCATATTTTAGGTAGTTTCTAATTTTAACTTTAAAAGAAAATTAAAAAAAAAAAGTAACGTGCAAATAGAAGTAATTGCATCAATTCCATGTCATCATTGCCATGTTATTGTTGCCACATCATTATTTTCATTTCGTTTGGTGATTGCATGTTTAGGCTCCTATAGATTAGATTGCACGTCATGTTAGATTAGGTCATAATTTTTTACACTCATGTCACGTGTTATAGTTTAATAATTCATCATGTTGAATTTAGATTAAAATTGCATATGGTTAGTTTTCATAAACTAGAAAATTTCATAAAGGAATTAATAAGAATGTCATTGCATTTAGAAATCAAGTTTAAGCTATACATGCATTTTCATCAATATCTTGCTAATATTGGCAAATTAGTTAGAGTATTATTGTGCTTTGCTTTGCATAAAGGTTAGACCAATTGTTACCAATTTTTTTTATATAAAATTACAAATAAGGATCTGAAGTGTTCTCATTTTCTCAAATAAAATAATGGATTTTGTTTTAAATAAAAATATAAAGTGGCCATATCAATCTCAAAGAAGGATAAGAAGTAGTTATTGTTATTTCAAATAAGGGCCTAACCTTACCGGCCGGCAAAAAATTCTGGCCGATCAGGGATATTTTTGTACAAACATAATTAAAATTAAATTAGATTTTTAAATTTTTAGTTTTGTTTAGTTTTTTTATAAAAAGAAAAAAGGAAGAAAAAATTAAAAATTAAAAAGAAGAAATTGCCCTTCACATTGTTGAGTTTAAACCCTTATTTGAGACTAATATAGCCATTTCGAGCTCTTATTTAAACCAATATTTACTTCAGGCTCTTATTTAAGAAAATTATGACACTTAGGGCCCTTATTTGAAATAATGTTCTTTGCATATCTTTATTTAAGAAAATGAGAGTATTTCAAGCCTTCAGTTGGAACTTCCAATTTATTTATTACTTTGATTTATTTGAGTGTTAAATTATCGATTGCATATGTGCATGATCACTCTTGCATATTGGTGGATTAGACTTAAAATCAACCAAGGCTACTATCAAAATATTTTTTTAAATAAAGATACAAGGTAACGAAAGGGCATTGGACTAATACAATGTAATCAAGTGCCCGAATCTATTTAATCTTTGATTCGCAAAAATAAGTTCCCTCACATTTTACTTGAATATCTAATCGACATTGACTGAATAATAATGACTAAAAGGTAAGACAATTTCGTGTTAAACTAAGTACCAAGTTACAATTAGTAGGACTTGAGAGAGTCCATGCTAAATGCGATAGATTGGCTTGTGAGAAGAACATTTGTTCACATTTAGTAGCCTATTAGCTTTTCCTTGGATGGTTAATCATTGGGAAAGTCACGACACTCACGAGGGTCCTTTTCCAAGGCTTCGTATAAAATCCTAGCTATTTAGTGCAACGGAATTACATTACTTTAGAATTTAAAAGTAAAAACTATTGAAATTTTTCAGAGAATATATCTGAGTATAATGTGGGAGAATCCATCAATTCCTTCGAATTGTCGTTCTAAAGAACTTTGTCATTATGGAATTAGCTCCAACAAATCACAAAAGATCGTCCCAACCCCACCCCAGGGGGGGCGGGCTCTCCCCGTCTCCAAACAACACCACAAATGATCAAATGCCTACTAACAAACAGTTTCTAAGTCACAAAACTTGATTGTGGTTAGATTCTCTCATTTGTGTATTACTAGAAACTTTGTGATACATGGTGTGTGACAATTCACTCAGCTTTCCAAACTGCCTCTCGTAAAATTCCAATAGCTCAAACCTGAAAATTCATTCAACATATGACATGAATATATATATATTTTTTTTGGTAAGTATATGACATAAATATTTATGTGTATATCGACCAAAATTTAAATAAATAAATGACTTACCAATAGGCCAAACATTGGAAGGGTGCATATTTATCATAGATCTCCTTAAGGTCCCTCTTAATAGTCTTCTTGGTGCATCCTTCTCTTGCATGTACCTTTGCCAAAGAAAAAGAATGCATCATCCTTCAAATAATTCGGAAGGGTGATTAATATGTGAGACATAAATTTTATGTTCGAAATACACTTTCATACATGTTTTAAAAACTTGATTGTTTCGCTATCCCACGGAACCTCATCGTAAAAGCCAAGGCACATCAAAACGCTAGCCCGGGCGAAAGATCCGACCCCGCTTATGCCCTTGATCAATATCCTACACGATGCAGCATCCTGCACTCCCTCGTATCCATCAATCTTGAGCTTCCCCTCCTCTATCTCCATGGCAAGCTTGAGAATGTACTTGGTTCGGTACCCGAGTTTGCACTTGCTCTGTAAGTAGTCTGCATCGAGGTTAGCGAGTTCCTTGGGGCTCGGAAAGTTCCCGAGGTCAACTTCTTCGCCTTCCATCTCCGCGGGAACCGGATTTGCTCCATCCTTCTCTTGTCTTCGTTTCTTTCTTTTAGAGCCTTAGATCATGATCATCCTCATCTTCAAGTTGTGCTAAATATACTGAGAAGAAAGTCATGCTAAATAGTATTCCTACCTCGAGTGCTTAGCTCTAGTTGAAGTGCACATAAAGCTCGGGCCATCTCTAGGGTCCTTCTCCACCTATGACAATTTTAGGTAGGACCCAAAGCAACATCAACCCTTAAATCGATGTGTATGTGATTTTGATGGCATGAAGAGGTCACGGACTGTAAGAACAACAAAAGTAGATTTTCTTTTATATGATTATGGAATATCGGACATGATTGTGATGGGGATTGAGGTCCGAAAACAATGTAAACCTCTGAGTAGTATCATTCGTCATAGATCGTTCGAAATCAAGGGCATCTGTTTTTTGGGTGTATTCAGAACAAAGTCAGACCTAATGATGAATTCGGAACAGAAACCGCCGTACATATGTCGAAGAGCTTATGAACACAAAAACTCAATATTAAGCATGAAGAGAAAGCGAGGGATTATGATAAGAGTAAGATATTTACGCAATTACAGTTATGGGGTTTCTTATTCAGGTCATCCTCTTCTTTGTCCTACTTATAAATGTTTAACAAAGCCAATTCGTCACAAATTTTGCACTTGAAGAGAACAAGACTTCGGTACTTAACTGGCAGTTGCAAAGGAGTATAGATTTGACAACATCTTCGAAGAGAGAAGGAGAACGAAAAACTCGACCGAATCCTCTATCCTTTGCTTCCGGATGCACTTTGTGGAACTCCTTCACGTTCCGCTCGTCCCTTTCCGACAACCTTAACATCCGAATCACTTGTTCCTGCAATAATATATTCCCATGCTTTTCCGTCACTAGTTTGTACATACTTTGCGCACAGACAGAGTGAGAGAGAGAGAGAGTACAAAAATCGCTTGCTGGTCTTGGGGGGACAGGCGAGGAACGCGATGAACTCGGAGGACCAACACTGAGCTGCTGGGACCAGGAGGCTGCGAGATGGACACCACAACGGAAGAGGAAAAATCCGCAAGATGGAGAGGGCGCCGCAACGTCTTGGTGGAAGGAATCCAACTGTTCGGAGCCATCATGAAGAATCCATGGTTGCACACCGCCTTCTCTAGATTGAATGTGGAAGGGATTTCGTCTAAGCATAACTGGAGATCGCAGCAATCTTCCATGTCCGACATCAACAGAAGCAAAGAGAAACACAAAACTGAGGAAGATCCTTAACGCTTCCTTAAAAAGCAAAGACTACACAACTTTTCAATGCATGGGGAATCCTCACACCCTCGACAGATGCAAACAAAAATAAATTCGACAGGTCAATTCCTCTCGTGCTTATGGGTGACAACTTTCCAATGCATGGGGAATCCTCACACCCTCGACAGATGCAAACAAAAATAAATTCGAAAGGTCAATTCTCTCGTGCTTATGGGTGACTCCTCGTTTACCTCAATTGGGAGACCGAGGACGATGTTGAACTAAATGCGGGCGGACGAGGCGCTCTTCTAGGAGTCTACACAGAATATTTATTATTGAGAAGCAAGAAAAAGAGAGAACAGCATTGAAGAGTTGCATCCAAGCGGTAACGAAGATTCATAATAATCCCTGCTAGATACTCGCTAAATAATTCCAGATATTATCCTAAATTTATTTATTATTTCTGTATGCACCGCATTTGAAATGTTTGCAATTTTCTTTTTTCAAAGTAAGTGAAGAAAAGGTAGAGAATCAAGATTGGTAAACCAGCAAGATAATAAATATATCATGATGCAATAGTGGAAAATTTAATTGTATTTTATGACTATTATAATAAGTGGAGTCTGTAGATTTGTTTCTTCAAATATAACCTCTTTTATATATGAAAAGAATGTAAAATGTAGCCCATGCAAAGCCCTGGTATGAAAAAGAACTAGTTTTGCATTTAATTGTAGATTGAACTATAATTATTTCATGAAAGTGTGCTGATATCATGTTAGTGAAAATGTAATTTCTTA
This sequence comes from Eucalyptus decipiens, assembly GCA_014182575.1. Lineage (NCBI taxonomy): Eukaryota > Viridiplantae > Streptophyta > Magnoliopsida > Myrtales > Myrtaceae > Eucalyptus > Eucalyptus decipiens. The sequence continues at coordinate 19,626,699 of CM024610.1, forward strand.
GAAACTTTCTAATGTCCAAGAAGTGAAAGTTAGAAGGTCATCACTATAAAAGCAATGCACAATAAAGAGAAAAAAAATAGATACCTAAAATACAAGGATGAAATAACCTTAACTGTTTACTCTCTTTGACTGTCTCGATTTTCTTTTTTCAAATCTATTTTTTTGGGTATCATTTCAGTTATGTACATCAAAATATCCAATCGGTAGATATGACAAATAACCACGCAAAGAGTGAGTCAAGTAGTTGACAGAATACTTAAAAATTTGAAATTTAAATCGTACATTGTGGTTTGATACTTAATTAAAGGCGTAAGAAGTAATTAAATGCTTTCATTTTCTGTTTTAAAATCTAAAGATATTAACTTTGAGATTAAAGATCAATTACAAGGGAAGATTCTCGCTTATTCTTCTTCTTCTATTTTTATTTCCTAACCTATGTCGTATCTATTTTACAAACCACTATTAAGGCAACATATAAGACAAGACTTTCAATTTTACAAACCACTATTAAGGCAAACCACTATTTAGGCAAACCACTATTTAGGCAACATATAAGACAAGACTTTCAATTTTAACAAATTCTAAAATTGATATTTAAAATATGGAAAGTTTCCCGTTTTGATTTTCTAGTTGCAAGCATGCAAGTATCACGAGTCGATCGATTACGAACAATCACACACTTGTGCGGCCTTAGGATTACGATCCCAAGTCAACCTTATAGATACTCAGTTCACAAGAACGTAGTACAACAGTGAAACACGAGTGTATTGTTTGTGAACGAGAGAATGTGTACAGCTGAAGGGAGAGGGTCTGTTATTTATACATGGACAAGTCTAATCTTAGCCGTTGATCCCCTTTCCGATCTAACGGTGGCATTTGACTATTTATCATCATTACAAGTTTGTACATTAGGCCACTCAATGGCTCTCGGCCTGTTAGAAGCAAGGGTAGGACTGCTTATCATATAGTAGGTGAACAATCACGGGCTTTTGTCCGTATTGCACATAGGCCAATCGTGCGTTGATCATGGGTTGTTCATGGATCGATCATGGGCAGCTCATGGGCCGGCCCTTGTGCGTGACACAGCCCTATCTTGGACAATCTTGGATCGTGCTCGTTCGTGGGCCGTGTCAATCTCCCCCACCTATTCAGGCAATGCTCTCGTTGCGTTTGTGGCGTGGAAGGCATCGATGTGTCTCTTGAACTGCCACAAAGCCTCAGACGGTTCCCAACTCGTTTCACTTTCGGAAAGACCCTTCCATCAGACAAGGTATTCCTTCTTTGGTGCACAATACTTCTTTCATATGATGCGGTCCGCCATGATGCATTCAACATCCCGATCATAAGAGATTTTCACTCAAAGGTGCGCTTGTTGCGATTCACAAAATTTAGATGTTAATGAAAAAAGAGTCAGCATGAAATTAGTAAATTAACTATATAATTATGAACAATTTAAATGTTAAACACAAAATTTACTAAAAGTAAAATTAAAATTAAAAAAAAGCAGTATTACCTTTAAAAAATTGGCATAAGATAATGATTAAAAATATGAACTAACAAAAAAAGTTGCATTCAGCTTGTCGCTGTCATATCAAGCAATATATTGATTCAAGCCCAGTCATGCACTTACATTATGTAATTTTGAAGATATTTGTGTCTATTTCTTTTGCTAATAACAAATTTTAAAAGGAATACTAGAAATTTGACTAGGTTCACAAAACTATTGCCCTGAGTATAGCGAGCTTGAACTTGAACCAGCAAAATGTTCGAATGAGCTCACTTAATCGACCTCAAGTAAAGGTTCTAAAAAGTGTATATGTTCCCAACCATTCCCAAATAAATTAATAAATTACTATCCGGTCTCATTTAACCTAACAAATAAAGAAGATGAGTAAGTCCATTAGTATTAATATGATTTTTTTTTTTTTTTGATCTTACTCTAATTCCTATTTTCAGACTTTTCTCATGTCTCTTTGATAGGCGTGGGAGTCGAAATCTACACCTAAAATTAAATCATCCCACTCCAATCCTCTTGAGAAAGTGGGGATTTAACACCCCACCTTCTGGGAGTCTACACCTAATATTTATGTATCAAGATAGTAGACTATCCAAAGGCGCCTTAACGACAACTTTGCCATTCTCCAAGCCAACACAGGAAGTTAATTCAAGTTGACCATCAGCGTCCTGCAAAAAGTATGTAGTATGTGAGAGAGAGAGAGAGAGAGAGCGCATTATCACAGATTAGCAAGAATCTCACATAAAAAAGATAGGAGTTCAACAAGAATCACGAACATTGCATGGTGAGAATAACTGCTTAAGAATTTAAACAAAAATAGATGCATTCTATTGGAAAGGGAAGAGATGCTCTTCAAACGTTGAATAAAGCTTTTGAAGTCAAGATACGTTGTCTCGAAAGATTTTTAGATCATTACATGATAGATTCTGTAAAATCATCCATTTAGAGCATAAAAAATTGCTGGAAATGCCTCCGCCAACAGCATCTTAAACTATGTCATGAGGAACATAAAACAGGCATAGGCACCATAATAAAATCAAGGTTCAAGTAGGTACAAATTCCAATTAGATAGGAACTCCACAAATTGTGCTATGCACCATCGTTATCAAAACTAATAGGCGCAGTTTTATCAGCTATAGAATCAGCCCAACACAAATGGCGAAATCAAGCTTCACAGAAAAGGCCAAACAACAAACCTTGATGCCACTTCTGTAGTACAATATGTTCAAGGCAATATATATTGCTAAACTCCTAGAAAATTTCCTCAAGCAACTTATAAATCTCTGCAAACCAAAAGCTACTTCTAGAAAGGACATGCATTAGCGCATTCTCAACAGATCATGCAGGCTAAAGATTGAAAAGAATCATGAAACTTAATAAAGGAGGTCAATTCAATAGGTTTGACTCCGTGACTTTCAGCACTATATACTCAGGCCCATGATAATTTAAGAAAATTTCACGTTCCAAGAAAAATTAGACACTGGTACCTCTTTATGAAAATGTAGGCAATGACGCAAGAGAAAATCAAGGACCGGCCTAGCAATTGATCGGTCCAGTGGGACTTTACAAGTTCAGAGTACATGACTCTTTTTACTTCTGCCTCAACACTGCAATCCAATTTTAGTTAAAAGTGCAGTTAAGGACAAATGAACCGGAAAAGAAAGTAGATATCTCTCAAAAAACCGAGGATTATTTCAAAAGCAAACACCTGCTGATAAAGGCATCTCTGGAGAAAACCAATCAGCTCTTCGCAGAGAGTTCCGACCATGCAGCTGAACGGCTCAGCTTGCTGGCTGCAATTGGCTTGGGTTGACGAATCTTGAAGGGGTAGACTGTCATTAGATTGTTTATCTACCAAGATGAGATCAAAAATGGCATTTGTTGCTGCAAGATATCTACTTGTCTAAACATGGCTCTATGAATAACTAAAAACCTATAATCCTGCAACGAGAAGCATATAATTTGAGCACTTCCACCTCATTTTTGGAAAACAATGCATAGCTTATCAATAAAAATAAAAAAAATTAAAAAAAAAATTATGAATTTGCTATGAGACCCAGAGGCAGGTTGTATATCAATTAGTTGCTGAATATTTTGAGAATCTACAAATTAAAGTTGAGAAAATATTATCATCATCAACCGTTGCTCAGGTCAGCCTGACAAAATTTCTTGAGAAAATAGTCAGTTCTTAAGGTCCTTATGATCTTGATCCATATTTATGACACGATCTTCAAACAAAATTTCATGAAAAATCTCTCCTGCTTTCTCAAGCTAGAAAAAGCATGCTATTTTCAAACGAGAAACGTGGAAGCATCACATACCAGAATATCTCTACTGATTTTGATCAGTGGCAACCGCAAAATCAACAAGACAAGATGCAACCTTACCATCCTTATAAGTAAAATAATCTAAAAACTCCTTTAGCCTAGACACATGCTTCTTGATAGCATACGGATAATTTCAAATCAGGTAACCAAACAGTCTGAAAATGAAAATTGAATCACCATTCTGGAAAATTTTAGAAATATCCATCACTATTCTGTGGCTGTTACCTAATAATTGTTATGCTCTGGTCTGGCTTCACGGAAAGGATCTGGACTTTGCTTAGCTCAATTATCTAATAAATAAACGAATTGGTTTCGATTAACTTAAGTCATATTGATATCAAAATGTGCTGCGGCACGAAGACCATTATAACAATACAGGAAACATTCAGTCTCAAGCAAGTGGACATGTACTCATCCAGCACATGTGATGCAAGACTGCATCAAACAAATCAAGCATAACAAGAATCTATAGGAGAGTAAAAAAAACAAGCAGCACTCACACTTCATGACAATTAAACAAAATGATTTATATGCAACAGATCATCCTCCGTTCTTGGACTACAAGTAATTTGCCAAGCTTCGTGCATCCCAAAAAGTGTGCCAATAAATGTAAATCGATAACTCGGGGATCTAATAAGCACCTAAAACAAGTTAGCTCAATTGCTACGGTAATTAGTGAGTAACCAACATCAGCAAATTACAGATGTTGGAGGGAACAAGGATAACAGTACCTCTACATCATATTCCAATAGCATTTTTCTAATTTGTCTAATATAACTTTACATCATATCTTGGGAGATTAGGGCTCCAGAAAATGATTAGAACACTATGCCACCCATCAAAAAACCTGGAGCCCGAAAAAGACATAGTGAGACATGGAACTTATGTTTTAGTTATTCAACAAAAGTAAAAGGCCTTCCTATAGACAAGGAAGCATATGATTTGATCTAACATCTTGATACATTGGAATCAGCTCTGCAAAGAAAATAAAGAGGAAATTGCAGTTCATGGAGGAAGAGATGCAAAATCAAGGATGGCAGGAAGATAAAGAACCAAAGCCAATGATCCAACTCAGAAGTGAGTAGCTTTATATTTTCATGTTTTTATTGGCTTTTCATAATCCAAACTCACTATATAATGGTACTTGGTTGAATGCGTTGATCATATAGCTGGGTGTCCTAGGTGTAATCTCAGATGCGATGTAGCAACCAGAGTTTGGACCCCACTCGAAGTAATGAAAAACCTCCATATGTCGGAGGCGACTTTTATTCCCGTCAATGACTCCATGCATATTCATATTTTAAAAGACTAAGTACTAGCATTCTCATAATATGATTTTGCTTTTAAAGCCCTCAAGAAAAGTTCATAATTTTTCTTTTTGAGTAATATATCTGAAAAGATCCCTTGATTCTTTATAAACACAATTTCGAATACAATTGGTACATTTTAAAATAGCCATTGCTCAGACATATTTACCCTTGGCCTCTTTTAGTTTTTTTGAAAAAGAAATAGAAAGGATCTGGGAATTGTAATTGTTATGGCTTGTCAATGCAGATAGTTAAGAGTGAATACCCAAAGAATAATTGTTGAGCAATGACCTCTCTGCTTGCATTTATGAACGGATTTGTAGTAATTCTCTTGTCAAGCACCGGTTGGTTAGGTCGACACTCATGAAAGTGGTTAAACAATCTTTTAATGAGGAAAAAATGTACTTGATGTACCTTCTCTAAATTTGGGATTTCCTTCTCCGTGATGAACAGGAGTTTTTCTATTTAAGTTGAGCAAGTTCCAAGTGGCGAGAATTGCAAGAAATCCAAAAAAAAAAAAAGGGAAAAGGAAGAGCAAACTGGCAAATGGGAAAGAAAGAAGAACGTGAAATCTCTCAATCTCCATCCTTAGAGAAAGATGATGGGAAAGAAGCAACCGCTCTTTCTTGTGATTTGTTTGTGAGACCAAAGTCACTGTTAAGTTTGATTTTACTTGATATTAGATTATAGTTGCGAGATGAATTTAGGATTTTGGATTTCATATTTGTCATTATTATTCTTATTTAGGGAAAATCTCAAATAAGGACCCAAAGTAAGTTTATTTTCTCAAATAAAGACTCGAAGTGGCCGTTGTCCCAAATAAGGACCCAAAGTGGCTAACAAATCTCAAATAAGGACCTAAACTTGCCGGCCGGCCAAAATCTTCACCAGTCGGCGAGAGTGTGACATTTCCGGTGGCCAGAATATGGGCAATTTTGTCCAAAAAAATATAGATAGAAATTAACAAACCCTAAAACCACCCCCAAATTCTTCACATTCTTTTAACCTAAAAAGAAAAACTCTTTATGTTCTCACGTTTTTCTTCTTTTGTTCTTCATCCTCTTCATTCTTTGTCCTCTCTCGCTTGGAGCACAGAAATTTTCTATTAATGGAATACGAATTGAAACACAACAAGAAACCCCTACTTTCATTTCTTCACATCTTCTTCTTTTGTTTTCTGTCTTCGTTTTTTTCCAACTGAAGGGAATGACTAATCCCCGAAAACGCGGATTCGACACTGAATCGAACCCCTAAAACTATGCGGAAGCGAAGCCTGAGAAATCAACACGAACCACCGATCGTAAAGCACACCACGGAATCGAGCGTACCTTGTTAGCCACAGATTAAACACCGTTGTTGATGGAGGAAGAGAAACCGAGCAATTCGATCTGAGGAAGCAAAAATCCTTCGAGCGATTCACTGTTCGTGCTTTGAAGAATAACGGGAGAGAGAGAGAGTGCGTTGAGAGAAAGAACGTACGTCGTTTTCTATTTTAGCAAAACGGTGTGTTTTCTCTCTCTCTCCTCCCTTTTATACCCCCTCCTTTCCACGGGCCTTATTCCCGTGGGCCGGGCTTCCTAGGCCCAACTTAGCTGGACGGGCCTTAAGCCCAATTAATAAATAAATCCTTCATCTCCCACTCGCACATGGTGGTCCAAAACCAACATGGGCGGACAGGGCTTACTCATCCCCATCAGAGAATAATCCATCATAGACTCTCTCTTAACATGGTGGGCCGAACAGAATTCTCTTTACCTCTCTTCAACATTCATACTGTGAATAATCCGTGCGACCAGCATACTTTGAGAGCTCGTTGCTATACATCTGTTAGGAATATATAGCAGCTCATAATGGGCATCACACTCCGAGTAGATTTAGTATGCAGTACCCTAGATCGATCAATCACATTTATATCTCCCTTGATCTCTTTTAAACAATGATATATATATTGTATTCACAATTATAATTATCACAAAGACAGTTATAATTGGTCGACCAGTGAATACAAAACCACAATGTGATTCTCCAAAATCGATCTTCCTCTTTCCTTCAAACTCTCAATTTCAGTTCAGCTTGCTTTTCTAGAAATTGTCCCATTAGATCGAATCAAACACATGACCATTGGCAACATCCTAAGATAGCAAACACTAAATAGAAATCTTGAGAATAAGTAAGAGTCATGAGGGGACAAATAATTGAGGAACTCTTTTCCTCAAGAGTCTCACACGTCATAAAAGTTGAGATCAAACTTTTTGCCACTCTTATTGGTCGTATCATGCATACGTAGTATGAAATACGTATTACGGTATTAACTCCTTTCCCATGGAGCGTATGTCTATACTTGTTCAATACCGTACAGATGATAGTTCGACATACCCAATGTCTAACTTGAGTTCACCTATCTACTCATTCACAAAATCCATCGAACTCACATCCGGCATCTTAGACGGATAAAGTAAAATATGTGGGGTATTTTACTTTCGGACATCACAACTATTATGTCCTCATCTTAACACTTAGTTAAGGCGACATGTGTATTTTAAGCTTGAGCTCTCGATTATCACCTAGATAATAAGCTTAAATACAGTCTCATCCCTATTTATCACACAGTAAATAGAGGCGATTACCCGTGTGAGTGGGCTAATCTTATATCTGTCCGACATACTCCTCTTAACTTAAAGTAATGCACTAAGCATTAAGATGCATAAAGATCACATAAAGATTCATAGGCATTAATCAATAAATAAAAAAAATTTCATAAATGTGAACAATTCAGGGAAATTACAATCCAGTACATCAGACTCTACGCAATCCTAGAGATTTTACATGACCACAAAACACATCTCTAGGTATTGGCTTTGTCATAGGATCTGCTACCATTCTATGCGTAGATATGTACTGCAAGTTCACATCCTTTCGTGCAACCATATCTTTTACAAAGTTATACTTGGTATCTATATGTTTGGTCTTACCATGATACTTTGGATCTTTGGTGTATGCTATAGCTGCTTGGCTATCACAATTAACCAATAATGGATTTGCAGCTTTCTCAATAACACCTAAATGATCCAAGAATCTCTTAAGCCAAACTCCTTCTTGTACCGCTGCGATAATGCCACGAACTCAGCTTCCATCGTGGACAAGGCTATACACGTTTGCTTCTTCTTTGCTCCATGATATGGCGCCATTGCTCGAAGAAAGCATATCCTCGAGGTAGATTTTCTTTCATCCAAATCTCCTCCCCAATCAGCATCTGAATAGCCTTCAAGTCGCAGATCCTTCCCTTGGTAATTCAACTTGAAATCAGCAGTTCCCTTCAGATACCTCAGTATTCTCTTAACGGCTTTCCAATGTGCTGGACCTGGATTGGATTGGTATCTACTCACCATTCCAACTGCAAAACATATGTCGGGTCTTGTACACATCATAGCGTACATCAAGCTCCCAACAGCACTTGCATAAGGAACATGCTTCATTTGTTCCTTTTCTTGTGGAGTCCTTGGACATGACCTATGGCTCAACCCTTCACCCTTTGCAATAGGAGTGTCTATGGGTTTACAATCATGCATACGGAACCGTTCAAGAACCTTATTTATATAGGTTTCTTGCGAAAGAGACAACGATCTCTTCGAACGATCTCTTGAAATCTTAACTCCAAGAATATATGCAGCCTCACCCATATCCTTCATCTCAAAGTTGGAAGACAACCAACTCTTTACGGTATTAACAAACTCCATATTGCTTCCGGCAATTAGTATATCATCAACATATAATGATATGATCACAAATTGATCCTTGGATCTCTTGATATACACGCAATGATCCTCATCAATCATTGCAAAATCATATGCCCTTATGGCATTATGAAAACGTATATACCATTATCTCGATGACTGCTTAAGGCCATATATCGACCTCAAAAGTCGACATACTTTTTCTTCTTGGCCTTTCACTATGAAACCAGCAGGTTGTTCCATATATATTTCTTCCTCTAATTCTCCATTGAGGAAAGCAGTCTTTACATCCATTTGATGTAACTCAAGATCCAGACTAGCCACAATTGCCAGAATAATGCGAATCGAAGTAAATCTTACTACAGGAGAAAACGTATCTTCATAATCAATTCCTTCATGTTGATTATACCCCTTCGCCACAAGGCGAGCCTTATGCCTTTCTATTGAGCCATCAGCCTTTCGCTTTATTTTGAGAACCCATTTGTTCCCAATAGCTCTGCGTCCTTTAGGAAGATCAACCAGCTCCCAGACTTGGTTTGATTTCATTGACTCCATTTCCTCTTCCATTGCATTAATCCATTTTTCCTTACTAGGGCAATTCGAGCCTCATTAATATTTCTTGGCTCATCCTCATCTTGTGGAGCAACCATAAAAGTTTCCCCTTCAATGCCAAAACGTCGACGGGGAATACTTTGGCGACTTGTTCGCCGTATGGGAGATTGTACACTTTGCACATCATTCCCCATCATGCTCCCACTTGGATTAGGTAGTAATGATGTCGTCTCATTATGTGGTTGTAATTGGGAATGAGTATAATTCAATTCATCACTTCTCATATTACTCCCACTGACGAACTCCACTAAGGTCATTATCCCGATCCAAGATTTCAAATAGGGAACAATCTTCCCTATTTTGCCCTTCTTAGAAATTCATCATCTAAGAATGTGACATCCCGTGATTCAAACTCAGTTATACTCCCACTTTCCTGCTCACCTATGAACACATACCCTTTTGAGTGTTCCGAGTACCTTATAAAAATACTCTTCTTTCCTCCTGGGACCCAATTTCCCAAACTTGTGAGAGGACTCATGTGTGTAGGCAGCACAACCCCATGGCTTAAGAAAGCTTAAGTCCGGTTTTCTACCTGTCCATAACTCATATGGAGTGGAAGTAACTGATTTGGAAGGCACACGGTTAAGTATATAGGCAGCAGTTAACAACGCATCACTCCAAAAGGTGATAGGTAAGTTAGCATGCGCCATCATGGACCTAACCATTTCCAAGTAGGGTTTCGTTTCTTCTCTCTCGCAACACCATTTTGTTGAGGAGTATACGGAATAGACAACTGTCTTTCTATTCCTTTTTCATCACATAATTTTCTGAACTCATCGGATAAATATTCTCGACCTCGATCGGATCTCAATGCTTTTATTTTCTTGTCTAATTGATTTTCTACCAAGGTCATAAACCTTTAAAACAACTTATTGCTTCGGATTTGTGAGAAATCAAATAGACATATCCGAATCGAGTATAATCATCAATAAAGGTGATGAAATAAACAGCCCCATGCCTTCCTCTCACATTCATTGACCACGGACATCGTATGGATTAAATGCAGAGGAAATTCAGCTCTTTTCCCTTTCCCAAATGGTTTCCGTGTTGTTTTCCCTTCTAGGCAATGCTTACATATAGGCAAATCGACTTTTCAATGTTGCCCAACAAGCCCTCTTTGGCTAGTCTATTCATACGTTGTTGGCCAATGTGACCAAGCCTAGCATGCCACACATTCACATCATTATCATAGGTATTAGAAGACGTGATAAGGGAATAACAAAAATTAGCATTAACATAATCAATATCTAATACAATGAAACCATCAAGAAAATAACCACAACCATAGTAATTTGTATTCAAAAACAAATTCACACCCCTACTACGTAAGTTCACATTAAAACCTAGTCTAACCAACATTAATACTGCATACACTAAATTCGACGAATCTCCGGAGCATACAGCACATCATGAAGGAACAAAGTGCGTCCACCACGCATGTTGGCCATGTGTGCCAATTCCTTTCACTTCACGGGAGTTGTTTCCCACATAGATCCACTTAGTTCCAGTTGGTACTGTGGAATTCCACGAAGGATCCTCTATCCTTCGCTACATGGTCCGTCGCTCCCGAATCCACAGCCCACAAAGGATTAGACTAGGTCAAGAATACAGAACTCGACACAAGAGTAAAGTTCTGAAAAGTACAAGGGGTGCATACCTTCTTTGGCTCACGATGGCCGCGAGCATAGTGACCCTTCTTGTCACAGCTTGTAGCATTTCACCCTTGCCGGCTTCTTCATGCGAGGACGCTTTCCTCGATCATGTTGGTTAAACTTGGGTTTCTTCCCCGAAGGACCAGCTTCTTCCTTGCCTTTCCCCTTATCAAACTGTAGGGCGCTTGCGCTTGGAGCCCGAAGCTCCACTTGAGCTAGAACTAGCATGGTATAGTTCAAGATCCGGCTTAGACGCCAAGAGGCGATCCTCTTCCAGCTCAAGATGACGCATTGCATCCTCGAAGGTTTTGATAGACTCATTATGGGTCAGGTGCACCTTCATATGCTCACAACTCTAAGGCAAGGAACGGATCACTGCTTGCACCTGCTGCTCATCTGTGAGGACATGGCCAGCATCTTTCAGCTCAGTTATCATGTTTGACATCTTTCTAAGATGTTACTTCATGGTCTGACCATGAGGCTTCTTATAAGAGTTAAACCTGATAGTGAGCTGCCTCAATCTAGTCACCGAAGTATGACCAAATCTTGCTGCCAATGCCTCCCACATTTCCTTAGCATTGTGGAAACGCCTAAACTCCCGCATGACATCATTTTCCATGCTGCTCAGCAACGTGATGCAAGCGAGAGAGTTCTTTCGTTTCCAAGCAGCGAAAGCTTCTTGTTGACACCTAAATTTTGGGGGTTAATTTTTGCTAAAAAATAAAAAAAATAAATCACAATCACATGGCATACGCTTTAGGAAAATTTTATTTTTTGTTATATTTCGTTAAGATTTTTCACATTTAGGTAATATACACCGGAGATGCACTTTTGCACAAAAAGGGAATTTTCTTGATGGAATATGCAAAAATATTTTATCAATATATTTAGGAGTATCGTGCTCAATCAAAATTAGAAATTAAATATACCCCTAAGATACAATTTTTGAGCTTATAAAAGAGGTCACACACGGCCGTATGCAAAAGGGGGGGTCCTTTCCGTTGGTAAAAAAAAAAAGAGAGGAAAAGGTGAAAAGTGAGTGGAGAGAGGAAAAGTAGAAAAAAAAAAAAAAGAGAGAAAAAAAAAAAAGCCCCCTTGCGCGCGCAACTGTTCATCTTCCTCGCAGGGGGCCTTCGCCGGCCCCCGTCGCCGCCGAACCCGCCGCCGCCGTCGCCCGCCGCCGATCTCCGTCCGCGAGCACTCGAGCCGCCCGTCTCTACCCGCGAGCCCCGACGACTGCGCCGCCCGACGCCGAGCCCCGGGAGCCTCGACGACACGCCGCCACCCGCCGGCCCGCGACCCGCCGCCTCCGCCTCATCTCTCGCTCGCGCCCGCAACAGAACCCCGGACGCCGCCCCAATCCCCGCCGTTGCGACCCTCCTCTCGCAGATCTGTCTCCGCCGTCGATCCCAAGCCACCGATGACCTAGAGCCGCACTCGAGCCGAGATCTAGCCGGAGTCCCTCCGCCTGCAAATCCGAGGTCCCCGACGACAAGGCCCGGACCCGCCTCGACGTTTCCCTTTCGCCGGTGTCGAGCCTCATTGAAGACCCAGATCCGACGCCGCCCCTTGCTCCGCGCCGCGACGCTCGCCCCGATCCGGTTCTCTCACCGGACGCCGCGCCCAACAGCCCGATCCGACGGAGCTCCTCATCGCAGCCACTAGAGGCCTCCCGCTGTCCCCTCGCAGCGCCCCGCCGGCCGAAGCCCGTGATCCGAACGCCCGCACCCAACCGGACCCGCGACGCCGCTCCCGATCCCGAAACCCCGGCTGGCGCCGACGTGCCGACGAGCTCTCCTCGCCGGAACCCTAGCCGGCGATTTCCCCTCGCCGACCGGCCACCGGATTTATTTTTCTTTTTTTTCTTTTTCAAAAAAGAAAAGCAAAAAAGAAATTTAGGTATTTTCTTTATCTTATTTTTGTTTTATTATTTTTGCTATTTTATTTTATCTTTTTAGTGTAATTATTCCTTTAATGTGAAATTGAAATTCCATGGTATGAAATTGCCTTGAAATTAGTGATTGTCAGTCTGATTTTCAAGCTCGAAATCCGACTCGCAATTACTTAAAAAATTGCCAATCCGATCTCCCGCTAGAGATCCGATTCGTGATTTATGTGAAATTGGCCAACCCGATCTCATGCTCGAGATATGGTTCGTCGACTTGGGTATCAATATGGCTTGATTTGCTGTGGTGTTATTTAAATTAGTTTTCTTTAAAAAAAAAAGTCAAAAAATGTAGTTTTAGGGTTTGCATGCTCATAATAGTTATTTTATTTCAAACTTTCAAAAATAAAAAAATCAAATCAATTAATTTAGGTTGCTAGTTTTTTTAAAACTTAGATTGCATGTTAATTATTTGGTAATTATTAATTTCGAATTTAAAAAAAGAAGGAAAAACACAAAAAAAGGTCATCATGCATATGTCATGTGAAATTATGGCATCTTTTTGTGTCATAGCATATTAGGGTAAAATTGCATTTAGTTTAATTTTAGATGATGTTTTTCTTAATTTACCATAGGTTTAGGTATTTTATTAAATAGATTGCATTTTAGGATTATCTAGGTTAAGATAATATTTTAGTTTAAATTAGATGTGGCTCAACCTAATTCCTAATATAAATTAAATAGGATCTTAATCTAATTAGGTAATTTTCACACTCACCTAATTTCGAATTTCATGAAAAATACAAAAATGCCATAGGTTGATTTGGTTTTATTATTTAGGATAAACAATGCATTCTTTTAGGAAAAAGAAAAATCGTCATATGCACGTCATTAGGGTTCGATTCATTGATATGCATGTCATTTAGTACTTTTGCTAGGCCCATTTAATTAGAAATTACATGTCATTGGAATTAGGTCATTTAGTTAATTTTGCATCGCATATTGAATGATTTCCATTGATTAAATGAAAACAAAACAAAAATTGTGTGTTAATTAGAAACCATATCTAGGGTTGCTGATGTGGATTTTAATTTAACACTGCAGATGCTTTCGTTGCTTTGAGGTAAGACCTGCAATTTATTTTTCTGCTTTACTTGAGTGTTAAATTGGTGGTTTGCGCACCTGCATGAACACCTCACATGTTAGGGAATTTATTTAAAATCAATTCAAATTGCTTGCCAAACATTTTTCAAAATAAAAAGAAAGGTACCGAAAGGGCATTAGAGAAAATCTAATGTAACCAAGTCCCCGTACCCATAATCTCTGGTTCGTAGGAGTAAAGTAAATCTCCCATTACTTTACTTGGGTTTCTAATCGACCCACCAAAAATAGATTAGTGGCGACTCCTAGTTAAAAATCAATTGCATGTTAAGAACTTGAATTTAAAGTCGTGAATTGGTATGGGCTTGGGAGAGCCCGAGTTAAGTCTAGGCTTAACAATCCATTAGCCAAACCCTAGGTGGTTCACACAACCCGAAAAATTGGTCGCGACACTTCTTTATCTCTTTGTGTGCGCAAAGATTTCCCTCTTCAGTTCAACCATGGTCGTTAAGAACTTCAAGTGCCTCTTGCTCTTCCAAAGACATATTGAATTTTTATGTGCCATATCTCATAGTTGTCACCATTGAGCTTTTCACCTTTGTTCAGCTCGGCAACTATGCTCTTTGTGGTGAAGCCATTGATCTCGAACACATCGACAAATATGCACGAATTATTAATGCCTATCATTTATGCATCCCTATTTGCATAGACCCATCATATTAATGAATAATTTCAAGTAAGGTTTCAGAATCAAAAGGTCACTACGTTTCCAATCATCCTCCAAAATCCTAACTTAAAATTATCATTAATATAATTGTCATATGCAAAATCAATTTTATGAAGCTACAAAAACTTCTAAAACTACCCACAGCTAATTACCCACAGCAACCAGCAGTAACAGAAAGCAATTGATAATTGACATCAAATAAAACAATAATGCTTTCAATTAACACAACTAACATATAGTTTGTTACAACAACAATCGTAGTCAATCATTACATAATGTGTCCACAAAGCACACTAAACAAACAAATCAATATAACTAACACCTAATCAGCACACGAACTGGGAAAGATCCTCTTTTGTTTAATATCTTGATCTTTTCCCTTGAAACAATACAATAATATTTATTGACAAAATCCATGACAATTTTCTTATAGGAAGCAGCTCCGTTGACATCCCATATGCAATTCAACACGTCTTGCCACTCAGGCGGAAGAGTGCTTATGAAAAATCGCACCATCTCCGACAAAGTGACATGGGACGACCATTCCATATGACCTATTGAATTTTCCCGTTGACTTCAAGGACGTGATCAATTAAGTCACCTCTCTCCCATCGATGATCACCAGCTCGCCTATCAACTTAGACAAACTGACCTTTCCTTTTGTTCATCGGTAATCGCGCGAATAGGTGTGCGCAACCTCGGGGAGGCATTGTTTCGCAACAAATGCAGAACAAAAATAAGGGATTACTTCTAATCCACATATAGACTTAATTGAAAAAAGAAACAAATTCTTTTTTCTTTTTTTTTCTTTTTTTTTCGGGTCAACGGTCAACGGTCGTCGGTCAACGGTCAACGGTCGTCGGTCGCCGGACCGGTCGAACCGATCAGCCGGCCGAACCGCGTCGGTCGAACCGATGCACGTGCCGTGCGCGTGCCTCGATGACGCCACGCAGACGTGCCGGCACGTGCCTCGCGCGTGCCATCACCCGCGGGTCGGGCCGGCGGGTCGGGTCGCCGGCCGGTGACCGACCGGCCACCGAGCGCCGCTGACGCGTCATCGATGACGTCACCCCGGCCGGTTACTTCGCCGTTGGGTGACGTCATGCCGACGTCGCGCCGCGTCGGTCCGTGGACGGCGCGCCCGCCGGCTCGCCGGCCGGCGGCACGCACACGCCGGTCCATCGACCGGCGCGTGTGCCGCACGCGCCCGGCGACCGAGCGTCCCGGCGCGGCGCGCCCACGCGCATCCACTCACCTCCGGCCGCGCGTGTGGGCGCGTGCGGCGTCGCCCGGCGGTGCTCGAGGTATCGCCAGAATCGTCTCGACGTCGCCTTTCTTCCTATCCCATTAGATTTTGATTTCGAGTTACAAAAACTCGGAAAAAAGGCCGTAAAGCGCTCGGGTGTCGGGATTTCTGCCCGATCCGTACGGCCGAAACTCTTTTTGCGAAATTCAATCAAAAACACAATAAACAGATCGGGAAAACGTGAACTAGGGCTCTGATACCAATGAAGGGAATGACTAATCCCCGAAAACGCGGATTCGACACTGAATCGAACCCCTAAAACTATGCGGAAGCGAAGCCCGAGAAATCAACACGAACCACCGATCGTAAAGCACACCACGGAATCGAGCGTACCTTGTTAGCCACAGATTAAAAACCGTTGTTGATGGAGGAAGAGAAACCGAGCAATTCGATCCGAGGAAGCAAAAATCCTTCGAGCGATTCACTGTTCGTGCTTTGAAGAATAACGGGAGAGAGAGAGAGTGCGTTGAGAGAAAGAACGTACGTCGTTTTCTATTTTAGCAAAACGGTGTGTTTTCTCTCTCTCTCTCCTCCCTTTTATACCCCCTCCTTTCCACGGGCCTTATTCCCGTGGGCCGGGCTTCCTAGGCCCAACTTAGCTGGACGGGCCTTAAGCCCAATTAATAAATAAATCCTTCACCAACGAAGAAGACAAATCTTGAGTAAAGCTGCTTTTTCGTTATTGAGACACTTGTGTGTAACACGAGGGCCTCGATTCTTCATTATCTTTTCCTAGGTTTGCCATATACTTTGATTCACACTCCCATTCAACCGAGATCAATATCATTCAAATTGAGAGAGAGAGAGAGAGAGAGAGAGAGAGAGAGAAAGGGAGGGAGGGAGGGAGGGCACGTACCTTTGGAACTTAGGGAGAGAGGCATCTTGATCCATCAACAGAGAATTTGGGTTCTCCAAATAAGAGGGGCCAAAGAACGTAAAAGATGAAGAGGGGAAGAAGAAGAACGTGAAGAGTTTGGAGGTTTTGTTTTTAGGGTTTGTTAATTTCTATTTATAATTTTTTGGGACAAAATTGCTCATATTCCAGCCACCGGAAATGTCACACGCTCGCCGGCGGGTAAACATTTTGGCCGGTTGGCGGGTTCAGGTCCTTATTTGAGACTTGTTAGCCACTTCGGGTCCCTTTTTGGAACAACGGTCACTTCAAATCTTTATTTGAAAAAGTAGGCACACTTTGGATCCTTATTTGAGATTTTCCCTCTTATTTATGTTCTATGTGATGATGTGATACATGGCTGGTGTTATTAGATTTTGTAAGAACCATAGATTTTCTAAATTTAACTATATATATGCACTACAATTAGCTCCGTATTAGAGTTTGAGCAAACTTGTGATGTATCTAAATTCACACTCATCAATAAGGTTAATCAATTATAAACAGTAGTTATTTTTTGTATATTACAAGTGGAATGGTAAGAGTAGGAAATGTTTTTGCAATGAATACAAAACACAATATTGTTCTGCTAGATAGTAACCAAAGATTATTATTTGTTCATAGATGCTTAGATAGTAATATCAGTAGCATATCACATGGATGAGCACATTTGGCCGAATCACGGGTAATCCTTAGACAATCATGAAGAGGTTCCATTCATGACACATCATCGCCACTTGGAGACAAAACACGTGGGCCACTATCTCAATGAGTTGGTATCTCACGTGGAACAACTTAGCCTCTGAAGTTTGAGGAGGTATGTTCCTTAGCCTTCTTGAAGCTTCGAGAGTCTTGGAAATATCTCTGTACGGTGGTAGATGCAGTAATTCTTGATAGAATGGAGATTGCAAACAATGTCGTTGGTTGGAAAAGAACCTTTAAGGTAATTTACTATGGTATCGGTTAATACCAAGCTAGTTCTTGTTACGAATTTCGTGGCGAATTTTCCGTTCATAAACATATTTTACTAATTATGGTGTAATTGAGATTGCGACAATCATAGGTAGTTATCCATATCATATAAGAGAAACTCATCTTCATAGTAACATAACCTAAGAGGAAGTAATTTACCTTGTAGTAAAATTATTCAATTTGCAGTTAATTTTTGCTTTATTGGTCAAAAATCTATGTATAACAGAGTGAATGGTAATTGTTACTAATGTCACTTTCCTTTTATTACTAAATTGAATACTGAACCTAATTGTAACAACATTCCTTATTGGGTTCGGTTTGTAAATTACTTTTTCTTTATGTGAATATTAATAAACACAAATTATCACAAAAGTCATAAATTATCTGTTCGGCTACAATTATTGTAATCAATTTTACAAGCATAATGTTGACAAAACAAAAGCGCCCTAGATTGAGACAACCATGTTGAAAATTAAGGTTACCAATTTCAATTTGTTGAGCACCAGCAACAACACAAGAATACAGAAGCTTCCAAAATCAAATTGTTGATATTGCATTTTATGTCATCATATCACATTCTATTCTTCGATATTTGACTAAGACCAAGCCATGAGTTTATTATCCTAGATCGAAACAAGTTCTCCTATAGAATCACTGTACACTTAGAAGGACTAGATTGATTATGATAGCGGCTATTTTTATGACTAACAAAATATTTGGAGTTAATATTACCAAGTAAAGATCTTTCAACTTCTAAGTACATATTAACGATTATTGAACATTGGATATTGGTAGGAATAATTTTGTGTTTTCCAGGTGTAATATTTAATGCAAAGATACGAATTCATAGACGGTTTCTTTTTAATTCTTAAGTTACAAACTTTAGTTTCTTTTGTAAGAAAAGAATAACAAACTGCATTGTACACCATGAAATATGAGACATTATCTATCTATCTATAAGAAAATAATATTTTGAAGGTTCATGGGTTTTTCACTCAATTTTGCCACTTGGCAATATGTCTAGGGTGCAACAAAATGTGGCCAATAAAAGCCTAGGAAAAGAGCAAAATAATATTAAATGGGAAAATAGAAAAATGAACAACACTTCATTTTAAAAATATCAAATAAAAAATCTTTTGCTAAATTAAATTTTAGAAAGTTAAATAAATTAATCACATAATTAGTAAAAAGTAGATATCAAACAGAAAGCTATTCAAAAGTAAACCTAAAATTAAGCACTACCACGTAAAAAAGTTCGTATGAAATTAATAAATTAACTATATTATAATGAATAATTTAAATGTTAAACAAAAAATCTACCAAATGTAAAATTAAAATTTTTCAAAAAGCAGTATTACCTAAAAAGTTGGCAAAAGATATTGATAAAAAACATAAACCAATAAAAAAAAGTTGCACTCAGCCTGGCGCTGTTATATCAAGCAATATAAATCAAGCCCGATCATCCCGTTATCTTATGTAATTTTGAAGATATATGTGTCTGTTTCTTTTGCTAATAACATATATTTTAAAAAGAATACTAGAAATTTGATTAGATCCACGAACCTATTGACCCAAGTATAGGGAGCTTGAGCTTGACATAACAAGATGTTGGAATAAGCTCACTTGACTGGAAATCATATCAGTGGAACTCAGGTAATCATGAAATCGAGCCTGAGTTACTACTGAGTAGCTTGACTCCATTTCACTCCTTCATGTGATTGTACAGTTACATAATGTAGAGAATTAATAATTGAAGAAAAAGGTGCCAAAAAGTGTATATGTACCCAACCATTTCCAAGCAAATTAAAAAAATTAATGTTTGATCTCATTTAAAGAAGATTCCAACCGTGCAAGCATAGGTTACTCCGTTGGTATTATATGATGTCTAAAATGCAGTAAATTGTAATGTTCTCTATTGTGAATGAACGAATCGGTTGTGGTAAAGTGTAATTATTGCAAAAGAGGCTTATGTGGTCATACGTGACATGTCATATGCATCTTCTGTATCTATATCTATGAATGAATGGATAAAAACCTCAAGTTGAGAATGGTAGAAAAGCTTGACTCCATATTGATACTAAGCAAAATTTGATCTCCAACATAGCTCAAGATTGACTTGTTGAAGTGTTAAGAAATTATTAACATATAATTTGAGTCAAGTTGATAATTTTACCTTCCGTTTCTCTCTCTCGGCTACTTCATACAAAATGATCCACCAAAATGTGCCATTCTATACCCAGTATTTTTCTGACAGAGCATAGCTAATCTTCATCATCAGAGTCCTGAACAACTCCATTTTTCCTCATCCTCTTGACTGGGGGAAGAGAATTACCTTTCTCGCCATCAGAACCAGATTCATCTGCAGACAAACGAGAGCCCGACTCCGGAGACATGACATTTTCCTCTCCTCCATCTTCATCAGAAGCATTGCATGATTCGTTTTCGTGTGCTGCAGAACGAGAACAGCCAGGTTCATGGTCAGGATTGTCTTCTTCCCCGACTATACTGGTGGCCTCTATAATTTTAAAATCCCGAGAAGTGCTGCGCTTAGCATGCCTCAGCAAGTTCACTTTAGTGACCTTGCTAAGTCGGATCAAATACTTTTCATAATCTTCTATATGAAAGATCAGCTCAGGGATGCAGCGATTTTCCCTTTTGATCTTTCCCACCATTCTCCTTCTATTAGCATTTTCTTGCTGTTCCTGCATTTTAAGTCATCACATAAATCACTCAAATACAAAGAAAACATTCAAAAAGAAGAGAAAAAGAAATGCAAATGATGACTGGAGCCTGAAACTGGATAGGGTGGCAATACATAGAGTACTCACCTTCTGCATTTCAGCCACAAAATTATAGAGTTGAAAAGTGAGATGCTTGCAAGTTAATTCAACAAGTTTCTGAAATCTAGTGCTTGGCAGAAGTTGCTTGGATCTTCTAGGGGCAATCTGAAGTTTGGTTATTTGAGCCAATTGCTTGTACAATCTTGTAACCATTCTGAGAAAATGATCTGCTTGAGGGTCTGCACACATTTATCACAGCAAAAGAACAAAGTAAATAAAAAACTTGGTACAACTTTTAACACCCCCCCAAAAAAAAAAAAAAAAAACAGAAGTGCGATCTTACCCTTCAAGGTCATCAGAGCAAATGATGATAGTACTCTCACTACAGATTCAGACCTGGAGAACAGATTGTCCTCCAGTACCAATTTAACATCAAGAGTAAGTTCTCCTTCATTCGTTTTA
Source organism: Eucalyptus decipiens (assembly GCA_014182575.1). Classification (NCBI taxonomy): domain Eukaryota; kingdom Viridiplantae; phylum Streptophyta; class Magnoliopsida; order Myrtales; family Myrtaceae; genus Eucalyptus; species Eucalyptus decipiens. The sequence continues at coordinate 19,647,972 of CM024610.1, forward strand.
TTCCTATTTTGAGAGGAGAGAGAAAGTTCCTTCAGTTTTCTAATGGCCCAATCCACATCACATATAACTGCTTCAACTGATTGCAGAATGCAAATAATTACTGCAATGCTGGTGTCTTTGTTGACAACAGGATATAATTCAGACATCTCAACAGGATCATCACTTGCTGACCCTGTAACTTTGCACAACTCTAAAGCCACATCTTGAGCAAAGACCAAATCATCTGGAGGCGAGCTTAGTTGGAAGGCTAGTAATACCAGACTCCTAACAACCTTGGAATCTTTGATTCCATTGCTTTTGCAGATCTGTGTAGCCCAGGATCCATGAGAGTTTCTCAGTTGGCAGGGCAACTTGTTAGTAATCATCAACATAATATCACCAAGGACCTGAAAAGAACATACTGCCAAAGCTTAAAAAAACCAGCACATGAAATCAGCAAAAGACTTATGAAAGAGAGAATTTGCTTTTTACCTCAGCCTCACGAAAGGATGAAATTGCAAGAAGCTCGGATAACAGAGGCTTCAGGATCTTCACGACAAATATCTCAATGTTCTTTATTTTTGGATCATTAATCACATAGGTTACATTTTCACCATCAAAACCATACTCAGTTATGCAGACTGACACCAAATCTTCAAGCAGCTGGGCAAAATGAGGGCCCTGCAAATAAATCATTAACATATCCTTAAGGCAGATAAGTGCTTGATGGAGATTATCTCTTTGACCTTCAATCCTACTTTTGTTCTTTTCATTTGGAACACTCGATTGGACCGACTTAAGGAGAAGTATCAGCTTCAGCAATTGGGGTCCCAGAATCTTAATGTCACCATAGATAAAAGTCTTAAAGGGATCGTCCCTCACTAAAACAGGGCAAGACCTGATGTGACAAAGCAGAATATTCAAGACAAAAGATATAATGTTTGAGCAGCTTGTGTTCTTGTTGAAGGATGATTGGCCAAGACTCTGGGAGGTTGCAATAGCATTAGAAAATTTAGCATTGTATAACCCTAATGTAGTTTGCAGTAATTGATTGATTGTTGAAGTTGCCAAGAGAGGCATCTGTTCTTGAATCAAGGTGGTGCAGCCAGAATCAGTATGGTCAGGAATATCAATTGCAGTAGTTCGCACATTTGCCTTTCTTAGTCCATTGATCTGCCTTGGTTTGCCTATATGTTTCTCCACCAAGTGATGGAATTCAACCAAGTCAATTAGCTCCTTTTCAAGTTGTACCCTCTTATCACCAGTTGCTTTCTCCAATTCAGTGGCTATGGTGTTGAGCACCACCTCTGTTATACCCAGTAAAATTATGGTGCAGCTTTTGGTTCTCTCTTTCTCAGAGGACCCTGAGCCTGAGTCAGCTCTCTGACCAAGAAGGACTGATCTGACAAGAAAATGAACACATAGTTATGAAAATGCAAAGTTCTTCCACCCAAAAACTCATGCAAAAGGTATGTGTGGCAATATGGATAGGAGACGAATCATTTTCACTATTTTTGCCTAGACTCTAAAAGTACAAGTAACCCCGTGTGGAGATTTCAAATCAGGGTCACAAAATTCAAAAGTTCCATGAGCTTCAATGATGAACTGAAATAAGGGTTTAACAAAGAGTTAAAAAACATACCAAATAAAGCTGGAACAGTGATAAATCAATTTCTATGGGTTTAGGAAACCAAGATAAATTGGAAGCATAATTCATAGAAATGAATGTGAGAAAACACAGCGTACAGTAGGTTTTAGGAACTATTGATAATGACTCAAAGCAACCCCAGAATCTAACCCCTTAATCTAGCCTAAGATCTCTTAATCTCAGCAATTGAGCATCACTAAACAGTCACATGTCGGTCACCACCTCATAAACTGTAGAAGACAATCGATTACTGATATTAAACAAAGAAACAAAAAAGTCATATAAGACAAACCCATAACAACTAAAAATTGATTAACCTGATTAAAATTCAACTTACTCAATGTTCCTGCATCATTAAACCTAATAAACAAATTCAATCTTGACCAGGTCTCAATTTGCTAGAAACTTTTTAGCATTCATATTCTCATTGATCTCATGATCACTACAACTGTAGTGCCATTAAGTTATTAATATGATAGTATCTCAAGTTCACTACGACAATACTGGCATTAAGTGGTTGAATTCCATTTTTGGTAAGTGATCTTCATTCACCAAGCTTCAAATATAGGAGGACTAAACCTGCTACAAGCCCTATGTAAACCACCATATGCTGTCATTAACATCAATATGAATGTGGAGGGCTACTCCCACCAGAAACCCAAGGACAAGTAAACAAAGATATCTCGCAATTTGAGTAGAACAATAGCTGCTAAGGTTGATAATATTATATCTGAGATTTTAAATTATATATTTGACTTCATTCCAAAATAAGAAAGCATTTAGGCCTCTTTTGAGCATATAGGTTTCTTAAATGATACTCTCATTTTCGCAAAGGCTAATTTAAGGACATGAGCTCCTCGATATCTGCTAAGTAGCTGAAGCCACTAATCAGCAAATTGGAATAAATAGCTCCCAAAAGCATGCTTACATAGTTAGGATCCCACCCTCTCAGTCTCCAATCTCATGAGTTTAAACATTTTGATCCCAGTTAGGATTCCAAATTTAAAAGCGAGGATAAATCACACTTCTACCAACAACTGGGGACCAAAATGTAAAGCTTCCCTGTATATGCAACGTGCTTAATTAAGTAGACCTTTAGCAAACCCAAAAACTATGACCACCAAATTTCATTGGTGGCTGCACTCTCACTCTACCAGCAGTAGGTCCATTAACACCAGAACATCATCACGTCCAATACTCAAACTATCCCAATATCAAAACCTTCATCACCTCAACCACTCCAAACCACAAACATCATCACAACGCACTACTACAAGACTCCACTCTACAACAAAACTAACACCAAGACTGCTAGCCTGCACCATCACATTCCCCTTATCACCACCAGTTTTCCAATTCCACTACGGGACTCCAACACATCTAACATTATCACCATCCATCACGATGTTGTCTGCATCCATTGCAATGTCCAATACTATCACTGCACTACCCCTACAATTGTCAGCTTGCTACCTTTAATACACCATGAATACTGCCATCCCACAACCTCCATCACCAGTCTCTCCGTCAATCCAACTCCATCGCAACATCTATAGTGAAACAAAGTTCCATCACAATGATCATCACCAGAACATCACCATGACTAACATCATTGCCTCAACCACACCACCACAATGTTATCTCATAGGGTAGAGGTGATGGTAGATATGGCGGACGTGATGGTAGCATGGAGGATGTCAAACTGACAGCAGGCATACCAACAATAGAGTGGCCATGCAAATGGTGGCAATGCTGAATCAGTGGTGTGTTGATCTGGTGGAAGAGAGGTAGAGTACTGGAGGTAGTGAAATGGAACTTGAAGTGGAGTAACAGTAGTTGTTGCAATGGCTATGAAGAGATGGAGATGCTAGCAGTGGTTGTGATGATCATTATTACTTAAGAATACTGGATGAGTTAGTAATGCAATAACAATCACAATACAGGCCGTTGAATTGGAGGTGGCAGTGTAGCGGCAGTGGTGGCATAGGTCGTAATGGTGGGATCATGTGATGGTGATGACTGATGGCAGTATATCCCCTCCATTATAAACTGTAGCAAAAACAGCACTTAATCCAAGTGAATTGATCAAGTGGGCATTGGCAGGGTTTAGCTTAAGGTTGATTGATTATGGATCATGTATGATCCACAAATCATTAAGCCGAAAATAGAAGTCGAGTGGGTTATTTAGGTGAACCCAGCATGCAATGCACACATCCCCACACTAAACCATCCATTTTCCACCTCTAATCAAAGGGCACCTAAGAATTTTAAGCTCCTCAAATCCACCTAAGATGTGTATTGAAACTTTTACAAGATCTGCCTTGCTTCATGCAAGCTTCAAACACTGAAATAGTCCAATAATAAAGAGCTTACCAACCTTCCAATTTTTCAGCTCTTAAAAGCTTCCGGATCTTCAGTAATGCTGTGGAGAATGAATCCCAGGACAATCTTCTTCCAACCTGCAGTAACTTCATTAATTAACATCTCCATTGTTGACATTGCTGCCATACACTTAGCAGCTCCAATCATCAGTAAAAATACCTCATCTTGGGAAAGGGAAAACCCAAAACACGTCCATGAAGCATCTGAAGAATTTTCAGATTGACCATGCGGTTGAAGGAGAAGAATCCATGATACGCAAGATAGTAGACTATCCAGAGGCTCCTCAATGACAACTTTGCCATTCTCCAAGCCAACACAAGAGGTTAATTCAAGTTGACCATCAGCGTCCTGCAAAACGCGTTTAGTATGAGAGAGAGAGAGAGAGAGAGAGCACATTATCACATATTAGCAAGAATCTGACGTAAAAAAGACAGGAGCTCAACAAGGATAAGGAACATTGCATGGTAAGGATAACCGCTTAAGAATTTGAACTAAAATAGATGCATTCTATTGAAAAGGGAAAAGATGCTCTTCACAAGTTGAATTAAGCTTTTAAAGTTCAGATACATTGTCATCCATTTAGAGCATAAAGAATTGCTGGAAATGCCTCTGCCAACAGCATCCTAAACTATGTCATTAAGAACACAGAACAGCAATAAGTACCTAGGTACAAGTTCCAATTAGATAGGAACTCCACAAATTGTGCCATGCACCCATTGTTATCAAAACTAATAGGCGCAGTTTTACTAGTTATAGAATCAGTCCACAACAAAAGACAAAATCAAGCTTCACAGAAAAGGCCAAACAACTAAGCTTGATGCCACTTCTGCAGTATAATATGTTAAAGGCAATATATTGGTGAACTCCCAGAAAACTTCCTCAAGCAACTTTACAAATTTATGCAAACCAAGAAGCTACTTCTGGAAATGACATGCATTAGTGCATTTTCAAGAGATTATGCAGGCTAAAGATTGAAAAGAATCATGAAACTCAATGAAGTAGGTCAATTGAACAGGTTTGACTTTGACACTTTCAGCACTATACTCAGGCCCATAATTTAAGAAAACTCAATTTCACATTCCAAGAAAAATTAGACACTGATACCTCTTTATAAAAACGTAGGAAATGAGGCAAGAGAAGATCAAGGACCGGCCTAGCAATTGATGGGTCCACTAGGACAAGCTTTACAAGTCCAGAGTACATGACTCTTTTCACTTTTGCCTGAGCACAGCAACCCAACTTTAGTTAAAAGTGTAATCACAGGACAAATGAACCGGAAAAGAAAGTAAATAACTCTTGAAAAACCAAAGAGGATTAGCCAACACCTGCTGATAAAGGCATCTCTGGAGCAAACCAATCAGCTCTTGGTAGAGAGTTCCACCCATACAGTCGAATGCCTCAGCTTGCTGGCTGCAACTGGCTTGGCTTGATGAATCTTGAAAGGGAAGACTGTCATTAGATTGTTTATCTACCAAGATGAGATCAAAAATGGCATTCGTTGCTGCAAGAAGGATTGTATCTTCTCGTCTAAACATGGCTTTGCGAATAACTAAAATCATATAATCCTGCAACAGAGAACTATATATCTTCAGCAGTTATATCTCAATTTTGGAAAACAATGCTAGCTTATTGAAGATAAATTATGAACTTGCAATGAGACCTAAACACAGGTTGTATATCGATTAGTTGCTCAATATTTTTGAGAATCTACGAATTAAAGTTGAGAAAATAGTATCATCATCAACATTGCTCAGGTCAGCCTAACAATGGCGTCAGTTATGATCTTGATCCATATTTATGACACATCTTTCCTTTCTCACATATGATCTTCAAACAAAATTTTTTCTCCTACTTTCTCAATACAACTAAAGGACACTAGTTTCCAAAGAGAAACATGGAAGTATTGCATACCAGAATATCTCTACTGATTTTGATCAGTGGCAATAGTGAAGTGACAAGACAAGATGCAACCTTGCCATCCATATAAGTGAAATAATCTAACAACTCCTTCAGCCGAGACACATGCTCCTTGATAGCATACGGATAATTCCGAATCAGTTGAGCAAGCAGTCTGAAAATGAAAATTTAATCACCATTCCGGAAAATTTTAGAAATAGCTATTACTTTTTTTGTGGCTGTTACCTAACAATTGACATGCTCTGCTCAGGCTTCATGGAAAGGATCCGGACTTTGCTTTGCTCAATTATCTAATAAATAAACAAATTGGTTTCAATTAACTGTAGTCATAGTGATATGAAAATGTGCTGCGGCATGAAGACCATCATAACAATACAGGAAATATTCAGTCACGAGGTGCACCTGTACTCATTCAGCACATGTGATGCAAGACTAACATCAAACAAATCAAGCATAACAACAATCTATAAAAGAGTAAAAAGAAAGTTACAGCAATTGAACTTCATGACAATTAAACATAATGATTTATATCCAACAGACAGTCCTCTGTTCTTGGACCATAAGCAATTCCCTGAGCTTCGCGCATCCCAAAAAATTGAGCGAGTAAATGTAAATCTAAAGCTCTTGGATCTAACCACCTAAAAGAGTATAGCTCAACCGATACAGCAATTAGTACCTAAGAACAAACAAATCGGGAAAGGATAAGCTCCACCATTCCATTCTTGCAGGAATTATTTCCAGTTGAAATCATAGATTTGAGGACTATATAATGGAAATCATCTGCACCATCCCACACAAGATTAAAAACTCAAAATATCTCCTGGCTGCACAATTGAGGATATTATTCTAGAGTAAACATTGTCTGCTAATACATACTATAAATTAGGCAAGTCGATCCATGTGTTTTCTTGCATACCACATGGAACCAATTGCCTCCATCACACCGAATGAAATTCAAGAGGTGAACAAAAAGACCGTAATGAAGAGACAATATCAGCATTTACTAAACAAGATATACATATGCCTCTACATCCACAAATTTTCTGCTTATTACGAAGCCTTCTTGCATAGTAGACCCGTGCACTTGGAGAAAGTTACAGATGCCTAAGCTACATTTACTGTGCATTGAATACTTAAAAATGTAAGTTTTGCATGTGTACCCTTTTGTTGAGCACTACCAACTTGATCTACGATCCTAATAATTGGATGAAGGTAACCTTTTCTAATTTAAATACCACAACATTCCCGCACAGACTAGGTAGGCATTCAAGCTAATACTAAAGCTAAAAACTCAGTTTCACTATGGTGCCAAGATGTTGCCTTGACCAAGCCACTACCTATGAGCCGCCAGCTCATTCTTTCTACAAGCAAGTGGTCCAGCCATAGTAGTCTTCTCCAACTTCTTGGGAGCTTACCTGTGTCCTGCTCCATTTCACTCCCTGACAGGATCTTTTTCACCCGTCCCCCATGGTACTACTTCACTGTTGATGAGCCATGAGTATTTAGCCTTGCAATGTCATGAAGGCCTGTGAGGGGCCTAGATAGATTTCGAACAGAACTTGTCTTACAATGACAGTGTATAAAATTTTGTGGAACCAATGCCAACTTGATCTAAAAGCTTAAGCTATCACATGAATGTTTATTTTAACATTCAACCGTTAAAATGACTTGTTTAATTTCTTGTCATGTGTGAAACTAATATACTTTCCTCACCTTCAAGATCTTGAAAAGTGCTGTTAGAGTTAGGTTTGGCTTTGAATTTCCAGCCAAAAGAAGATAACTAACTTAAATTTTAAAAAAATGGTGAAAGGATGTTAGATGACTTAAATAATGTGGTTTGTAAGATTCAAGAATGGAGATGTTCAAAATTGAAAAAAGAAACTGTTTTCAAACTCTAAAAGTTCAAGAAAAAGCCAAATGTTAAAAGTAAAAGCCCTACCCTGATACTTCTATATTTATCAGTGCTGAAATAGAGTCCTAAAGGCACTGTTTAAGCCACACGTATATAGTTGTTCCAAGACATTGAAGACCAATAGAGTGCAATAGTTTCACACAAGAGTAGACACCTAGCATACAAACTTGCTTTCTATATTTTCAAAGCATATTCAATGTAATTTTACCAGCTCCCTAAGGGTACTTACTAAAAATCCTTTAGGTATAGACAGATAGAGATATATGGAGAGGGAGTGTGTGAGAGAGAGAGCCCTAGGTGCACATACTAAAAATCCTGTATGTATAGAGAGATAGACATATGTGGAGATGGGGTGAGAGAGAAAGAGATGCATCAATGAATAAGAATTAGCACAGTATCACTAATTTTGCCCAATCATAGAGCCAAAGTTTCCAGCATGCTTTGTGACACTTGTTCGCACAACACAAATTCCATCCAAACCCCGAAGAGGTTCTCATGCCATAAACCATTTTAGGCTGACAAACGCAGCAAAACTATCTAAGTCCAGTTAAAGAATTTTCAGTACAGTATGATTGCAAAAAAATTAGGTATATGTGCAATTACAATATGCTATTACAAATCCATGTGCACACTTTACTTTTAGACTAATGCTAGGACACTAAGCCTGATTTACCAAATTGATAAACTAAGTATCATGGCAAACTTTTCTTGAATGTTGAGTAATGGCCACTTGTTTAAAGGCCAATATACAATCTACCAAATCATATGGCATATATTAATATCCTAGTCTTAATATACCTAGCACCACACAGCAGTTTATCATTTTTATATGAACCATAATATTTTGAATCATTAAGGTTATCTACTTATATGATCAAACCAACCTCACTCCTGGCCATGTCATGAGCTTCAAATAAATTTTTCAGCATTTGTATAGCAAGCTCCTTGATACATGATGAACCATCAGAGTAGCAAAATTTCTTTTGATTTCCCAGTTGCACCGACTCTAGTAAAAGGAAAGCAAGCTGCAAAAAGCTCGGCACCATATGCTCCCGCCCACAGTTAGTTTCGTTTACCTCGATGACACAGGTAAATCGTGTCATGTATCCATGAAAAAATAATAAGCACCATGGCCACCATAAACTGAATTAAGATATAACAAGAGGAGAAGAATTTACTGCTCTAATAACAGCCTTCTCCACTAATTGGAACCCTTGCGAAAATTCCTCTCCCATGTCATGCTGGAGCCATTTGCAATCTCTGAAAAAGAAAAGGTTCAAAATTTAATAATGAGAGAGGAATAGAACTTTCTACAGGGAAGAGCAGTACTTCTGCAGAACCACAAGTGACCACATAGAGGGAACTACATGGCCCTTGAATATCTTATCAAGAGAATTAGCAATAATCACTTTTATGGGAGACGCAAAAGGCAACCACAGTCACCACAATTGAAGACAAGTGCACATTGTACAGACGTCCCTCTGGCATCCTCTAACAGTTTAGCTTCATAACTATATCAGCAGGATTAATATCCTACCTCTAATTTTATTATTGAAAATTAAAAAGTAAAGAAAAATGGGATACAAAATCTAACTAGAATTTCCAGTCATGTTTAGAGCCATTAATCTAATTTGAGAAGCTTATATATAGCGTTGTCACTGCTTTTCAAGCAACTACAGTTGCTGCAAGTGAAGAAGACAAATACAGTGGGTGCACAATGAACAGACATCCCTCTAGCAGCCTCTAATGGTTTAGCTTTATAATCAAATCAAGATTAACATCCTAAAGAGGTAAGAGAAATAGGACGCAAAAAACTAATTAGAACTTCCACTCATGCTTAGAGCCATCAATCTCATTTGAGATACTTATATATGTTGTCATGACTAGACAATGCATTCAAGGACCAGAAAGTCTAGATGTCTCTAGCATATGCTTTCACAACATTTAACCCTGTGCAAGAATCTAGACAGCTGCAAAACTTTAGTTAGGTCGTACACTGCGAATTTGTAATCCCCATATGAAGTGAGAATAGCCTTTTTGAGGATCTCCAAAGCACTCTCACTGAACCTCTTGATTCTAGCAAGGGATAGCATGACAGCCACAGCAAAATGATTAAGAGCCTGACCATCAGATTTAATTAGCCTCATGACCTCTTTCCCAAGAGAAAAATCCTGTTTCACAGCAAAATTCACGTGAAGCAACACGGTCCCTTCCACTTGCTTAAAAATGGAGGCCCCCTTCTTCAACTCCATTTCTGACCCGAAAAAAGTCACCAACCCTTCAACCACCTCCCTTTTGCAGAACCCTTTTGATGCCAAAACCAACAAGTGATAGACCAGTGAGGGCAGATCCTGCAAGTCCAAGTCCCCCATTCCTTTGAACACCTTCTCCAAAAACTCCCTCTCTCTCCCCTTATCCAGAAAGACAAACTCCCTCACGAGCGAAACCAATTTCAACAACAACCCTTTCGACCAAACAGAATCCACCACTCGATCAAACACAGAGTTAACAAAATCACCCCCTCGCTCAACTTCATTCGAATTGCGGATGAGGTCGATGCACCTGGGCAAAAGATCGAGCAGCTGCGCATCGTCCAACGTGACCAATTTCGGAAAACTAGAGAGGATCGATTCCGCCACGGACTGGACGTCGTTGATCTCCAAGACATTGAGGAGGGTGCCGAAGAAATGGATGGTTTTCAGCGAGTTCGCGTCGTGCGGGAATCGGCAAGAAACGAACAGGTCGATGTAGGAGAGGAGCAGCGAGGAGAGGAGAGGAGGGAGAGTAGGGCTTTGCGGGGAGAGGGAGATGAGGGAGAGGAGGGCGAGCGTGTACTCGGAGACAGCGAGCGAGGGGTTCGGAGAGTCGGCGGCGCGTGATTTCAGGTGAGAAACGAGGGCAAAGTGGAAGCGCGGGGAAGAGAGCTGCGGGGGCAGAGGACAGGAGGAGGCAGAGGATGGTTGCTGGAGGCGATGGAGGTTCTGGGCCATGCGGATAATGTCGGTGTCCGTCAACGGCGGCGGCTCTCCGGCGGCGGCGGTGGCGGCCATCGAAGCGGCGGCTGCTACTTCTGAGCTGTTGTCTGTGCTGCGAATGGAGGGAGGCAAGTCGCAGGAGGCGATCTGAAAGTCCTATTTTAGGCGGGAAAGCGGGAACACGCCAAGAGTAGTAGGCAATCTTATCTCTTTTTTTGGTAAAAAATATATAGATTTCATTGCTTAACCAACGTCAGAAAAATGCAAGGTCTCTACATCTGAGCATAAAATTAACAAAAGAGAGTAGAGGTAGGTAATCCAATTAAGGGGGAGTTCTCATGCTTTGTGGGCTTTTGCGACCCAGTCCGCTACTCGATTGGCTTCTCTAGGCTCATGGGCTAATTTGACTTTGGGCATTTGGTTTAGTAGGCATCGACAGTCTTCTATAATTGATCGAGCGGCCCATGCGTCTTCTTTTTGGCCCAAAATGCACTACACGACTTCTAAATTGTCTGAAGTGATCTAAAGCTCCTATTCCCTTCCCAAGTACACACTAGTTCGTGCACTTTCCTCCTGTTTGAAGCTTCTCAAGCCAAATTAAAGCCTCCCGCACCGCTAGGGTTTCGGTAAGGAGGACAGAGGTTGCACAGATGGGTTTCGTGAAGCCATCGAGTAGCAGTCCCTTGCTGTCACGAAGAACCCCTGCAATCGAGCCCAACATCGTGGAGTAGCACTAGGCACTATCCATGCTAAGTTTGCGGGTTGGGGGTTTTTGGGGTTGCTATTTGTCAAGTCTAGGTTGTTTGTGACTTGCTGGATTTTGTTGTGCAAGAGCGAGTACTTGAACAAGGTCATGGAGGCCATGTCTTCAAGAATCAGCTTGAGGTTTGGCCGACAAGCTTGGAAAATCAGAGCATTCCTTGCTTTCCAGATCTGCCATGGAGTTCCAGCAAAAAGTGCCTTTGCCTGAGGATCAATCGCCGAGGTGAGTACGATGTGGATCCACTTATCTATAGGGGTTATGTTCATCGGGGAGGTGTCGATTCGTAATCTTGGGTCTGACCATATAGCTTTTGTCCAGCTGCATAATGCGAATAGGTGTTCTACCGTCTCTGGATTCTGATTGCAGATGGGGCAACTCAGATTAGGTATCATCTTCCTTTTGAATATATTTTCTTTGGTAGGGAGGGCATTGTTACATATACTCCATACTAAAAATCTGACTTTGGGGCAAATTTGGAGCTTCCAACCTTCATGCCATAGTGATTTGGGAGTCTGGTAGGAAGTGGAGGGTTGCGTTATCAACGAGTCCCTTTCTTGAGCTCTAAGCCTATTGTAGCCACTTTTAACTATGTAGGATCCTAATATATTTGCCATCCAAATAAGTTTATCAAATTCAAGAGTTAAGCTAAGTGGAGTCACTAGTATTTCTTTTGCCACATTTTCGATAAAGATTATGTGTACTTTTGCGCATTCCATTCTCTAGTGGTATGGTCTATCAATTCACCACTCTTTGTGGATCATTTTTTTTTAGCGGTCCATGGATCTTTCCCAAGTTTAACCATCAATCCTCTCTGATTCTGATTTTCTGTCCATCTCCTACCTCCCATTTAGTAGCAGGTTCAAGCACTTCCCTAGCCATTAAGAGACTCTGCCATCCCCAAAATGGTCTATAACCTTTTTGTGCACTCTAGAAGGTATCATTTGGAAAGTATAGGCTCTTTAAAGTTCTGCTCCATAGGGCATATGGTGTTTAAGTTAGTCTCCAAGCTTGTTTTCCTAATAAGGCTTTGTTGAAATCCACAAGATCTCGGAAATCTAAGGCCTCCTCCGTCCTTTCGAGTTTTCAAAAGGTCCCAATTCTTCTAGTGAACACATTTCTTTGCTGAATTTTGTTTCCACTAGAAGTTGGATATGCGCTGCTCTATTGCATGACAAATAGATATTGGGATTTTGAAAAGAGACATAGCGTATTGCGGCAAAGCTTAAACCATTGTCTTGATAAGAATCTCTTTCCCCGCCTTGGATATTAGTTTTTCTTTCCAGCCCTCTAATTTCCTTTCTACTCAAGAGAGGACCCAAGAAAACATTTGTTTTTTGGTTTGGCCCCAATTTGAAGGTATTCCAAGATATGTCCCTATTTTTTCTATGATAGGAACTCTTAATTCAGCTGCTAGGTTGGATTTCAAGAGTTGTGGGCAGCCCTTACCAAAGAAGATCCCTGACTTGTTAAGATTGATGGCTTGACCCGAGGCAAAACAATATCGGTTTAGGATGTCGGCCAAGTTTTGGGCTTCAATAATTGTACCATTGAGAAAGAAAATAGCATCGTCAGCAAATAGGAGATGAGACAAAGAGGGGCAGGTTGTGTTTAGTTTGATGCCTTTTAGGGTTTGGTCTTCAATTCCTTTATTGATGAGGGTAGATAGAGCATTGGCCATTAGGATAAAGAGATAGGGGGATAGAGGGTCTCCTTGTCGAATACCTTAGGATGGCTTAAAAGGAGTGCAAAGGTCCCCATTTACTCTTACACTATATGAGAACTAAAGAAAAGCATTGCTTGATTAAAGCTACCCATTTTTCACTAAATCCCAAAGTTAACAGATAATCACATAAGAAATCCCACTCCACTCTATCAAAGGCTTTTTGCATATCAAGTTTAAGTACTGCTTGGAAATTTCTCTTTCTTTTCCTCACTCTCAGTTGATGAAGGACCTCTTGAACGATAAAAATGTTATCTTGGATTTGACGGCCACTAACAAAGGCACTTTGTTCTTGGGATATTAGGTATGGGAGAAGGGGTTTTAATCTATTGGCCATGACTTTAGCAATGATTTTATAACTGAAGTTGCAATGACTGATGGGTTTGTATTGAGTGATTGTTTCGAGGTTTGCTACTTTAGGGATTAGAGTGATATGGGTCTTATTTAATTCAAGATCAAGAGTACCTTGGCCGAAAAAAGAGTCGACCATTCTGAATATGTCTTCACGCACCGTTGGCCATTGGCTTTGGTAAAATAATCCATTTAGTCCATCCGGTCCCGAGGCTTTGGTAGCTCCCAATTGGAAGACTACTTCTTTAACTTCTTCCTCTGAGATGGTTTTGATTAGGCTGTCATTCATTTCAGCGGTGACTAATTGTGTGCATTGATCAAGAATGGGCTGATAATTCCTCTCCCCCACCATGGAATATAAAGATTGATAAAAAGCCCAGACGTGATGCTTTATGGTTGAAGGCTCACGACTCCATGTAGTGTCATCAATCTTTAACATAGAGATCTTGTTTCTGATTCTTCTTTGAACTATCGTGGCATGAAAAAATTTTGTATTTTGATCACCCCATCTCATCCATGTGATTCGTGACCGCATGCCCCAATACATCTCCTCTTGTCTCCAAAGGTTTTCTATTTTTCAAACCACGTTTCTGTACTCTTCTCTATTTGAGTGAGTTTCCTCCTGATTAGTCAGGTCCGTTAATCTTTTCCTTAGTGGTTCGATGTGTCGGGATGCATTCTGGAATTTTCTGCTACTCCATCTGGTTAGGTATGCTGCAATTTTCTTCACTTTTCCAGCAAAGTCTACATGGTCGATGCTGTTTTTCCCCCATGTTTCTTGGATCACTTCTATACATTCTTTGTCCTCAAGCCAATATGTGTCAAATCTGAATTCTTTCTTCTTTTTTTCATTGTGTTTGGTTCCAATGCAAGGAGTAAGGGACTATGATCCAATCCTATCGTCGGCAAAGCAAATACCTCCGCATTTGGATATTGTACTCTGCATGCCCAATTACTTAGCGCTTGGTCCAACCGTTTCTTTACTAGATCATCTCCTTCCCGATTATTAGTCCATGTGAACTTGCAACCCTTACTTTCCATGTCCATTAATGAGCATGAGTCCATGAAAGCCCGGAAAGCCACCATTCTATGTCTATCTGCTTCTCTTCTTCCAACTTTTTCCTAAAGATAAAGAACTTCATTGAAATCTTCCATGCAAAGCCGAGGAAGATTGTTTGATGAGTTGATTGAGTTGAGCATTTGCCAAAGACTTAACCTCTCTTGAAAAGAAGTAGACGCATGTAAGAAGGATATTCTCATTTGATCACCACCACTGAGAATTTTGCACTTTACATCAATGATTTCCCCGTAGCCTGCTAGAACTTCCACTTGTACTTGATCATCCCACATGAGGATTAATCCCCCTGCAATTCCGATTGGGTTGATTATGGTAGAGCTACTAAACTTCAGACTCTTTCTTACTCGATCAACCTTGCTTTCTTTATTCTTGGTTTCCATAAGGAAGACTAAGTTAGGCCTCTCGCGAGCCACAATGGCCCTAAGGTGCTGAACTGTCAAAAGTGTGCCCAAACCCTGACAATTCCAGCATAGGATCTTCATGTATAACCTGGTGGCTTATTAGGGCTAGCCACCAAAGCCCATTCCAAGGCCCATTCCAATGTTTGGATAGGTGTATCCAATAATTCCTCCTCATCATGCAGCCAGATTGAAGTAGATCTTTTCTCATATAGGTTAACTCTTTTCTCTTCGTGAAAGTTGAAGCTAACATCTTTTTTTGCTACTTGACTGCATGTGTTTTAAACATGTTCTTGTTTTTCTTCAAGTTAGATCTCTTCATGAAACTTGTAAATGACACCTTGATACATAACATATCCAAATTTCAGAGGAAAAAAAAGAGGATAGATGGGTGAAATCTTAATATTTCGGAGATGTGTATTCTGGATGATGCGGTAGAGATTCCAGAAGTTTCGTGAGGTTGTGTAAATTAATATAAAAAGAATATAACTTGGAGTTCTTCATGAAAGTTGTACGAAAATGTCTTGGTTATCACCCTGTAAAATTTCGTAATTTTTGGAGGCCATATGAGTATTTTAATCGAATTTATTCGGAAACTGTGTAATCTGGTTAATCCGAGAATTTTAGGATGTTTTTGGAAAAAAATTGTGAGATTTTAGTAAAATTCAATTTGGCCATGAATTTTGCAAGTAATTATCATCTTATGGGTTGATTTAGTAATTTCTTGAATTTTGATAATTTTGGAAATTATTGATATTAAATAAAATAAATAAATAATAAATAAAATAATAATAAAATAAAATAGATTTTTATTCTAGCCCCTTTCCTACCTTGACAAAAGGAAGAAAGGTAATTAAGATGATTGGAGAAGCAGGAGCTATTGTTGTTGATCAATTTGTTGAGGCATCTTTCCCTTGTTTAGGGTAGTTTGTTCAGCCATCCTAACATCTTCTTCTAGGTTAATTGTTGGACCAGCTGGTGGGAGTATGGCTAAGGCATTTGTTTCAATAGCAAAAGGCTCTGATCTGGGGGCTTTATCTATAAAAGGCATAGGGGTTTCAAGTACCATTTCCTCTTAGGTTGTTGATCAAGTTGTCCGTAAAAGATCTTCCAACATGGGCTTGACTATCGAACTTCTGCTTTCAACCAAGAACTGTATTTCCCTGGTTTATCTTGAGCCAATCTTGTCTCCTCATAAGGTATTTCAGGGCAGTAATTGGCATAATGTCCAATTCGGCCACATGAGTAGCAAAAATGAGGTAGCCTTTGATATTTAAAATACAGCCACCATTTGTTCCCTCCTAAGTTAACCATTGTTCTTGTTTTCAAGGGGCATGACAGATTTAGGCGCACTTTGGCCTTGCTGATCTTGCGCCAGCTATTACCACAGGCTTCTAATTTCACATCTTCTACTATGCCGAGTTTTGAGGCTATGTTCCAAATGGATTCCTCATTTATCCGAGCTCAAGGTAACCCCAATTTATGCACCCATAATGCATTATGTGTAAAGTCATAGCAATGCTCGGGGATGTTGAGATCTCCTTCCAATAGAACAAGTAAGTGACTTGCAAATGACCATGGACCATTTTCTAGAACTCTTTTTTTGTCCTCTATTGATTCAAAAATGAAAGAGAAGAAACCCGGTTCGATAACTTCGCATTTAATAGAATCCGTCTTCCACGTCCCCCTCATTATGCCGATGAAGGCCGGAAAATTGGCGTTCGGTTTGGAGAACAATTTTCCATACAATATTAGTTCACTTTCCAGTTTATCTTTTTCTGGTAGGCGATCATCTAGCTCCGTTACTTCCTCTTCTGACCAGAGATCCCCCATACTTTTGCATTAGGCTACTAGACGAAGCTGATTTTCTTTGGTTTTATCCATTTTTAATTTTTGGATGTTTGACTTGGTGAAAAAGGGTTTGGGTTTTGGAATTTCTGAGAAGAAAGGAGTGAAGGGAGCTCAATGGGTGAATATTTCGATTGCAGGTAAAGGAAATGGGTTTGGATTAGGGTTTTCTACCATGAGTGATTTCTGGGATTTAGGGTTTAAAGAGAAAGATGGAACTAGCGATTAATTAGACTAAAGGGCAGAGACCAGTTGCCATCACTAATGCTAGGAGGAGGGGTTGAGGATGTTGTGTCACCCAAACGGAGGAAGCGAAGTGGGATTTGCCGGAAGAAAACGCAAAGAAATTTCTGCATCTGAGAGCCGCCCGGATGAGCTAATCAGGAGGAAAGAGTGTGGGTGTATCCATGGAGTGGATGGGAGCAACCGAATGGGATTATAGGGATTCAGCTATCAACAAGGATAGAGGAGGAACTCACACCATTGATGAGAGAAGAACTCTGAGACGGAGAGAGAGACGCTTCTAGAGAATTTTGCCTTAATAAGTTCAACTTCAACGAAGAGTCCAAAGTCTGTAGGAGGCAATCTCATTTACTAAGGAAAAAAAAAGTAATCTTAAGGTTTGTTCATTTCGCAAAAAATAATTTCTGAAAAAACGTTTCCTGAATTTTCCAACATTCGTTTCATAAAAATGAATTTTTTGGGGAAAATGTTTTCCATAAAATAAAATAAAAAGTCTTCTAAATTAGGAAAAAATATTTTTCACTTTTAAAATGTTTTCCACTTTTGAAAAGTGAAACACATTTTCCTCTCTTGATCTCTCTTATCTCACATCTCTACAAATTCTCACTTCCTCCTCTCCTTTCTTTTTCTTTTTTTCTTTTTTTATTCGAATTATTTTTTTAATTTTCTTTTTCTTTTTAATTCAAATTATTTTAATTTCCTTTTTTTTTCTATTTTTTTTTTTTTTTTTTTTTTTTTCTTTTTCTTTTTCTGTTTCTCATCTTCTTCTTTCTTGGTTAGTCGTTGGCCATTACCAGGCGAACCTTGAGCTCGTCGATCTCAAGCTCGCGCCCTGCACTCTTACTTATAATTTTTCTACCCTACAGTTATACATTACTCAAGCAAATGATTCTACATGCTTTGCTTCTTTTTTCTTTTATTTATTAAAACACAAAAGACGTAGAGGGAGAATAGGCCACTCAATTGAAAGATTCTCATTAGGGTTGTACATGCTTTGCTTCTTTTCTCCTTTACTTCTTTTTAAAATTCATACGAACATTTTCTAGAGTAGATGAGCGTTTGGTGATAATGAGGAGACAAAGATATGAAGCAAGTTTGTCCGGATTTAAATGCAAGTTCATATTTGATATATTTATAGGTCGGTAAGTGATACATGCCTAAGTAGTGAAGTCTTAGAAAATATTTTCCTTACCGAACACCGGAAAATATTTTCTGAAGCATTTTCAGGTTTTAGCCAAACACTAGAAAATATTATCATTTTCCGCGAAACGAATGGAAAATCCCAATCTATTATGTCATAAAATTTTTAGAAATCCACTTTGATTGCATACTTAGAATAATAAGGCTCAAGGTGGAAGCCAATAAAAAGTTTCTAAGCCATAAGGATGTGATATCTGATTCGCCGGCCCTTTACAAAAGCATTTTGAAAGGGACTTATCACATCTTGAAGAACCGCAGCCACCCAGTTGGCCAGAACTTTGGTGATGCACTTGTAAATAGTATTACAACGGGTGATGGGCCTGTAATAGACACCGTAGTGGCATTGGGGACTTTTGGTAGCCAAAATGGTGTTGTTAATCTCCGTAAGAGCCTACCCGTGGTGAAGAAGTCCTTCACCAGCAGTGACCAATTGTCCCACAATCTCCCACTTGTGCTTAAAGAACTCGACACTAAAACCATCAAGTCCAAGAGCCTTACCACGAGCTAAGGAAAACAGGGTATCTCGAATCTCTAAATCAGTGACAGGGTGAGAGAGAAAACTCACCTGCTCCTCTTTTAAGGGATGCTGAATAGCATCCCGAATTTCCCGAACCGAGAGTCTACCCCGCACGTCCCGCGACGCCAAGAGGTCTTCGAAATAAGTGACGAAGATTTGCTACACCAACCCTGGATTTGTGACTAGATTGCCAGAGCTATCCATGACCGACATTATTATATTCCTCATGTCTATTATCAACATAGTGGTGGGAGAATTTAGTATTTCGATCTCTTTCAGAAAACCATCTGATCATGGACTTTTGCCTATAGAAGGACTCTTCTTGCTAGCGAAGGTCCGCGAAGATCCTCCGTTGCGTCTTCTCCAGCTCTGCGAGAGCAGCATTGGTTGGGTCTTGTTGGAGGCCAACCTAGGTGACTCGAAGCACACTCCTCGCCTCTGCTCTTCTGGATGAAATATTGGAGAAAAACTCCCTATTAAGCTGCTTGAGGCAGGCTTTAAGGGATTTTAGTTTGCACACTAGTCTATACATGGGAACACCTTCTCCCGGATCGTCCCAAACTTGGGAGACAATTGTATTAAAATCTGGATGCTTCATCCAATAATTGAAGAACTTGAAAGGTTTCCTTTGGACCACGGGATTCAAAACCTTAACTATCATAGGGGTATGATCTGAAATACCCTGGGCAAGGAAGGTAGCTTCCGAGTAAGAAAAAACTTGACTCCATTTTGAATTCACTAGAACTCTATCGATCTTCCTTAACTTCCGTCTAAAACCAGAAGAAGTTGCCCAGGTAAATCTAAAACCAACATACCTCAGATCGTGTGGCATCCGAAAATCCTAACCATACCAATTAAGTAGACATGGAATAAGAGAGGAATTTGGACATTGGTAAATTAATTAAGTGCCAAAGGGATGGAAGTCGGCCACGCGTGAGGCACACGCCTACTAAAAAATTAAGAGTAAAATTTTGAAGAGTGGGACTACATGTGGGAACTTTGGCTATGCAGTTGTATATGAAGCAATTAGATTATGAGAACGCAAAATTTATTTCTTTAAGAAAAATAAAGAAATGCTTCATAATAGTACAAAGATTATGGGTTTATATTCTAAAGTTTGGGGGGCTTTTACTTGGATTTTCTTTTGGCCCTAAGACTTTTGGGCTCAAGCAACCCATGGAGGCCCACAAGGCCATTGACCGAAGGGAGGAGGGACCGGATGGAGAAGCCCACGCCACCCTCTCCACTTGTCCCATGGATGAAGCCACATGTCCTTCTTTTGGAGCCAAGTGTCCATTCCCATGCAAAACCTCATGATTACTAGCTAATCATGAGGGTGAAAGAAAATAGAAGGGGCAGAGTGAGCGAGGGGGTGTTCGCGAGAGAGAAAGAGAGAACCACCGAGAGAGAGAGGGAGACCGAGCGGGCGAGCGAGCGAGAGAGAGAAGAGGAGAGTTCGAGCGGGAGTGAGGGTGCTTCAGTGAGGGAAGAAGAAGACCGGCCTCGGCGTGCATGTGCCAACTACCACCATCGACGCTATTTAGCTCCGCCATCGGTTGAGCCACGCCCAAAGCCCCCAAGTCATTTTTGCTTGTTGTGATTTCGTGAACTTAAGGCAAGTGAAGTCCATTGATCTACTTGATGCTATGTTGTGGTAGCCTAGTGAAATGTGGTAGATCTTGGAGATGCTTGTATCTTGATGCTGGATGCTGAAATTCGAATGAATGGTAGTAGCTTTCCTAGAACAAGCAAGCTGTTTCATGTAAGAACAGCCCGACCCTTTGGGACTCCATGAATTTTATAAAATTATCCAGTTGAAATTTGACTTCATGTTCTTGATGAAAGTTGTAGATGACACCTTGAGGAGTAACATACTAAAATTTGAGAAGAAACAGACAAGTATTGGTCGGTGAAACGACTTTTCTCTGAAATGGTTAGATCTGGAAATCGTTACCGAGGGTTAGGAAGAGTTATGGTGATTATAGCTTTTGATCTATCATGAATCTAACTTTGAGTTCCTCACAAAAACTTTTACCTCTAGGTTTTTTCTATAACATATCAAAATTTCATAATTTTCTGAGTTGATTTAGGGTTTATACCGAATTTGTGAATAAAACTGTGCAATGGTGATGTTTTGAAATTTTAAGGCTGTGATGCATGGACCATAGCGACTCGTACGAAATTCTTTTGATATGGTGTTCTTCATGAAACCTTTTTCTCTAGATATAATTTATAACATGTTAAATTTTTAGAATTTATTGAGAGTGTTTACTAATTTTCCAGAATTTTAATTAGAGAAGTGCATTATGTTTTATCCGAAAATTGTTTTATTTTCAAGAACAAATGAATTGCTTTATAAGATGTGATATCTTGGGTTGTTATTTATACAGAAAATGTGGTGACATTTAGCATATCATATGACATCAAAAGTTGATTGAAACCTTTGACATTGTTGCATCAAATGCTATTTGAAAATAAGACATATATGTACACATTGTGATGTTGATGATACTATCGGACCCTTGAGCCGACGATGCCCCGGGAGTGTCGAGATGCCCGGAGGTGTGTGCCGGATGTCCTCAGGAGTTGCGAGATGCCCGGAGGTGTGTGTCGGAAGCCTCGTGACGCCAGTTGGGGTGCGGGATGCCCAGAGGTGTGTGCCGGAAGTCTCGCAATGCCAGGTTGGGTGCGAGAGTCACGAAAGATGCAAAGATTGGTCCCTGGGAAAAAAAATGAGATCCTTTTGAATATCAAAATAGGAAATGAATCATGCGCATGTGTGTGCATATGGCATGGTGCATGAATTGTCTATGAATTATGTTGGTACTATTTGGCATTGATAACCTGGTTATTAAGGCATTGAATGGATCCCATGGAAATATATGCATGATTGCATGGATGATATGTGCATTTCACACGAGATTTTGGTTGTCTTACTTGTTGTATTGTGTAATTTGATGAATCTTTTACTGCTAAGTGGTTGTACTCACCTCTTTGGGGACTAATATTTCAGATTAAGAGATGCCCTCTGTCACCTGTCACACGTGATACTTTCTATGGCTTACCGTCCGACGTTGAGGTTGAGTGTTCGGAGCATCCCTGTGTTGGTGTTCGTGGACTGGTGTTTATCCATGTTCGAGTTTTAGTTATATATGATGTGGGTCTACCTGATGGCCCCGTAGTCTAGGAGTTCCTATCCGTACATGTTCATCGCGACGGGATCATGATGGGGATGCTGCCGCCACCACCAGCCGATGCACCGGGTTGGGTGTGATTGCACGTGTGACTGGTAGTGGATGACACTTTTTGGATAGCCGACACTGGATGATGGATCGGTGTACATGACTGATGTTGGGTCGAGTACTTTTGGGTTATAGCCGAGCTTAGTTAAAGTCTTGGCCTTTTGATGTACCGACTCGTGATGTCCATCATAGTTATGTAAATAAAAGTGGTTCGGCTTTAACTTATATATGAAAGGTGTAGTTGGTGTGCATTGCATTGCATCGTTAAAATAAAACATACTAAAATTTGAAGAGAAATAAACAAGTATAGCATAGTAAATCGGCTAGATCTTGGAGATGATTGATTCTGGTGAGGTGTACCGAGACACCCGAGACTTCAAGGACTTAAAAGACGACCATACTTTGGTTATTTGACCTAGATCTCTTCATGAAACTTGTAAAGGACACCTTGATACATAACATATCCAAATTTCAGAGGAAACGAAAGAGAATAGATGGGTGAAATCTTAATATTTCGGAGATGTGTATTCTGGACGAGGCGGTAGTGGTTCCAGAATCTTCGTGAGGTCGTGCAAAATAATCTAAAAAGAATCTGGCTTGGAGTTCTGCATGAAAGTTGCACGAAAATGTCTTGGCTATCACCCTGTAAAATTTAGTAATTTTTGGAGGCCATATGAGTATTTTAATCGAATTTATTTGGAAACTGTGCATTCTGGTCATTATCCGAATATCATGTGCTATTTTGTGGAAATTGTGAAATTATGTGAAATTCGATATAGCCATGAATTTTGTATGAAATTGCCATACTTTTGGGTTGATTGATGATTTTTGAATATTATGATTTTGGGAAAATCATAGATATTAAATTTAATATTTATTTATGAAAATAAATATAATAATAAAATAAATAAAAAATAATAATAAAATAAAAAAGGGGATTATTTTATTGGCCATAAATTCCATTGAATTTATTATGCATTTTTATATGACATTGGTGTATGTGTGATCATGAATAGTGATGCATGTGTGAATCATATGCCATGTAATAATGAGATTAAAAGGATGATAAAGGGGAAAATGATATGTGAGTAAGAGGTTGTGGTGGAGGATGAGGCCGGAATGTACGTAGATGCATTGCTGGAATTCCCCGGGAGATTCAGAATGCCCGTAATGTGGGGGCCGGATGTTCGGTTGTATCTTGGATACATGCTCGGAGATGCCTCGCGACACCGTGGATTGGGGTGCGGGATACCGGCTAGAAGGGTATATTATTTAGTTTGAGTATGGGTCAAGGAGATATCGAATATGCTTCCGTTATATGAATTGCGCTAGGACCGGTTGAGATAATATAAACCCCCAGGATCATATGGACCCACTATAATTCAATGGTATCGAAGTGACATGTTATTAGGACAAGTGAAAGGTAAGCGAATTGTTGGCGACCCAATGGATCGGGGGCCGTGTCGAGGGGTGCCACAGATCATCAAGCTCTACCTGATCTAAGCACTGAGCAAACTCATCAAAGTAAAGAATCCAAATGTCTGTGCCACTAGTCTACCAAACAAGTCTTTAATAGCATTAAAGTCACCCGCCACTAGCCAAGGCAAGTCCTACATAGCTGCACTCTTGAGAATAAGGTCCTCCCACAGAGATCTTCGGGACGGGAAGGTGTGCTCAGCATAGACCACTGAGATACAATAGTCTACGCCTGACATCAGCATCTTTAGATTCCCATGGATGACCTGTGTGTCGACCGAGGAAACTTAAAAACTAACAACGGAAGGATCCCAGCCAATCTAAATCCTACCTCTGGAGGAACAGCTGTAGTTTGCTAGCCAACATCAATCCATCATTAACTTCAAAGAAATGGTAAAGAAGAGAGACTCCGGGACTTTAGTCTCTTGAAGACCAACCAAATAAAGACCATTCGAGGAAACTAGGTTACTGACCTCTGCTTGCCTAATTGGGTCAACAAGACCCCTGATATTCCAAAAACCTATGTACATATATCAATATATACTTATATGGGGAGATGAGGAAGGATTGGCTTACCTCCGCTTGCTAGGCTTTCATCGACTGGCCACCGAAGCAGTAAGGGTCGTAGAAGGAGGCAGGTCCGGAGCAAGGGTCAGTAGCTTATCTTGCATGGTATTGACCCTTCTACTAACAGGAGGAGCCTTCATGGACGGACAAGGAGAGAGCATGTCTTCATCTGAGTTGCTGATTAGGCTAGCCGAGACATCCGATTATGTGCCAAGATCGAGTGGAACTAGGGTCGAGGCTTTGGCTGGGCTAATCTTATCCGCCGTGAGGCTAGAAAGGGAGACCTCTAGCTTCGAAAGAATTCTAAGTCCCCTCATAACCTTGCAAGAAGAAGTGGAGGGCAATCCCTTCTCAAAGGCAGAATCCTTAAGCTTCAAGATTTGCCCCTCTTCGCTGGTACTAACTGGACGAGATAAGGGTCCTTCCTTTGGCAAAAGAGGCTTTTTCTTCTTCCCCTTTACCTGTTTCCAACCTTGCTCAAGCTCACCAGGGGCTTCCACCACCATCGAAATAGGGTCGGCATCTGAATAGGAACCAAGGAAGTGGGATTGGCCTGGACTTGCTACATAGCACTCTCCGGCCTAATGGTGGTTGGGATATCTGCACACCTGTGGCCAAAAGTGCCATAACTAGGGCATTCAACCGGCCTCCATTCGTACTCAATAGTTACCGAGCGTGACATCCCATTCAAGACCACATCAACCGAAGTACACCTTGGTTGCTTTGCATAGATCTCCACGCATACCCTAGCAAAAGAAATCATTTTCATTTGCTTTGTGCACTAATCAACATAGAGGGGTTTCCCAACAGCACTTGTGATGGCACTTATCCCTGGTACCGACCAAAGATCAAAGGGAAGGTTCTTCAATCTAATCCAAACTAGAACCGATGATTGATTGTCTTTCTTTAACTCCAAGAGTAGCTGCCATTGTTGTAAGATGAGGGGAACCCTTGCAACCGTTAGGCACCCATCTTCAAGGATCTTTCTACGAAATTCGGGGTCCAGTCCAGGATATGAAAGAAGCAGAATCCCTAATCATTCGCCATCACTTCAACAAGCTTTGGACCCCAGGCATGCTTCAAAGCTTGTTCCTGAGCTTGAATGGGAGTTTCTTCCCTACATAATACCCAATCAAGCACTCGTGCCACTTGGGATCAGTAGCCTCCAACACATCCTCAGAGAGGTTAACAACCGACTTGTTGTCCACGAAGGAGGAGGGACAAAGGTTAGGTCATATCCTTTTGCTGCAAGTCGCACAACATTAGTCCAAGAGAGGGCAGGAGGAGGCTTCGTGTTTCCTGGAAGTTGGTCAAAAGCCTGGGGTCGTTTGGAGGATGACCGCGCACGACTACGACCTCGAGATCGACCCGCACGTGCTGGAGCCTTAAGAGGCACTTGCTGGTTCTCCATTGACGCAGCAAGTGCCGATTTAAGAAAGTCGGCCTAACCCGGGAGCTCAGAGGACTAGACAATAAGGTTATGGGAAGTGCGGCTACGCCCCTTCAAACTACCAGCTCCAAGCTGTGCCTCACTTAAAGGGCCACCACCTCAGTAGAGGGAGAAGCCATAAATCCAATAGAAGTCCTTTATATAGCCCGCAAACCCTACTATAGTAAAGACATTGCAAAGTTTGTGGGGCATACCAGGTAAAAAGCTTCGATGGGTTGAGGAGGGAGAGCAGACGAGTCTATTCCCCATTGCTAAAGCCCATCAAATGGCTAAAATGCCCAGCACGAGCAGAAAACTAGGGCTAGGTGAACAGCAAATCGATCGTGCCCAAGGGAGGACTAGAGGTGGACTCACAAGGCCAAATTAGAAGAAACGGCTCGGCGAGGGTGACGGGGGAGGTCAGGCGAACCTATCCTCCAAAGCTTGGCCCAAATGATCGGCTATAACTTCTAGGACGAGCAAAACACCAAACAGGAAGAAACAAGAGCACAACCTCACCCTAGGGCGGACCAAGATCTGGACTTGTAGGCCAATTCAGAAGAAACAGCTCGGTGAGGGGAAGGAGGGAGGTAGACGAACCTAACCTCCAAAACTTGGCCCAAACGAATGGCTGTATCTTTCGGGACGAGCATAACATCAGGCGAGATGAATGGGAGCACGATCGCGCCTTAGAGAGAGGCGAGCGAACAGTATAGCGAGCGGAAACAAATGGCCAAAGCATATGCTTTCATAGTTTTTTTTTTTTTTTTGGGTAAATGGTAATAATATATTGAGCTTTGAACCAAGCTATACAAAAGGGTTCGGTGCCAAAAACTTACACTCAAAGTGACAACACATCAGAACGAGTGGAAGGGAGTTGAAATAAAGCAGAAGACTGCAAAACAAAGTGGACCAAAACAAGCACAAAACAGCCTAAACAACAGGCAAAGGGAACCTAGCAAAGGAACGACACTAGGTAGCACAAGGCCGGATGGAGCCCACAACCGCAAGATCGCATCCGCCAGCGACAAAAGGGAAGAGCCACCAAGTAAGTCCGCAGCGGCCACGAGCAGCCAAAACAACCACCGACAAGTACGCTGCGTCCACCAAGCGAAGAGCCACACAAAGGGAGGATAGCCATCAGGCAACTAGTAGATAGGCTACAGCCCTACGGAAACAACAAAGTCACCAGAATAGAAGATAATTGGGTCGATACCCCAACTACGCTACAGCCTCTTGTTCCTAAAAGTATCATCCACACTCTTGAAAGTGATGGCTTTGTCTCTAATGACTTTAAAAAGATGGTTCTTCACTGCCGAGATGGCTAAGTTATGCTCCCTAAAGAAGATGTTGTTCATGTGCTTCCAAATAAGATAACAGAAAGCACCAAAAGAGAAACGGGCAATGCACTTATAGAAGTCTTTGCCCGAAAGAAAGGAGATGGCCTGACTGAGGTTCTCTCCCCACGACCTGTTCCGCCAAGGAATGTTGCATCTTGCGGCCCAAAAAATAGCAATGCCAGCAGTGATGCGACATCCAAAAAATAGGTGATCTAAACAATCTAGCACCTCATTGCAAAAAGGACACAAGGCGCTATCTATTCTACCATAAGATAATAACAAAGCTTGGGTAAGAAGCCTGCGTTTGGCAATAAGCCACAGGTTTACTTGGTACCTTGGAGTGATGGAGTTATTCTAGATGAACGCATGCCAGAAGACCCGATCCTTCTTTCTCCTAATGATCTCCCAAGCCGAAGCCACCGTGAAGAGGTCCGTGGTGTTCCCCTTCCAGCTAAAGCGGTCCGAGTTCCAGGCAAGGACCGGAAGGGGGTGCTCCCAAAAATCCAAGACCATCTTGACCGTCAAGCCAGGGTTGGTGAACAAGTCCGCCACTGTCGTCTGCCTAGAAAAGCCAAAGCCATATATGGCCGTATCCGAAGAAAGTAAGTTCAAGGGACCCCTAGGGTGCCAATTATCAAACCAAAGAGATATCGATCAACCATCCCCAATCCTCCAATAAAAGGATTTATGAAATTCAACCCTGAGTTTAAGAATTTTCTTCCAAGCCCACAAGCAAAAGGTCGGCTTTTTAGCCACCTAGAAGTTCATCCTTTTTAAAAAGGTCGAGTAAACCCACTTGCACCATAACGACTCCTTGTTCGAAAACAGAAGCCAACTATGCTTTAGCATGGCAGCCTTGTTACACTCATGAAGCCTTTGGATGCCAAGGCCCCCCTCCTCTTTTAGGCGGCAGACATCTTCCCAAGACACCTTCGCAGCCCCTCTACCCAATTCCGAGCTTTTCCATAGAAATTATCTGAGGATTTGTTCAATTTGATCCAACACATCTATAGGTAAAATGAAAGCACTAGCCCAATATGCTTGGATGGCATGAAGCACTTACCTGATCAATTGCAGATATTCGCCCAATGATAGAAAGCAATGGATCCAAGATTATACCCTTGTTGTAATGCGGTTTACTAGAACGCAACAATCCACCTTACTGAGCCTAGAGGTGATGATCGGGACCCCAAGGTACTAAACCGGCAGGTTCCCTTCCTGAAACCAAGGGCAAGGAGAATTTGGGTCCTTAAGGAAGACAACCCTCCTGCAAGGTAAATCTCACTCTTGTTTGTGTTTGGATACAAACCAATCCACTCAGAGAATAATTAGAGGCCTTCCTTAAAGAGCTCCATCAAAGGCAAATCGGCTTCATAGAAAAGGAAGACATCATCCGCGAAGAATAAGTGTGAGAGGTTTATTGCTCTGCATCTCCAAAAATATTTGAACTCCGGCATCGAAGAGTGGATAGAAAGAATATTGGACATCACCACAATGATCAAAGTAAACAAATAGGGAGATAAAGGATCCCCTTGACGAAGCCCACGCCCACTAGCGAAGAAGCCATGTAATTCCCCATTCAAGGTAATGGAAAATTTAGGAGTCCTCACACGAGTCATGATAAGTCGAGTCATATGATCAAGAAATCCAAATGCCAAAAGAACAATCTCAAGGAACTCCCAATCGACGGTGTCGTAGGCTTTCCTGAAATCCACTTTGACTGCGCACTTAGGTGAGTAGGGATGGAGATGGAAACCAGAGAAGAGTTCCTGAGCCAGAAGGATATTATCCTTAATCTACCAACCTTTAACAAATGCACTTTGGAAAGGCCTAATAACATCCTAAAGAACTATAGCAATCCGATTGGCCATAACTTTGGTGATGCATTTGTAGATGGTATTACAACAGGTGATGGGCTTGTAGTCATCCACAGAGGTCACATTAGGGCTTTTTGGTACTAAGACCAAAATGGTGTTATTAATCTCCCTTAAGAGCCTACCCGAGACGAAGAAATCCTTCATCGCCATCGTGACCAACTGACCAATCGTCCCCCAGTGATGCTTAAAGAATTCAACTGTGAAACCATCAAGTTCAGGTGCTTTGCCTCTAGCCAAGGAAAAGAGAGTGTCTCGAATCTCTAAATCAGAAACCGGTTAATCAAGAAAGCTAATCTAATCAACACTAAGGGGGAACCGGATAACCTCCTGGATCTCCCGGACCGAAGGCCTTCCATGCACTTCATGTGGTGACAATAGATCTTGCAAATGATTGACAAATTGCTGTTGAACTAGCACAGGGTCAATGATTTGGATACCCGACGCATCCATAATAAAGAAGATTCTATTTCTCACATGTCTCTTGTTGACATAATGATGAAAGAATCTAGAACTGCGGTCACCCTCCTTAAGCCACTCAATTCTAGACTTTTGCCTAAAAAATGATTCTTCTTTAAAGTGCAGGTCCAAGAAAGTTTGTCGCTGACCCTTCTCCAACTCTGCAAGAACAACAAAATTCGAGTCTTACTAGAGGTCAAGCTGTGTGGTCCTTAGAGCCACCCTCACTTCGGAAGTCCTAACGGAGATGTTGGAGAATGACTCTTTTATTGAGAATCTTGAGACGAGCTTTGAGAGATTTTAGCTTGCACACCAATCTGAACATGGGCACCCCCTTCACTAGGCTCCTCCCAAACTTGGCTAACAATTAAATTGCAATCCAAGTGTTCCATCAAAAAGTCAAAAAACTTAAAAGGTTTCCTTTGAGGTACTGAGTTTAACACTTTGACCACCATAGGGGAATGATCAGAAATACTTGGTACAAGGAAGGAAGTCTCCGAGAACGAGAAATCCTGGCTCCATTTGGAGTTGACTATGACCCTGTCAATCTTTCTTGCCTTCCGTGAAGCTCTAGAAGAGGTGGTCCATGTAAACTAGAAGCCAACGTACCTCAAATCATCTAACTTAGCCTGAAGTAAGTATTGTCTGAACTTATCAAAGTACAAGATCCAAGTGTCTGTGCCTCCCAATCTATCAGACGGGTCCCTAATAGTGTTGAAGTCACCAGCCACTAACCAAGGCAAATCTTGCAAAGCTGCACTTTTGAGAATAAGGTCCTCCCACAGCGGTCTCCTCGACGAGAAAGTGTGTTCTCCATAGACTACTGAGATACAACAATCCTCACCTGAAGAAAGCATCTTTAGATTCCCATGAATCACCAAGGCGTCAACCAAGGACACTTCAAAGCTAACAACTGTAGGGTTCCAGCCAATCCAAATCCTCCCTCTAAGAGCATAGCTATAGTTCGCTAACCAACACCAATCCCTCAATAAACTCGTAGAGATAGAGGAGAATAGAGCTTCCGGAACTTTAGTCTCCAGAAGACTAGCGAAGCATAGACCATTTGAGGAAACCAAACTTCGGACCTCGGCTTTCCTTATAGGGTCAACAAGACCCCTAATATTCTAAAAACCTATGTACATATGTAATATATACAAATAAGGAAAGAGGAGGGCAGCTTACCTCTGCTTGGGAGGTTTCTGGCGAGAGGCCATCAATGCCACAGGGGTTGTAGTAGGAGGTGGATCCAGGGCAAGAGTCAGCAAGTTATCCTGCATCATTTCCAACCATCTAGAAGCAGCCCTCGGGGACGGGCATGGGGAAAACAAGTCCTCATCAAAGTAGCTAGAAAGGCTAGCCGAGACATCCGATTCTGCGCCTTGATCTTAAGGTTCCATGGTTGGGGCTTCGAATGGCCTGAAATTATCCGCACCAGGGCTAGAAAGGGATACCACCACCTTCGAAGGAATACTTAGTCCTTTCACAGGCTTTCGAGAAGAGGTGAAAGGCACGGGCTTCCCCAAGATAAAAGCCTTTGCCCTCCGGTTAAGCCCCTCATCTCTAGAGTTGTTCGAACAGGAGGAGGGTCCTTCCTTCGGGAGAATGGACTTTTTCTTTTTCTCCTTTGACCTATCTCCAAGCCTGCTCAGGCACTTCCTGCAGTTCTACCACAACCGGAGTCCCTAAGACCTGTTCCCAAACTTGCTTGAGCTCTTTAGGGGGTCCATCACCACCGGAGCAAGGACGGGATCCTAGGCAGACATCAATGAAGAAAGGAAGGCCTAAACCCACTCCACAACTTTATTGGAGCTGGTATTAGCTAGGAAATCCACACATTTGTGCCCAAAATAGATGCACCTGCCGCACTCCACTAACCTCCACTCATACTCAATAGCCAGGGAGCGCGACACTCCATCCAAGACGATGTCTACGGAATTACACCTTGGCTGCCCTACATGGATCTCCACGCATACCCTAGCAAAGGAAATCATCTTCATTTGCTCTGTTCACTCATCAACATATAAGGGCTTACCCACAACACTTGCAATGGCACTTATCGAAGGTGCCGACCATAGATCAAAGGGGAGGTTCTTCAACCTAATCCACACCAGAACCGAGGCTTACTTGTCCTTTTTAAGCTCCACGAGAGGCCTCTATTGTTGCAAAATAAGGGGCACCCTTGCAACCATTAGGGGGCCTTCCTCAAGGATCTTTCTCCGAAAAGAGGGTTCGGGACATGGAAGTAGAAGAACCCTTGGTCATCCACCAAAACTTCAGCAAGTTTTGGACCCAAACATGTTTCAAGGATTCCTTCGTGAGCTTGAAAGGAAGCTTTCTCCCTATATAATATCCAATGAGGCACTCGTGCCACTTGGGATCCGTTGCCTCCAACACTCCCTCCGAAAGTGTGGCACCCCGAAACACCTTAGGTCACCATAGGCACCTATCGCTACACCTAATGGACACTAGTTACATCTCTTAGTAAAAGCGTCGTAGTTCATAGACTTTTTTTTTTTTTTTTTGAAAATGGTCCCAGTGTGACTCATTAGCGGAAGCATAATTTAATATCGCCATCTCTTTCTCCAACAATCATGATACAATGCACACCACTAATTACCATAAGAAAAGATAAAGCCAGGCCACTTTTATTTACATATTTTCATGATGGATTTTTCTCGCGTCGATACAACAAAAGAAAGCCAAGATTTTTAGCTACACTTGGCCACATCCCAAAAAGATACTTCGACCCCTAAGGTGATCACGTGACATCCTCCATCTAATAGTGGTGGCTACTCCCAAAAAGAAACATCAGCTCTCTACCCCTCACGCGGCCATCACACCCATCCTGATGCGTCGGGCGGTGGTGGCGGCAACATCCCCCTAAACACTCTATCTCGGCGGACATGAACTGATAAAAACTCCTGAATGACAAGGCTCTCAGCCAGGCCTACATTGTACATAACCAGCACTCGCACTCGCACAAATGTCAGTCCAGGGACGGTGACGCATTCGAACTCCGTACACTCTACCTCTACATCCGATGGGAGGCCATAGAAGGTGCCTCACGTGACGGTAGGGAGCGGCATCTTTCTAATCTGAAATGTTGGTCCTCAAAGGGGTGAGTACAACCACTCAGCAGGTAAAAAATCCAATTAACCACTCAATGCATCACAATACAATCATAACAATCATAACATATTACACGCCATTCATGCATTCAAGCATAACTTACCTTGCAGTCATGCATATGTCATCATACATCCTCATATACTCATCACAATCATGTCACATACATATCATCATGCCATAGATGATCATCATCATGTCTCACACATTTCATCATGCCATAGGTAATCATCATCATATATCATACACATATCATCATGCCATAGGTGATCATCATCATATCACACACATATCATCATGCCATAGGTGATCATCATCATGTCATACACATATCATCATGCCATAGGTGATCATCGTCATCATGTCACACATCCATACATATGTCATCATATCACATGTGCATGATTCAATTTCCACTTTTATCTTTCAATTTAATCACCACACCTCTCTTTCTCGGGATCAGCAATTGCATCCCATACTTTACCACTCGCACCCCAACCTGGCATCGCGAGAAAAACCTCCGACATTCAGCCATTTAAGGCCACCAAGCATCCGGCACCCCCACATTCCGGGCATCTCGCATCCCAACTGGCATCACGAGGCATCCCCTCGGGCACAAACCTCCGAGGCTTCCGACACCCAACCATTCCGGGCATCTCAAAACTCCCGAGGACATCCGGCCATGTATCTCAATACAATCCGGGCATCCGGCATCCCCTATCCCGGGCATCCTGACACTCCCGGGGCATTATCAACTGCCTCCAATAGTTTCCTCATTTATCATTGTTCATGTTCACCAATTTATGTCTCTACTCAGCATGGCACCTGATGTAATGGCAAACAAGACCACTTTCATCCTTTCAATTCTTATACGCATTTCCAATCATCATCGTACATGCAGCAAGATACAATCACTAAAGACAAAACGATCCATGGAATCCATACAACTTAGAATAGTCCATAATACATGCCTTTTTGAAATTTACTAAATTCCAGCTCGCACAATTTTGGAAAACATTTACATTTAATATCCATATGATCCTCAAAAATCACAAAATCAAAGCATGTACTAGATAAGACATAAAGGTAACAATTTCATGAAGAACACATGCCCAAAAGAGCTTCACACAACAAGATATAGCTCACACATTGCAACATGCAAAATTTGGACAAAGTCAGATTGCACAGTTTTTGAAATATTTCGATTAAAATATCCGAATGACCTCCAAAAATTATGAAATTTTACCAGGTTATATTCAAGACCCTAAAGTATATTTTTCATGCAGACATCTAGGCCAGATTCATTCTAGATAATTTTCTATAGACGTTCAAAGCTCCTGTTTCTAGCACCGAAACGTCCAGTTTAGCTATCTCCAAAATATCGAGGTTTCGCCCACTTATCCTTCTTCGTTTCCTCTGAAATTTTGATATGTTTTGCCTCAAGAGGTCCCCTACAACTTTCATTAAGGGATCTAAGTGAAACTTCAAATAATAGTCACCATATAGGTCCAAGAAGTCTCGGGTGTCCAGTACCGTATTTCCAAATTTACCATCTTCAAAAGAAAATCATTTCACTAGGTTACACTTGCTAATTTTATCTCAAATTTGAGTATGTTAGTAGTTAGGATGTTCTCTACAACTTTCATGAAGAAGTCGAAGGGAAATTCTCGGTAAAAAGCAACATGCAACCCACAAAACTATCAAAATGTCAGCAAAGCAGTTCCAGATCTAGTGTCTCCGTAGAAGGAGATTTTTTCCCCTTAAAACTCATCCATTTTGTCCCAAATTTTATTTTGTTATACTTTGAGATGTTTTCTACAACTTTCATGAAGGAGTCGAAGTCAAAATCCAACTCGAAACACGCATGCAAGCCTCCACAAATTTTTGGGTCAGGCGGTATACACGAAATCAGCAAGCTCTTTCAAGAACAAACCACACTATCTTCGGTTCCTTACCTCTAAACACCCAAGATTCAACACCATTTAAACCACACATGCAAGACACACATGCAAGAGTAGAAAATGGATCCTAACTTGCCTCTAAGATCAACTGAACGACAGCACACGGACGGCACACGGACAGCGAACGGACGGCGACGGGCAGACGAACGGCAAGCGGCTCCTTCTTCCTCCTCTCCCAGTTTCCCCTTCTCTCTCGTGCAACTCTCTCTCTCTCTTGGCTTGGTCGAAGCCCTCTCTCTCCCCCTCTTTCTCACCTTAACCGGCCACTATCCCCCCCTAATGGTCTTCCCTTCCATCATTAGCAATGATTGCTAATTGCATGGTCTACACATGGCAATTTGGGAGAGACACATGGCCTTCATCATGCAAAAATGGGCCTCATTCTCGGCTGGGCTTTGGGCCAGCAAGTGGGCCGGTCGACAGCCCCTCCTTGGGCTCCAATGGGCCGGCCATTCGGCCCACCAAAAGTCCATGCTATTGGGCCTAAGGCCCAAGCCTAATTAAACCCCAAATTTTTTTTACCTTTAATTCTTTCTTTTATAGATTCCAAATTTTAAATTTCACATGGCCAAAATCTTGTAACATTTTATCTATAGGAATTTAGTCTATGAGGTGCATAGCCATGAATAAATTATTCTCATTAATTTATCTTATAATACTAATTTTTGGAACTCATGAACACAAGCATATAACACTTAGTCTTAAGAGAAAACTAATGGCTAAAACATAAATCATAGGTAATTTCATTACCTAATTATGGGCTTTAATACATCTTAGAGCTTGTCTTGAATTTTTGGGATGCCACAGAAAGATGGACAATCAACTTGTTATCCACAAAGGTAGGTGGAACATAGGATAGGTCATATCCTTTTGCAGCAAGCTATGCAACACTCACCCAAGAGTGGGCAGGGGTAGGCTTTGAGTCTCCTGGTCGCTAAGCAGGAACCTGCAGCTTTTTGGAGGAAGATCGAGCACGACTACGGCCACGAGAATTGCCCGAGGGGGTTGGGGGCTTATGTGGCCCTCTCTGTTTGTCTCTCGGACCTATAGGGCCCGACTTGAAGGAGTCAACCTGACCTAGAGGCACCGAGGGTGGGCTAACATGGGCACAGGAGGAGGGGCTTCGAACCCCTTGAGGTGCCAGCAGCTTGCTGAGCCTCTTGAGGAAGTCCACCCGCACCAGCAGTGGAAGAGGCCATATCACAAACACCTAGCGTGCAGCCCATACACTACCACAAAAAGACCATTTGAAATGAATGAAACGTACCAGGCCAAGCTTCATTGACACAATGCGAGAGAGAAGGTAGGTCAAGCCAACTCAAACACGACCCAGCAGGTAGCAACAGACGCACAAAACCCAAAAACGCAGGAATAGTGTGAGAAGCACTAGGCCAACGTGATCTGAACTTGTAGGCCAAATAAAAAGAAACGGCTTGGTGGGAAGGTGAAGGTAGGTTAGGCGACCTTGTCCTCCAAAGCAAGGCCCAAACGACTAGTTGGAACCTCTACACCGAGCAAAACACCAGTCCAGCAAGTCAGGATAGCGAGCATGCCTAGGGCAGAGGAGATCTCGACTTGTAGACCAAATCAAGGGAAACTGTTCGGTGAAGATGAAGAGGAAGGTCAGAAGAACCCCGTCCTCCAAATTTCAACCCAAACAAACGACTGGAACTCCGGGAACGAACAAAACACAAAATCGGAAAGTGAACTCGAGTGCCAAAATCGCCCGAAACAAAGCTTATGCTTTCGCAATTATTTGTTTTCTTTTTTTTTTTTTGTGGTAAAGAGAACTCGCGTGAACAGTACTCGTGCAAGAAACAAAGCTTATGCTTTCACAGTTATTTGTTTTTTTTTTTTTTTTTTTGGTAAATGTAAGATATGTATAGATTTTTGCCTAAAAAGAATAAAAGGAAGGAGGCCTAGTACCTACAAAAGATAGACACTCGAGATAACAAGAGTCAAAAAAGAGTGTAAGGGTGCCGTGGTTCCCAAGAGAGACCAACTGGTAAGACCAAAACACAAGAACCAAAAAGACTAACAAACAACAACTAGAAAACCTCCATCAATCAAAGATAGACGGATGTAAATTCCAGCTTTGTTGAAGTCTTCTATTCTTGGGAGTGTCCGAGACATGCTTAAAGGTCATTGCCTTATCTTTAATAGCCTTCAAAGGTGCATCTTCATCGCCAAGAGTAAGAGAGTCTAATTACGAAATATGATATTATTCCGCTCTTTCCAAATGATATAACATAGAGCTCCAAAGCCAAAGTGGGCCATAGACTGGTGAAAGATACTATCAACGATATGTTTGGTAGCCCAATCAAGATTCTCCATCCAAGGCTTATTTTGCCAAGTAATATTGAATTTAGCCGCCCAAAAAGAAGCAAGACTACCAAAAATGTGGCAGGCAAAAAACAAGTGATCTATGAAGTCCGGTCGGCAAGAGCAAAAAAGACACACTACAGCTGTAATTCTACCATAAGAAATAAGCAAAACCTGAGTCGGAAGCCAGTTACAGGTGATGAGCCACAAGTGCATATGATAATGAGGAGGCAAAGAGGAACTCCATATGAAGGAGGACCAAGACACCACACAACCCCTAGGGTGAATTAGGTCCCAAGCAAATGCAATAGAGAACCTACCGTAAGGGTGTCGAAGCCATTAAAAGCGATCTTGTTCTTGACTAAGCACCGGGAGAGGTTCTCCCCAGTTCGCCAGATTAGTGAGGACATACCATCCCATAGGAGTAGCAAGGCCATCAACAACCGAAGCCAATCGTGAAATACCTAACTGGTAAATTTCCTAATTAGAAAAAAATCTGTAAAGAGGACCACTTGGATGCCAAGGATCGAACCAAAAGGAGACCGGGTGCCCATTCCCTACAATCCACCTAAAGTGTTGCTGTAAATTCTCATGGAGGTCCAAAAATATTTTCCAAGCCCAAGAGCACTACGCATTATGTGGGACAATCTAGAAATTCTTCCGTTTTAAAAAGGTGGAATGAATCCATTTGCACCATAAAGACTCATTATCAAAAAAGAGTAGCCAGATGTGCTTGAGCATGGAAGCTATATTACTTTCTCGCAAAGTAGGAATACCAATGCCGCCCTCATTTTTAGGTAAACAAACATCATTCCAAGACACCTTAGCACCACACAATCCCAAAACCGAACCCTTCCAAAGGAATTGCCGGAGCAATTGTTCAATGCGATTAAAGACTGAGCATGGTAGAAAAAATACATTAACCCAAAAGACTTGGATGGAATGGAGCACTAACCTAATGAGTTGCAAGCGTCCCACAAAAGATAGGAAACGATGAGTGCACAATTGAACTCTAGCAATAATTGTGTTTACCAATGAGACACAATTTACCTTCCCTAATATGGAAGAAATAACAAGCACTCCAAGATACCGAAAAGGCAGAGAGCCCAATTGGTAGCCCAACTTGTTCAGGATATTATCATGAAGAGTGGAAGAGCCCCCAGATAAGAAAACTTCACTCTTTCTTAGTTTTGGAGTAAGACCACTCTAACTGGAAAATTTGTCTATCCCTACTTTGTAAAGATCAATAGAAGCCAAGCTAGCTTCTGCGAAGAGTAGTACACCATTTACAAAGAATAAATGAGATAGCCTAGAGGACTTACAACGCCAAAAGAACCCAAAGGCTGGTTGACAGGTTTGAATAACCAATAAGCTCGTAAAAATTTCCATAACAAGAGTGAAGATGTATAGAGACATTAGGTCTCATTGTCGAATGCCCCTGCCACTCAAAAATAACTCATGAAGTTCCCCTTTCAAAGAGATGGAAAATTTGGGGGAACTGATGCAAACCATAATATGGGCAATGAACTCCAAGGAGAAGCTAAAAGCTTGCAAGGTTAATTCAATGAAATCCCAATCGACCGTATCATAGGCTTTTCAGAAATCAACCTTAATAACACACTTTGGCCGGTAAGGATCATGATGGAAATCACAAAATAGCTCCCGGGCTAGCAAAATGTTGTCATTAATATGTGTGCCTTTAACAAAAGCATTTTAGGGCAAACTAATAATAGAGGACAGCACATGAGAAAGCCAATTGGCTATTAATTTAGTGATGCATTTGTATATAATGTTGCAATAAGCTATAACCCGAAAGTCATTGACATTTGAAGCATTAGGGATCTTGGGAACCAATGCCAAAATGGTAGTATTTATCTCCCGCAATAGCTTGCCAATCATGAAGAAATCTTTAACCGCCAAAATTACCGAAGAACCAACAATCCCCCAAGAGTGTTTAAAGAACTCTACATTAAAGCCATCTAGACCAGGGGCTTTGCCCACTGCAAGCGAGAATAAGGCATCTCTAATCTCCAAATTAGAAATGGGGCTAGAGAGTGAGATCTTCAAGTGCATCTCGAATCTCCAAATTAGAAAAGGGAGAAGGGCTAGTAAATCAGAAAATGCAAGCACCTAATCTTCGAAGGTGTCTTTCTGTTTATCGAGTCTTGAGATCACCTTCTTTCAACCATCGCACCCTTGACTTTTGTCTGTAGAATGATTCTTCTTGGAGGCGCAATTCAGAGAAAGTCTAGAATTGTATCTTTTCATTTTTAGCAAGTTGTAGATTAAGGGGATCACTTTGTAGAGCATCTTTGGTGTTGCTTAATGCACGCCTTGCCTCAGTTGTTCTAGAAGATAGGTCCGGAAAGGACTCTTTATTGAGTTGTTTTAACCTGCACTTAAGTAGTCGCAGCTTACAACAGATAATGTACATCAACGTCTCACTAAAAGGCAAGTCCCAGACTTAGAAAACCAAACTGAAGAAATCTAGGTGGGTAGTCCAAAAGTTAAAAAACTTAAAAGGCTTGCAAGTCTTAGGAGTAGACAAAATTTTAACAACCATCAATTTTTCTTTTTGCTTTCCAACAAGAATTCACAAGGACTCTA
This sequence comes from Eucalyptus decipiens, assembly GCA_014182575.1. Taxonomy (NCBI): domain Eukaryota; kingdom Viridiplantae; phylum Streptophyta; class Magnoliopsida; order Myrtales; family Myrtaceae; genus Eucalyptus; species Eucalyptus decipiens. The sequence goes on from CM024610.1 coordinate 19,687,306, forward strand.
TCAAATTTTTGCAATTGTTTTTTTTTTTTTTTTTTTTTTTGTAACCCAGGGAACCTCATAAGCCGATAGCCAGCGAGCAAACCCTGGGGGAGCAACTGTAGGACCCACCACCACAGTACTCCAGGTAAGAATCCCTAACGACGCCTCTGGGATTTGAACTTCTCCCCTTCGTGAGGGGGAGAGAGCCCAAGCCAGCTACGCTGCTGAGAGCAGTGGTTTGCTTTCATAGTTGTTCGTCTTTCATAAATCCAAAAATTTCACCTCTAACTATAAAATACGCATTCCCCCAACTGTCCTTGTTAATCATTACTCTGATCCCAACGGCCAACATAATAGGACTAGAATCCTATGATGTTATCCAATGCTAATGTATACAGAGCGTAGGCTTGCTTTGAGCACTTTAATTTCTTCAAAGTGACAATACCGAAAAGAATCCAAATATGTTTGGCAGCAATGTTGCTTTCGTAGTTGTTTTTTTTTTTTTTTTTTTTGGTAAAGGTAAGGAATATATAGATTTTGCACGACAATACAAACACTCTAAGAGGCGAGGTCGACCCGCAGGTTAAGGACGGGGAGCATATCGTCGGTAGAAGGGACGAGCCAATCGGAGCACATCGTGAAGCGGACCGGTCGACCCAACCCAAGGTCCAACTATGAGCTTTTTACTATAGCAACTTAAATATACGCTATTGAAGCTGGAATTATCGCGGTTGCTAGCACCAAACTTGCCCTCCAATGGATCCTCATTAAGGGATTTAGATTGTACTCATTCCAATTACCAGACTCAAAGAGCTCGGTATTGTTATTTATTGTCACTACCTCCCCATGTCAAGATTGGGTAATTTGCGTGCCTGTTGCCTTTCTTGGATGTGAGAACCGTTTCTCAGGCTCCCTTTCTAAAATTGAACCCTAATTCTTCACCACTCGTCACCACCATAGTAGGCCACTATCCTATCATCGAAAGTTGATAAGGCAAAAATTTGAATGATGCGTCACCAGCACGATGGTCGTGCGATCCATCAAGTTATCATGAATCGACTTTTGGAAGGGATGCATTTATTTGATAAAAGGTTGAAGTGAGCTTTGCCCATTGCTCTAACGATTCATGATAACTTGACAGATCTCACGGCCATCGTGCCGGCGACGCATCATTCAAATTTCTGTCTTATCAACTTTCAATGGTAAAATAGTGGCCTACTATGATGGTGACAAGTGATGGAGAATTAGGATTCAATTCTAGAGAGGGAGCCTGAGAAACAGCTCCCACATCGAAGGAAGGCAGCAACCGCGAAAATTACCCAATCCTGACACAGGGAGGTAGTGACAATCAATAATAATACCGGGCTCTTTGAGTCTAGTAATTGGAATAAGTACAATCTAAATCCCTTAACAATGATCCATTGGAGGGCAAGTTTGGTGCCAGCAACCGCAGTAATTCCAACTCCAATAGCATATATTTAAGTTGTTACAGTTAAAAAGCTCGTAGTTCGACCTTGGGTTAGGTCGAATGGCCCGCCTCACAGTGTGCACCGATTAGCTCGTCCCTTCTACCGACGACACGCTCCTGGCCTTAACTGGCCGAGTCGTGCCTCCAATGCTATTACTTCAAAGAAATTAAAGTGCTCAAAGCAAGCCTACACTCTATATACATTAGCACCGGATAACATCATAGGATTCAGGTCCTATTATGTTGGCCGTCGGGATCAGAGTAATGATTAACAGGGACAGTCGAAGGAATGCATATTTCATAGTTAGATGTGAAAATCCTGGATTTATGAAAGACGAACAATTGCGAAAGCACATATTTTTTTTTTTTGCCATTTCCGAATTCGCGGATCACTGTTCACTTTCCTCTCAAACTGGGCGACTGGTTCACTGTAGCTCGTTTTCTGGTGCTTGAGCGGTTCCGATCGATTTGGCCGGCCATTGGCCGCGATTTTTGGAGGGAAGGCGCGCATCCTTCCCCCTCAAATCCTCACCGAAGCTTTTTGGTTGGCTCGGCCTGAATCGAGAGATCTTCTGGTTCGTAGGTAGGGTTTCTGGTGCGGTTTCGAATTGTCTCTGCCCGGGCTTGGTGTTGATCTTCCAGTCAACCTTTGGGTGTGTTCTTGGGAGGTAAGCCTCGTCCCTTTTCTCCTAGAATCTAGCCGGAACGTGGCTTGTTTCATGGCATGTATTGTTGGCTCCCCTGTTCCGCGATAGATCTGGTGCGATCAGCTCCTCTGTTTCGGTTCTGTTCTCCATATGGCGTCTACGAGTAATGTTCCGTTGGGACGGGGGAAAGAGCCTCAAGCTCCCCCTAGGAGTCGTAGCCGTATGCGAAATGCTTCTCGTGGCCGAGATGGGAGACGCCCTGGTATGCTGAATCGAGGTAGGTCCAGAATGCCTCAGCCCAGATCTTGGGTTAGTGTGGCTGGTCTATCGGCCAAAGGGTATGAGCTAGACTTTGCTCAGCCTATATCTGTGGGAAAGAAATCGATTGTTCGGTTGTCTGAAAATGCTAAATATGCTGGAGACCCGAAATGGGATTGTTGTTTGGTAGGCTATTATGTGGGGAAAAATGTGCCATTCAGAATCACTGAAATGGCATTGAAACAGGCTTGGGGCGCTCATTTAACTGAAGTGCTGGCCAATGAAGATGGTTTTTATTTTTTCATCATTCCTGATGATGAATTCAGGAGGAAGATACTGGAGGAAGGTCGCTGGACAGTGGCCAGGGTTCCCCTGGTTCTCAAGCAATGGCATCATACAATGGAACTGAAAAAGGATCTTCAGTCTTCGGTTCCGGTCTGGATTCGCCTCAAGAACATACCGTTTGCATATTGGTCGGCCCCGGGAATAAGTGAAATTGCAAGTGCTGTCGGAAGACCCTTGTATGTGGATCCTCTAACGGAGAAAATGAAACGACTATCGTTTGCTAGAGTATGTGTTGAGATCTCTGCAAAACAGGAGAGGTGTGAGGAAGTCGAAGTCTGGGTGGATGATAAAGCCTTCCTGGTTCCGGTGTTATATGAATGGCGACCAAGCTCCTGTGCGAAATGTGGGGTGTTTGGACATAATTGCCTTGCTGAGGTAGATACCAAGCAGGCTCAGGTAGCTGCAGTTCATCCGGTGACTGCAAATCCAGGTACTGCAGTTCAATCTTCTGTTACTGCACCTCCAACTTCTGCAGATCCGGTTTCTGCAGATCCAGAAACTTCATTCTCTTCGGAGGAAGGCTGGAAGAAGGTTACCAATAAGAGGAATAAGCAAGAGCAGGTGAAGAATCCTCCAATTTCGGCCCTAAAGGCCAAGCCGATGGATGACTCGATCATCCATAATGCAGCTGAAGATCAGAACTGCGAAATTCCTGAAAAGGATGGAAACTCGATGGCTCTTGTTGTCCCTAACCCTGATGCGGCTGTGGCAGCAGTGTCTTCGGAGGAAGATTCGGAGGAAAATGCAAGTGCTGTCGGTAGTAGTAGTAGCGAAGAAGGGGATCCTGACCCTGGTTCGCCAAGCCGCCAGGATACTCGCCCTAAGGTTCCTCCTGTCCAGAAGTTTCCCTATAAGTCTCCTGCTATGGCCACTCCCTCCAGTGTGCCGATCAAGGGGTCGAAAAGGAGACCCCCCAAGCGACGGTAAGTCTGCCTTCTCATTATTTTTTGGATATGAATTTTGGTATATGGAATATTAGGGGCTTGGGAGACCCCGTTAGGCAGGCTGAGTTGAGGAATTTTGTTAGGTCTAACAACCTTTGTTGTGTGGGCATTATTGAGACCAAGATCTCCTCCGCTGTGTTTAATTCGATCTCTTCTATCCTGCTGCCTAACTGGTATTGGGTTAATAATTATGATCACTCCCATAAGGGGCGTATTTGGGTGGGGTGGAACCCCCGTGAAGTTAATTTTTTGGTGAATACTTCCTCTGCGCAAGTTATTCACGGCAGGCTTCTTTGGTTAATATCCGGTAAGACCCTGTTTTTGTCGATTGTCTATGCTGAACACAGCTTCGTTGCAAGGCGGCCTCTTTGGGAGGACCTTATCCGAACTAGTAGCATTCTGTCCTCGTCTCCCTGGATAGTTGCTGGCGATTTTAATGCGATCCGTGACCCGTCGGATAGAATTGGAAGCTCGAACTCTTGGATTCCAGCATTTGATGAATTTAGAGATTGCTTGAATCAGGCTGGCCTAGATGATTTGCGTTACACCGGTTATAGATATACTTGGGCTACCTCGTCGGGTCTCAATCGAAAACAGAGGAAGATAGACAGAGTTATGGTCAATGGCTGCTGGAACTCGGAATTTTCATTCTCAGAGGCTTCATTTATGTCTCCAGGTATTTCGGACCACACCCCGATGGTTATAAAGGTTATGCAAGCCCCCAGATCCTCTAAGCCTTTTAAGTTCTTTAATTTTTGGATGACCCATCCGGAATTCTCTGAAATGGTTGCTGAAGCGTGGCGTTCTCCTTTTCATGGGTCGCCTATGTATATTCTTTGTGCAAAGCTTCGTCTGTTGAAATGCAAACTGAAACATCTCAACAAAGAATCCTTTTCTGACTTGTCTATGAGAACCGCAGAGGCTAGAAGGATTCTTCGATCTACTCAGGATGCTCTTCAAGCCGATCCTTCGAATTGTCTTCTTGCTGAAGCCGAAAAGCAACAAATCCAGGATTTCTCTGACTTGCGTCTCCAGGAGGAATCATTCTATCGCCAAAAATCCAGGGTACGTTGGCTGAAAGAAGGGGATCTCAATACCAAATTTTTTCACCAAATGGTGAACAAACGGCACCTTCAAAACAGAATTATTTCGATCACTGATGGGAATACCTCTACATCTGACCCGGGGGAAGTTCAAAAGATATTTGTGGATCATTTTCGGCATTTGCTCAATGAGACTCCTATGGTGGCGTGTCCTACTATGGAGGAGATAAAATCGGTGCTCAAACATTCGTTGGATGAAGAACAGGTTCGTTTCCTATCCACCCCTGTTTCGGATGATGAAATTAAAGATACCATGTTTTCGCTTGCTACGGGTAAAGCCCCTGGACCGGATGGCTTCAATGTTGAATTCTTTAAACATTCCTGGGATATTGTTGGTGCTTCGGTTATCTTGGCTGTTAAGGATTTCTTCGTAACAGGTGAACTGTTAAAGCAAATCAATACTACCATTATTGCTCTAGTGCCCAAGATCCCCAATGCCTCGACTGTTAATGACTTCAGACCAATTGCATGTTGCAACACCGTATATAAATGTATTACGAAGCTTATTGCTAATCGCATAGCCCGGGTGTTGCCATCCATCATTTGTTTACCGCAAAATGCATTTGTTAAGGGTAGGCGCATCAGTGATAACATTTTACTTGCCCAAGAATTGTTCAGTGGATTTCAGCATGATCCTTATCGGCCTAAATGTGTAATCAAGGTTGATTTTAGGAAGGCATATGATACGGTGTGTTGGGAATTTGTTAAAACTTGTCTTCAGGCTTTCGGGTTTCCTCAGCAGTTCATTGACCGAATTATGATTTGTGTTCGGTCTCCTAAGTTTTCGGTATCCTTAAATGGGGAGCTCCATGGATTCTTTGCAAGCGAGAGGGGTATCCGTCAAGGAGACCCAATGTCTCCTTACTTGTTCACTCTCGTAATGGAAGTCTTTTCCGGATTACTGGACATCCAAACTAGTAAACCTGATTTCGGCTTTTTCTGGAGATGCAAATCGACCAAGCTCTCCCACCTATTCTTCGCGGACGATGTTCTCCTATTTTCGGAAGCCAGCTTGCCTTCTATTAATCACTTAAAAGAAGGAATTGAATGTTTCTCCAACTGGAGTGGGTTGAAGCCGAATTTTAACAAGAGTGAAGTTTTTATATCCGGTGGATCGTCTCGCCTTCGAAATGATATTGTGGACAAGCTTGGATTCCAGGTTGGTTCTCTCCCCTTTCGTTACCTTGGAGTCCCGATTATTTCTGCTCGGCTAGGCAAGGCGGACTGCGTAATGCTGGTTAATGCAATAACAGCTCGAGTCCAGTCTTGGACCCATAGATTCCTGTCGTTTGCTGGTAGACTTCAGCTCATAAAATCTGTTCTTTACTCTATACAAGTCTTCTGGGCAAGCGTTTTCTTTTTACCATGTGCTGTCTTGGATAATATTGAGAAGATTCTCCGCCAATTCCTATGGAAGGGACCGACTATGGGTTCGGGAGGGGCCAAAGTCGCCTGGTGTGATATATGCCTTCCGAGAGAAGAGGGAGGGCTTGGCATTCGTACCTTAAGGGAAAACAACATTGCGTTGATGCTTAAACATATTTGGAAGCTTTTCTCGGATAAAGAATCCTTGTGGTGTAAGTGGATCCACTCCACGTTTTTAAACCGGAAGAATTTTTGGATTGTTCCGATTCCTACTTACTGTTCTTGGGCTTGGAAGAAGCTCCTTCGCCTTCGGGACGTCTATCAGCAGCACTTTAGATGGAGGATAGGTAATGGCAGGTCTGTTTCGTTTTGGTTCGATCCGTGGCATGACAATGGCCCGCTTAACCGCCTGTTCTCCAACCAAGAAATTTACCGATCCGGAATCCCTCGGGTAGCCTCAGTTGCTGAAGCTTTCTCTTCGCCTTTGGGCTGGTATGTGATCAATATTATGGCCAACTGGTGGGAACCCCTCCCCGAATTCAACCAGCAAGAGGACAGTTTTCGGTGGATCCGCCACCCCTCGGGGCGTTTCTCAACAGCCTCTGCTTGGGAATTATTGAGGCCTAAAGGAAATTCTGTCCCGTGGTCCTCTTTCGTGTGGAGTCCGTCCATACCGCCGAGATACCAAACTCATTTGTGGCTTATTACTCGCAATAGGCTCCCAACGCAGGTGCTTCTTCTCTCGTATGCTAGGATAACGGCAGCTCTCTGCCCGTTTTGTTCGAGCAGGCCCGACTCAGTGGACCACCTATTCTTCGCATGCCAAGTTCCGGGTAATCTCGCTTCCTTTTGGGCTGCTAAATTTAATATTCTGTGGAGAAACAATTCCTGGCGTGAAAACCTTGATTGGGCGTCCAGACGCTTCTCGGATAGGAGTTTCTATCATTCCATGGCTCGTTTCGGTTTTGGTGCCATGTGTTATATCATTTGGAAAGAGCGCAACAATATTATCTTTCGTAATCAGACTCTCTTCCTCCCGGCGATGAAGATGCATCTCCAGAAGGCGATCAAAGATAAGGCTTCGACCTTCAAGCGTGTGCCAGATAACCCGAAGAACAGAAGGCTGCAACAGAGCTGGGACTTGAGTCCTTCTATCTTCCATGGATGATGGAGGTTTTTCGGTTTTAGCTTAGCCTTTCTTGTATAGGGTTTTTGGTTTTTTGGATCCCAGGGCTCCCCCTCACTCTCTTTGACTCTTGTCTTCTTGAGTGATTGCTTTGTTGGAGCCCGGTGTCCTCATCGTGTAATCCTCTGCAAAATCTATTACATTTCTTACCTTTACCCATGATGCACACTTTACCCCGGAAGCACACCACCGCTGCGGTGGCCTAGGAGCTTGATGACCCCGGAGGAGTTTGAATCCACGGGTGCACGGGATCTTAAACGCGACGTCGGGGTGGTGGGTCCTCCGCTAGCGTCGCTCCAGGGTTTGCTCATCGGCTACCGGCTTTACGGGTTTCCCTAGGTATAAAAAAAAAAACAATTGCGAAAGCAAAAACTTTTGCCATTTTCACCTCCCTCGGTTACTGTTCACTCATATGCTCTCTACGCTGGTTTTCGCGACTACTGTTCACCGGCCTAAGCTTCTGCTGGTTCCAACCACTTCAGCCGTTCATTGGCCCCCATTTTCGGAGACGACCTAGCCCTTGACCCGATCTACGCGTCCACCGAAGGAATTCTCCCGGTATGTCTTCCTCATTCGGGATTTGTGGTCTGCGATATTAAGGTTGGGTTTTGCTGGGTTCGTCTAGTTCGAATGGCTTCACCCTTTGTGGTTCCCGATGGTAGTATGGGTAAGGCTACTCGAGAGGCCTCTAGGGTGTCTCCTAATCCTCCCCCACCTGCTCGTCCCCCTATTCGGTATGCTTCAGCTGTTCGGAATAGCCGTGGTCAACTCGGGTGTTCGAGAAGTAAAGGAGGAAGCAGAGTAAGAAAGCTCGGCCTCGGTTGGGGGTAGTTCCTTCCCCCCTTGGTGCTGGACCTGTTTGCAATTGAGCGTAAGGATAAAGGGATTGCTACCGGTGGAGATCTTGATGCTCCTTCTCACCCTGTTCTATGTGATCGCGAGCTTAAAGGGCGGTTTGCCACTTTTGTTAAGGCTTCTATGACCTCTAAGGCTTCTGCAACCCCTCAAGTCCCACTTGGTGGTGAGCCCCAACTCCCTCCTCGATCTCGGGCTATTGTTACTCATTCGATAAATAAAGGATATAGCTTATCCTTTGTCCCTCCGGCCATTATCGATGGGAAAAAGGTTGTGCAAATCCCTGAGGAGATTTTGCAAGCAGCCCATCCTAAATAGGAGGAATGCCTTGTCGGATATTATATTGGTAAGTGTATACCTTTTCAGATGACTCCATGATGCTCTCAAGAATGCTTGGGGTCACCAATTGATTGAAGTTGTTGCTGCTGATCTCGGTTTCTACTTCTTCCATATTCCGGATAGCAACTTCAAGAGGAAAGCATTGGATGGTGGTCCGATTACAATGGCAAAAATCCCTCTCATCCTTCAACAATGGCACCCAATGATGGAGCTCAAGAAATCAGCCCATAATTCGATCCCCATTTGGGTTCGCCTCAAGAATGTGCATGTCTCACTATGGTCTACTCCTGGTATCAATACATTGGCTAGTACCATTGGCAAGCCTCTCTTTGTGGATAGTCGCACAAAACAGATGGCTATGGTTGCCTTTGCTCGGGTTTGTATTGAAATTGATGCTTCCAATTCATTCCCTAAAGTTATTGAGCTTACACTGAAGGGGGAACCCCGGACTGTGGATGTGCAGTATGAATGGGTACCAGCCCTTTGCCCGACTTGTTCTACATTTGGCCATAGATGTTCTACTTCAGTAGCCCTGGCCCCTCTAAAGCTGGTCCTTCAGCCCCTAAAGCTTCTTCCTCACATCCCAATGAATGGCGTGAAGTGCGGGGTAAGCGCAGCTTTAAAACCCCGCTCCTGCTAATGCTCCTCTCCCGATTCGCTCCAATGAGCCCCATCCTAGTGGAAAACACATTCAATTTTCTGTACCTTAGGTGGATGGGCCAGTGAATTCTGCTCCGTTGAAGGGAAGGAAGGAAGTCCCTCCTCTTTCTTTTGATCTAATTCCCGGTACCTCTCAAGGTCCGGGTCCTGCTGGCAATATGCAAATGCTAACCTCCCTTGTTTCAAAGGAATCCTCCACTTTGGGTGAAGTTCAAGACGATATCAGTTCTAGTGGGAGTGATTTCGATTCCCCTGCTATGGTGCCTTCATCCATCCCTGAGGAGCCTGAACTACCCCGCCCTCCTCCAGATCCCGTATTGGACATTCCTGGCCATCAGAAAGGAACACTCCATTCTGTATCTAATGATGCAAGTATCCCTCTGAGCTCGAAGCCTATGCCATCCTCGAAGAAACGAGGTGGCAAGCGACAACAATGTTTCTTCCTCATTCCCTATGTTTTTTGGTGTTTGGAATATAAGAGGTCTAGGTGACTCCCTCAAACAAGCTAAAGTTCGAAATTTTGTGCGAACCAATCACCTTAGTTATGTTGGTATTTTGGAGACTAAAATTTCCCCTGCTGCTCACCACCCGGTCTCGGCTTCCCTCATTCCTGGTTAGTGTTGGACTACTAATTATGCTCATTCGGTTAGGGGTCGTATTTGGGTTGGTTGTAACCCCATGGCTGCATCTTTTCGCATCTCTACTTGTTCCTCTCAAGCTATCCATGGCAGGTTGGACTATCTAATTAGTGGCATTTCCTTTAATCTTACTATGGTGTATGCGGAACATTCTTTTGTTCTTAGAAGACCTCTCTAGGATGATTTGATCCAAACTAGCATCCTTTGCTCGAACTTGCCCTGGATTGTTGCTAGCAATTTCAATGCTATCCGGTTTGCTTCGGACAGAGCAAACAGATCTAATTACTAGATTCCAGCTTTTGAGGATTTTGGAGAATGCCTTATTCAAGCCAGTTTGGATGACCTTCATTTTGTGGGCAATAGATTTACATGGGCAGCTTCTTCGGGGCCCATTCGAAGGCAAAGGAAAATAGATAGGGTGTTGACTAACTCGGCTTGGAACGCTACTTTCTCTTATTATGAGGCCAACTTCTTGGCCCATGGGGTGTCCGACCACTCTCCTATGGTTGTCAGGATCTTACCTATCCCTAATAACCATAAGCCTTTCAAGTTCTTCAATTTTTGGATGTCTCATCCAAAGTTTTTTGACTTGGTTGCCCAAGTCTGGAATTCCCCTTTTACCGGTTTGCCTATGTATGTGCTCTGCTGTAAGCTTCGAGCTCTCAAGTGTAGGCTTAAGATTTTAAATAAAGAAGCTTTCTCAAATATCTCTACTAGAACAGCTAAAGCTAGACGTCTTATGCTGGATGCTCAAGGTGCCTTACAACTGGACCCCCTCAACCAATCGTTGGCTGATATTGAAAAGGAGCATCTTCATGTTTTCTCCGACTTGCGCCTCAAAGAAGAATCGATTTTCAGACAAAAGTCTACGTGCGTTAGCTTAAGGAAGGGATTTAAATACCAAGTTTTTCCATCACTCAGTCAAGCGAAGCCATCTTCGGAATAGATTCTCTCGATCTATGATGGTAATACTTTGGTTACAAGCCCCACTGAAATGCAGCAACTATTTGTTACTCACTTCTGAAACCTTTTGGCGGCCTCCCCCTTCCACCATCCCTTCCATTAATGAGATCCATACGAATTTATCTCAAACTCTTGATGAGAACCAGGTCTTTTCTATCTCCCGGCCTATCACTAATGAAGAAATCCAAGATACCCTATTTTCTCTTGCAAATGGCAAAGCCCCTGGCCCGGATGGCTTCAATGTGGATTTCTTTAAACGGTCTTGGGAGTATGTTGGCCCTTCGGTTTTATTGGCAGTTCGTGACTTTTTCTCCTTAGGTCAGCTTCTTCAAGAGATCAACTCAACAATTCTCACCCTAGTCCCAAAGATCCCAAATGCTTCAACTGTTAATGACTTCCGGCCCATAGCGTGCTACAACACCATCTATAAATGCACCACTAAGATCATGGCTAACAGGTGAGCTACAGTTCTTCCCTCTTTCATCAGCCTCCCCCAAAATGCTTTTGTTAAAGGAAGACATATTAGCGATAACATCATGTTAGCTCAAGAATTATGTTGTGATTTCCATCACGACCCCTATAGGCCAAAATGTATTGTTAAGGTTGATTTTTGCAAAGCCTATGACTCAATTGATTGGAATTTCATTGAGATAACCCTACTAGCCTTCGGTTTCCCGACCGAATTTGTCAACCGGATTATGATTTGCATTCGAACCCCTAAGTTCTCCATATCTCTAAATGGTGAGTTACACGGGTTTTTCCCGAGTGGGCGGGGATTCGCCATGGTGATCCAGATGTCCCCCTATATTTTCACTCTTGTCATGGAAGTCTTCACAGGAATCCTCATCTCTCGCACTTGTAAGTCGAAGTTTGATTTCTATTGGAGATGCAAGGCGTCTAAGCTATCCCACCTCTTCTTTGTTGATGATGTTCTATTATTTTCGGAAGCTAACCTGCCCTCGCTATAGCTCTAATGGAAGGTGTTCGCTCGTTTGCTTCATGGTCAAGGCTCAATCCCAACCTCAACAAAAGTGAAATTTTCCTCTTTGGTGGGTCAAATTCCCTAAAGAATGAGCTAGCAAGAATGTCGGGTTTCCAGCTTGGCTCCTCCCCTTTAGATACCTTGGTGTGCCTATTATTTCCTCTAGATTGGGTAAGGAGGATTGTGTCTCATTGGTGGATGCTATCATGAAGAGAGTCCAATCTTGGACCAATCGGTTTCTTTCCTTAGCTGGTAGGTTGCAACTTGTCAATTGGTCCTCCATTCTATCCAGGTTTACTGGTCCAGCGCCTTCATCCTTCCCTCTTCGGTTATTAACCAGATTGAACGGATTTTTCGCCAGTTCCTTTGGAGAGGCCCGAATCTCGGTTCTGGAGGAGCTAAGGTGGCCTGGGAAGAAGTATGCTTACCTAAGGAGGAAGGTGGGCTGGGCATTCGTTCCCTTCAAGTGAGTAACATTGCTGCTATGATCAAACATTTGTGGCTCCTCTTCACCGATAAAGAATCGCTTTGGTGTAAATGGATACACTCCAATTTCCTAAGGCTTAAGAATTTCTGGGTTGTCAAGATGCCTACCATTTGTTCTTGGGCTTGGAAAAAACCGATTGGCCTCCGTGATGTCATTCAGCATTACTTTATTTGGAGCATTGGTAATGGCTTATATGCATCCTTTTGGTTTGATCTGTGGCACCCTCATGGCCCGTTTAACATGCTTTTCTTTGACCGTGATATCTATTGTTCTCGGATCCCGCAAAATGCTTCAATTGTTGTTGGCTTATCGATGTTGTCCCTATCATCTTCTGTTGCGACCATCGAAGCTAATTGGGATGATCTGCTTCCTTGCCTCCGTGGTGAAAATGACCGCCTCTTACGGCTTGGTCATTCTTCGGGTGTATTTACTATTGCCTCTGCTTGGAGTATGCTTCGGGCAAGGGGTCCTATGGTTCCTTGGTCACGCTTTGTCTGGAGCCCCTCGATACCTCGTTGGTATCAAACCCACTTGTGGTTAATTACCCGAAATCGCTTGCCAACCTAGGTATTGTTGCTTTCATATGAAAGAATCCCACATGCTAATTGTGCCTTTTGTTCCACTAGGCTTGACTCAATCAATCATTTATTCTTTGGTTGTTCAATTACCGATGCTCTGGCTTCCTTTTGGGCAACTAAATGTAACCTTCCTTGGAGAAATCTTCCTTGGAAGGACAATCTGCTTTGGGTTGTTCAGCACCTCTCGGATGCAAGCTTTCACCAATCTATTGCTCGCTTTGCTTTTGGTGCCTTATGCTATCTTATTTGGAAGGAAAGGAACAATATCATTTTCCGCAATCAAAGCCTCTTCATTCCGGCTCTAAAAGAACACTTGCTTAAAGCTGTTAAAGATAGAGCCTCCACCTTCTTAAAGATCCCAGATACTTCCCGCAACATAAGGATCCAGCTTAGTTGGGGGATCCATCCCTCTATTTTTTATTGAAGTTGTTTGTTCATCTAATGCCTCGCCGTCTTGTCGTGGAGCCTTGCACTTGTCTCCGTCCTTTGGGTTGGAGTTTCGTTGGTGGTACAACCCCCTGGTTTTTTTGTGTTCGCTGGAGGTTTCCTACCCTCGTCTCCTCAAGGTCTCTCGACTGCTGAGCTGCTAGATTTCAAGCCTCTTCTTCCTGCTCTTGCTAGCCGTGCCTTTGTTGCCTTTGTTTCTTTTTATTGTTCTCATGTTCTGTTTTACCGGGTCCCTTGGTCGCCCTACTGCTTCTCTTGTTTAGGCTGTCGTGTTTTGCCCACTTTCCTTGTTAGTTCATCTGGACTCTAGTTTGGCTTCTCTGCTACTTGTGCTCGTTGTTTTATCTGTTGTTTGCAGCTTTTTCCCCGGCCCCCTTCCATTCAAATTGACGCCTGTGTCCTTTTGAGTGTAAGTTTTTGGTGCCGAGCCTCTTGCTCTATTGTTGTATAGCTCTTCATTCAAAAGTCAATATACTTCTTACTTCTTACCCAAAAAAAAAAAAACAACTGCAAAAGCAAACCACCCATCGCGATGGCTCCGCTGGATAAGGCCCCGTTGATCCTTGCCCTCAAGGTGAGGGGTTCAAAATCCAGCGAAGGCGCTTGATGCCTTAACCGCTTGCACAAGGTGGTAGTTCCCTCATGCAACCCTAGGATTTGCCGCCGATTGCCGGTTGTACAGGTTTCCCTAAGTCATCAAAAAAAAAAAAAAAAAAACAACTGCAAAAGCAAACCTCTCTCAAACGCTCAAGGCACTTCTCTTGCCAGCTCTATTACTAACCTGGAGATAAAGAATACTCTTTTTTCTCTTGCAAGAGGCAAAGCCTCGAGTCCGGTGGCTTTACAGTTGAGTTTTTTAAGTCCAATTGGGGTAGTGTGGGACCTTCAATCCTAGAGGCGGTCAAGGACTTCTTCTCTTCAGGCCGCCTTCTAAGGGAGGTAAACAACACTATTCTTGCTCTTGTCCCTAAAGTTCCAAATGCCTATGTTGTCACTGACTTTAGGCCCATTGAGTGTTGCAATACTATATACGAGGTTATTACTAAAATCCTGGCTAATCACATTGCGATGGTCTTGAATGATCCGATTAACCTGTCCCAGAATGTCTTTGTAAAAGGAAGTAGGTTTAGAGATAATATCCTTCTTGCACAAGAGTTGTTTGCTGGTTTTCATTTAGAACCTTATCTACCGAAATGTGCTGTCAAAGTGGATTTTCATAAGGCATACGATACCGTTGATTAGGATTTTCTGCAACTTACACTCATGGCCTTTAGATTTCTTGAGTGGATTATCCATCTAATAATGGTTTGTGTGCAAACGCCGAAATTTTTTGTCTCAATTAATGGGGAGTTACATTGGTTCTTCTCTAGTGGTCATGGCCTCCGTCAAGGGTGTTGGAGAAAACTTCATTGAGTGTTTTGAAGTTGACAAAACGTTTCCATCAGTCTAGTCTGAAAACTTGCAGACTCTACTATCAAAGTTTGAAAACCTCCGGATTGCCAGACTCAAGACTCAAAGTCTATCCTCATTGATAGTTTATAGATCGTCGAAAAAGGCTTATCCGAAACGAAGTATTTCGTTAAGGATTTGATTCTGTCAACTAAAAAAGATCTCTTGGCTGGATATAGCATGTCAGAATCCATTATTCAAATCAAGATTGATTCAAGAATTTGGATCCGTTGATTGGCGAAGTATACTTGGAAGGTTCTACTTATGGAAACCTAGATCCTGATTGTATGGGCGAGCAGGATTGATGGGCTATCGTCATGTTCCTTTAATAGCTCGAAAATCTTCCTAATTGATTCTGTCCAATGGGTAGATTGGAAGAATTCCTTTGGTAAGTGCCAACGGGTGTGATGGCATGAAGGAGTATATAAGGAAGACGTTCCAATTGTTCGAGTGTGTGCGCAATAAAAGAATTCCAAAGTCTGAAGCTCCTTGTTCTTAGTCAATTAAACTGTTGAGCGAAATCTTGTACGCAAAAGAGAGTCTACATATTTGAGAGACCTTAAGGAAGTGTAGCTGAGTCTCTACACTGTGGAATCAAGGAAGAGCCTTACTATAACAACTCTTTTGTTTCATAGTGAAATCCAACCGGTGGACTGTCAGTGCGAAAGAGTGGACGTAGGCTTGGATTAAGCCGAACCACTATAAACTCTGTGTTATTATTCTCTTCCCTACGCTCTTTTACTTTGATCATAACACGTTTTATGTACAGGAAATAAATTTCCTTTTCATAATCTATTATTGATTAAGTGCTACACAATTATCTCTGAAATTTTTTCTACACCTATTCACCCCCCTCTAGGTGCTCGTACTAGCTTTCACAAAGGAGACCCCATGTTGCCTTATCTGTTTACTCTTGTTATGGAGATGTTCTCGAGAATCTTGAGTGCTCAGACTTCAGTTAAGGAGTTTAGGTATTTTTGGAGGTGTGAAGTGGTGAACCTTTCACACCTCTTCTTTACAAACGATGTATTTCTCTTTTGTCAGGTTGACTGGGCTTCTGTGACTATGCTTAAAAGAAGTTTGGATATTTTCTCTTCCTAGAGCAAGTTGTTTCCAAATAAGGACAAGAGTGAGATTTTCCTCTCAAGTGGCCCTACTTCCCTTTGAGACAATATTCGGTTAGCATTTGGGTTTCAGGAAGGGAAGTTTTCTGTTCGTTATCTCGGTGTGCCCATTATCACTTCCAGACTTGGCAAAGCTAATTGCATCAACTTGAATGACCGCATTACCGACAGGGTCCAATCCTGGGCTTAGGGTTTCTATCTTTTGCAAGAAGAGTCCAGCTATAAGGTCAGTTCTACATTCTATTCAAGCATTTTGGGCCAGTGTCTTCACTTTGCCTTCTGCGGTTTTAGAAAGAGTCTGAACAAATACTAAGACAATTCTTATGGAATGGCACTACCCTTGGTAGAGGGGGGGCCAAAGTTTCTTGGGATGATGTTTGTGTTCTGAATGATGAAGGCGGCTTAGGTATTCGGAAATTGAAGGATTGCAACAAAGCCTCAATGCTCAAATATATTTGGATCCTTTTTACTGACAAAGAATCTCTATGGTGCTATTGGGTTCATTCTAATTTCTTAAAGAATGAGAATTTTTGGATTTCTTCCCAACCCTCTGTCTGCTCCTGTGCGTGGAAGAAAATCCTGCAACTTAGAAAATATTTCAAACTATCTTTCTTCTGGAAAATTGGTAATGGCCTTGCGATATCCTTATGGCATGATAATTGGCTATCATGTGGCCCTCTCGACTCTTTTGTTCCGGTTTCTCTCTCGGAGAGCTTCGGCCTTCCAAGTTATGCAGCTGTGGCTGATCTCTTTTCCTCCGCGGGTCCTACACTTAAATTGTTCTTGGAGAGGTCGAGTATTTCTATCCCGGTGCTATCTGTGACTCAAGATTGCTTTTCTTGGTGCTCTGATCCTTTCGGTTCATTCTCAGTTGCGTCTGCTTGGAATACCTTTAGAGCTAAAAAAAGATCGTGTGCCCTGGGCTTCTTTCATTTGGGATAATGCTATGGCCCCTCGATTTCAGTTTAATTTGTGGTTAATTACCAAAAATCGACTTCCTACTCAAATGCTTATTCTCTCATAAGGAAGAATTGATTATACAGTTTGTGCCTTATGCAATTTAGTTCCAGATTCCATCGACCACTTGTTTTTTGAATGCGACGCTTCGGCGCTTGCTTACTTTTAGGCCACCAAGTGCAACCTGCCTTGGAAGAATAGATCTTGGAAGGACATTCTCTCTTGGGCGTTTTCATAGCATTGCGCATTTCTCCTTCGGAGCCATGTGCCACCTCATTTGGAAGAAGAGGAATAGCATTATCTTTCGGGGTGAAACATTGGTGATCTCGCTCTCAAAAACCACCTTATCAAGGTAGTCAAAGACAAAGCTCTTACATTCAAGAATGTCCCAACTAACTCAAGGAACAAGAGACTTCGGAGAAGTTGGGGCTTCAACCCCATAGTTTTTTATCAGACGTCCACTTCTCCTTAGGCGTAGTGTGTTTTGCTCTTCTCCTCCTTTAGCCTACCACTACGTTGGCTCTCCGTTCTTCGTCTTACTGAATGTTAGTTGAGGTTTGTTGAGTTGTTTGTAGTGCGGCTTGTTTGCCGGCCTTGGGCTATGTTTGCTTTGTCTTGTTGCTGCCTTTTGGCTTTTACTTTGGCTCCGTTTCACTCTTTCTATTGTTGCAATTAGAGTGTAAGTTTTGGCGCCGGATTTTTGTATATTTGTCCAAAGCTCATTATATTCTTACTTTTTACCCAAAAAAAAAAAAAATAATAATTGCGAAAGCAAAAAGAAAAATTAATAGAGTCCTTGTGAATTCTTGGTAGAATGCTGAGTTCTCTTTCTCTGAAGCTTCATTTTTGGCCCCTGGTATTTTGGATCACTCACCGATGGTTGTTAAAATTATGTCTACTCCTAAGACTTGCAAGCCTTTTAAGTTTTTTAACTTCTAGACTACCCACCCAGATTTCTTCAGTTTGGTTTCCCAAGTCTTGGACTCGCCCTTTAGTGGGATGCTGATGTACATTCTCTGCTGTAAGCTGCGACTACTTAAGTATAGGTTAAAACAACTCAACAAAGAGTCCTTTTCGGACCTATCTTCTAGAATAGTTGAGGCAAGGCGTGCATTAAGCAACACCCAAGATGCTCTGCAAAGTGATCCCCTTAATCTACAACTTGCTGAAAATGAAAAGATACAATTCCAGACTTTCTTTGAATTGCGCCTCCAAGAAGAATCCTTCTACAAACAAAAGTCAAGGGTGCGATGGCTGAAAGAAGGTAATCTCAACACCAAATTTTTTCATCACTCGGTAAACATAAGACACCTTCGGAACAGGGTTATCTCACTATCTGATGGTGATAATATCACTTTCAACCCTACTGAAGTGCAGCGCTTGTTTGTCTTGCATTTTCATGATTTACCGGCGGCCTCTTCTCCCTATGGTCGACCTACCGTGGAGGAGATTTGGGCAATTCTGAGATGGACACTAGATGAAGATCAGGTGCGTTTCTCTCCAGCCCTGTTTCTAATTTGGAGATTAGATACCTTATTCTCGCTTGCAGTGGGCAAAGCCCCTGGTCCAGATGGCTTTAGTGTAGAGTTGTTTAAACACTCCTAGGGGATTGTTGGTTCTTCGGTAATTTTGGCGGTTAAAGATTTCTTTGTGATTGGCAAGTTGTTGCGGGAGATAAATACTACAATTTTAGCATTGGTTCCCAAGATCCCTAATGCTTCAAATGTCAATTACTTTTGGCCTATAGCTTATTGCAACACTATATACAAATGCATCACTAAATTAATAGCCAATCGGCTTTCTCATGTGCTGCCCTCTATTATTAGTTTGCCCCCAAAATGCTTTTGTTAAAGGCACACATATTAGTGACAACATTTTGCTAGCCCATGAGCTATTTTGTGATTTCCATCATGATCCTTACCGGCCAAAGTGTGTTATTAAGGTTGATTTCCGGAAACCCTATGATACCGTCGACTAGGATTTCATTGAATAAACCTTGCAAGCTTTTGACTTCCCCTCGGAGTTCATTGCCCGTATTATGGTTTGCATCCGTTCCCCCAAATTTTTCATCTCTTTGAATGGGGAACTCCATGGGTTCTTTTCGAGTGGTAGGGGCATTCGGCAAGGAGACCCAATGTCTCCATACATCTTCACTCTTGTTATGGAAATTTTTACGAGCTTATTGGATATTCAAACCTGTCAACCAACCTTTGGGTTCTTCTGGCATTGTAAGTCCTCTAGGCTATCTCATCTATTCTTTGCAGATGACATGCTACTCTTCGCAGAAGCTAGCTTGGCTTCTATTGATCTTTACAAAGCGAGGATAGACAAATTTTCCAGTTGGAGTGGTCTTACTCCAAACCTAAGAAAGAGTGAAGTTTTCTTATCTGGGGGCTCTTCCACTCTTCGTGATAATATCCTGAACAAGTTGGGCTACCAATTGGGCTCTCTGCCTTTTCGGTATCTTGGAGTGCCCGTTATTTCTTCCAAATTAGGGAAGGTAGATTGTGTCTCATTGGTAAATGCAATTACTACTAGAGTTCAATCGTGCACTCATTGTTTCTTATCTTTTGTGGGACGCTTGCAACTCATCAGGTCAGTACTCCATTCCATCCAAGTCTTTTGGGCTAATGTATTTTTCTACCATGCTTAGTCCTTAATCGCATTGAACAACTTCGACAATTCCTTTGGAAGGGTCCGGTTTTGGGATCGGGTGGTGCTAAGGTGTCTTGGAATGATATTTATTTACCTAAAAAGGAGGGCGGCATTGGTATTCGTACTTTGCGAGAAAGTAATATAGCTTCCATGCTCAAGCACATCTGGCTACTCTTTTCTGATAAGGAGCCTTTATGGTGCAAGTGGATTCATTCCACCTTTTTAAACGGAAGAATTTCTAGATTGTCCCACATCATGCGCAATGCTCTTGGGCTTGGAAAAAAAATTTGGACCTCCGTGAGAATTTACAGCAACACTTCAGGTGGATTGTAGGAAATGGGTGCTCGGTCTCCTTTGGTTTGATCCTTGGCATCCAAATGGTCCTCTTTACAAATTTTTTCCTAATCGGGAAATTTACTGGTCGGGTATTTCGCAGCTGGCTTTGGTTGCTAATGGCCTTGCTACTCCCATGGGATGGTATGTCCTCACTAATATGGCGAACTGGGGAGAACCTCTCCCGGTGCTTAGTCAAGAATAAGATCGCTTTCAATGGCTTTGACACCCTTCCTGTAGGTTCTCTACTGCATCTGCTTGGGACCTAATTCGCCTTAGGGGTTGTGTGGTGTCTTGGTCCTCCTTCATAAGGAGTTCCTCTTTGCCTGCTCGTTATCAAACGCACTTGTGGCTCATCACCTGTAACCGGCTTCCGACTTAGGTTTTGCATCTTTCTTCTGGTAGAATTACGGTTGCAATGTGTCCCTTTTGCTCTTGCCGACCGGACTTCATAGATCACTTGTTTGCAATGTGTCCCTTTTGCTCTCGCTCTGCTTGCTGTTCCGTTCTTCTTCAAAGGCTTTGCACGTTGACTTCCCTATTCAATAAACGGAGACGCGGTGGCAGAAGGAGGCAGGGACGGGTGGAAGAAACGTGGCCTCTCTCTTTGGCCACATGGGGCCTCGACGGCTGCTCTTCCAGCAGCTGTCCTCCTTGTGTTCCCGGCCACCGAGAAGGAGATTACGTGGCTCTCCGGTCAACTCCCCTCCAAATGTTGACCCACGAGA
This sequence comes from Eucalyptus decipiens, assembly GCA_014182575.1. Lineage (NCBI taxonomy): Eukaryota > Viridiplantae > Streptophyta > Magnoliopsida > Myrtales > Myrtaceae > Eucalyptus > Eucalyptus decipiens. The sequence goes on from CM024610.1 coordinate 19,707,796, forward strand.
AGGAGAGGAACGTGCATGGCGGCTGCATGGGAATTTAGGGTCGGCAATCTCCATTTCCGCAGGGAGGAGGAACAACTCGGGGCGGCGGCTTGGTGGTCAGAGATGTCTCGCGTAGGGGTTCGACTAAAGTGGTACAACTGTGGAAGGGATTGGTCTCGCAAGTGGCGTCACGTAAGGAAACTTCTGACGAAACGATAAATTATGCAATGATCGGATTATCTTGACGCAGCAAAGGTGCGACTACGAGGATATATCCTAAGATCATCGCGTCACGACGTCTTGATCCAGCAATGGTGACAAAGAAACGGCAGCCACAAATGGTGGTGCCAATGACGCAGTCCGATGATACTTCCGTTGACCTGTCACAATCTATTACATACTCGAGGTCCGGCGAAATCTAGATATCACAATGGGCCGATCGTGCGTTGATCATGGGTCGTTCATGGATCGGTCATGGGCTGCTCATGGGGTGGCCCTCATTCATGACACGGCCCCATCCAAACGGTCTTGGATCATGCTTCGTCCGTGGGCCATGTCACAGGTTGCTCCATCTTCTTTCTGCAAATAGAGAGATCTCTCCGTATCTTTTTTTAATCTTAGCGTTCACATGCATGTATGACGTCTAAACCGACAGGTAAGACGATACGATCGAGTTGAAGCCTAGTCTTTAGCCTGCGCGTCCATGAACCAGTCGTGCCGTCCTCAACAGTCAACAGCGCAAGCTTGTCATAGCACGATGCTTGATAATTGACCGACATGGTTAACCATTGTCATTGAGAATGACAATCCGCATAGACTTGAGTGCCTGTAGCTCTTCAACTTCTCATAAAAAGACTCTTGATATTTATCATCTTGCGTGTGAAAACTAAGAAGCTTCCCCTCATCACCGTCAACTCATTTATCGTACTAGTTTAATATTTTTAGTAATATGAACTCTTAATATAATTTTTTAGGCTTTATGTTGCCTCTTTTCATCTTAACAAATGACCATTGGAATGTGAATTGGTTTGTAAGTGCGAGAAAGAGGAAATGGATGAGTGAGGCTTGGCTTTGCACTTATCAGATATAGAGCATTTTTTAGTGGGTGTTGGGATTAGGAAAGTGTCGAATTCCGTATTGCTGAATTATTATTAAATTATTTGTACTAGAAATGCTATTGATATAATAATGAGTGTTGCCCTTAAAACGTAGTGATCTTTTCATTTCTGTTTCCTTTGTTCAAAATGAGATATATTTTGAGGTTAAAAAAAAAAAAAAAAGCGAATGGTAACGATGTCTACAAAATAAGGACAACTTTTAAGGTTATACTATTATTTACTAACTTCATGGTCTATTTGTTTGTTAATACTTTAACAAGTAAAGAGTGCTTATTTAATTTTTGCCAAAATTTAAATATTATTCAAACTTAAAAGAATATACTTGTAAATGTTTGAATTTTTTGGATCAATCGCATGCGCCGCAAAACATATATTTTTTTTCCGTGGACACTCGTGTCTTCTCTTGTATTTTTTGCTTTCACCATTGTCTCGCATGCTTTAAAATGGGAAAATTATTAAAATAGTCACAAATCTATTTTCTAATTCAGTCTTAATTTTTTTTTGCAATTCATTTACAAATCTTTTATAATTGTACCAATTCAGTATATTGGTTGGTGCTAACAAGGCAAATTTTTTAATAATATATTTTTCCAACATTTTTTATTTTTTCCTTTTCCTCTTTTTTTATTTTTTTTTCTTCTTCTAGTCGGTTGCCAATCATGCCCTCATCAGACTAGCCAAAGGGCACACCCAATGAATCGGTCTAGTGCGGTCTCACTGTCACTAGGCAAGAGCGAGCTTGCCCAACATCACGACAACAAGCCTCACCATGGCTAAGTGACCTCAACCTCGCTCAGCGATGACGAGGGCGAGCTCGCCCGTAGTGGCAAGCTAAGTAGCACCAACACGCGACACGGACAAGCGACACGGCACGACACGACGAGCCGACACGTCATTTCTCAAAAATAGAGAATTCTGACAAGTTATGACACATTATATATTAAATGAATATTTTTATTTTGTATTTATTTAATTCAAATTCATAAATAAATAAATAGCTTACAATGAATTTACACTAATAATATTAATAAATCTATTCATAGGAAATTTGAAAGACATATTAATAGTTAATGCGTACCATATTTGGGAATATATTTCTAATTTTAACAAAAATTATAAATGAAATTAATGATTAACAAAATATTATAATCAACTTATTTAAAAAAATCTATGATCTTTATAATAATTAAAATTTATCATTATTTAACTTCTAATATTTTTATTTTTGAAAACTATTTTTAACTAATTTGTTTTTTTTTTTTTAACAAATGTAACATCACCATCCAAAAATTATTTTCCTCCTTTATTTTTTTTCTCAAACCCTCATTTTCCAAAATTTATTTCCCTCCTTCATTTCTCTCTCTCCCACGCCACCTCAAACGCCCCCTCCCCTCTCAGTTTCTTTTCCTCCTTTCTCCCCGCTAATGACCTGTCATTTTCCTGTATTTTCTCTCCCACCCCATCCCAAAAATTTATTTCCCTCCTTCATTTCTCTCTCTCCCACGCCACCTCAAACACCCCACTCTCCCCTCAGTTTCTTTTTCTCCTTCCTCCCTCCAATGACATGTCATTTCTCTGAATTTTCTCTACCACCCTATGCCAACCCTTTGATTTTGTTCCTCCTCCCCCCAACCTATCATTTCCCTCATCTCTCTTCCCCACTCCCCCTCCCCCCACCCCCACCCCTTGCCCCCATAACCCGTTCTTTTTCTCTTCCCCTCACCCTCACCCTCACCCCCACGCCACCCCTACCCCTACCCCTCTGCCAACCCCCCACCTCTTGGCCCCCCATAACCTGTTGTTTTTCTCTCCCTCTCACCCCCCCTCATGCCCACCCCCCACCCTTTGGCCACCCATAACCTTGGCCCCCATAACCTATTGTTTTCTCTCCCCCTCACCCTCACCCTCACCCCCACGCCACCCCTACCCCAAGGCATCCACCTCGTTTCTTTCCCTTTCTTCCACCCTCCCATCCATCGCCTGTTGTTTCTCCCTCCCCCCCCCCCCCCGCGCCACCTCCCTCCTCTCCGCCTTCGGTTCTTTCCCTTTCTTCCCCCTCCTCCCATCACCTGTTAACCCCGACCTCCTCCTCCTTCTCACACGATCCTTTTTGCTCTCTTTTGATCGCCTCACCACTCCACCTCCCGCCCTTCCTCCTCGCAACTACAGCCTCAACCTCGCCGCTGACCCTCCATCATCTTCTTCAACGATCTTCTCTCGGACATGCATGTCAAAACATGTCGAGAAAAGTTAACCTCGTGTCGAAAAATCCGACATGTGTTAACCGCGTGTCCCAGCATGTCAGACACGTCGACATGCGTCGGACACGACACAAAAGCTTCGACGGCCTATTCGTGCTTCATAGGTGGCGAGGCCTCACCAATGGCTAGTGAGGTGCCACTGATTGTACCCTCTAATCAGTCCGAAGAAGAAGAAAAAAAAAGAGAGAAAATGGAAAAATAAGAATAATATAAAATTTGAAAAAAATTAAAATATTATTAAAATTTGTCACATCGATGTTGGCCAAACGGCATTTAGGTCATTGCCAGCCAACCAGATTTGGCTAGATATATTTGATTGATATAATCACAAAAGGTTTATGATTGAATTAATAAAAAGAAAAAAAAAAGGTCTATGACTTAACTAGAAAAATTATAATAGATTTATGATTGTTTTGGTAAATTTTCAGCTTTAAAATAATAATGAATGAAAAAAAGAAGAGGTGATGGTATGATAGTATTTTTGGCTAATGTATGTTATTCCTAACTGCACAATTTAATGCTTTTTCATCATGCCTATGGCACTTTAAATGTAAACCACAGGGAAAGTGTGTTATTTTCGATATCTCAAGTTCTATTTTTGATTTCCTGAGGTTCCGTCAGCCATGTTACGCTTTAAATTTTGCTTTACCAAGTAATTTGAGTAGACACGTCATAATTCATTTCTTTTTTGTGTAATCGCAATGACATTATTTTACGAGTCATAAGATCGAAATTTTATCAGTGATCGCAAGAGATTTAGAACAATGTTCGCTTTGATATAATCAAGCTACCGTAGCCTATCTTATAATTCCAAATGTCACTACAAAACCAAACCCATTGATGATTAAGAGTTAAAATTTCCAAATATTGCATTTTTTAAGAGGATTAAATAAAATGTTGGTTTTAGACTCTTCCCTACTAGTGAAATTTCAAAAGATGCATGGAATTCAAGAATATAGAAATTAGGTATATGATGATAGAAAATTGGGGATAACCATGGAAACAAAACTTATAATTTTTTGGACGCCTGAGTTCCACACATGGCGAGCTCAGGACCTAATTTGTAACACCCCGAACCCTTCTCAGGTCGTTAACAGTGCCGATGTTACATCTTTTACCATCTCTATCTCTTGGCTAAATTAAGCATTGCCAGATTACAGGCATTTTTTTTTTTTTTAAAGCGGTCCCATGCGTGACTCATAGCGGAAGCAAATTAAACATCACCATCTATCCCCCTACCAATCCATGATACAAATACACACCAACTAACAGCACGATTTTTATAAACAGCATTGACGCTTTGCTTACATACATATAGCGAAATAGGGTTTTTCCTCGGGTCGGTACAAAAGAAACAGAAAAGGTAAGGACTTTGCCATGTCCTTCCTAAAATCTCAAAAAGGAACTCCGACTTCTAACATCACATAAGCACAAAAACCCTCCCATCACAAGCGTCAACTATCTGTACTAAAAAGTGATCTAGCTCCTACTCCTCGCGCGCGGTCTCATACCCAACCCGGTGCGTCAGGTGGTGGCGGCGGCAGCATCCCTCGCATCGCTCCGTCCCGTCGAACGTGCACAGACAAAAACTCTTGTATGACAGGGCCCCCAGCCAGGCCGATATCATACATGACCAAGCATCGTACTCGGATAAACGTCAATCCGAGTACCGAGGGACAGTCTATCTCTGTAAACTCCACCTCGACATCAGACGGAATACCGTAAAATACCCCACGCGAAACAGCAGGTAGCGGCATAGTGCTAATCTGAAATGTTATCCCCAAAAGGGGTGAGTACAACCACTTAGTAGATAGGGTAATCCAATAACAACTCAATGCACCATGCATACCATCATACAATACAAGCATTACTTACATTTTTGATGTCAAGCGTATACATGCATCATCATAGCATATATATCATCATCGTGGCATCTCATATATCGTTATCATCACATCATCATTAACTAGACATCACCATGCATATCACATCATCATTAACCATGCATCACCATGCATATCACATCATCTCATCATTAGCCATGCATCACCATGCATATCACATCATCATTAACCATGCATCACCATGCATATCCCATCATATCATCATTAGCCATGCATCGCCATGCATATCACATCATCTCATCATTAGCCATTCATCACCATGCATATCACATCATCATTAACCATGCATCACCATGCATATCACATCATATCATCATTAGCCATGCATCGCCATGCATATCACATCATCTCATCATTAGCCATGCATCACCATGCATATCACATCATCATTAACCATGCATCACCATGCATATCACATCATATCATCATTAGCCATGCATCACCATGCATATCACATCATAGATCAATTTCCACTTTTACTTATCAATTGATCCCACATTATCTTTTCTCAATTCATCAAATTCACCATCATCATCATCCTCCTTCGGGCGAGAAACCTCCGACAGGGATCCCAATATCCCAGCCATCTCATGGCCACTGGGCTTCCGCCCCCACGTTCCGGGCATCTCGCATCTCAACTAGCATCACGAGGAACCTCCCTTCGGGCAGAAACCTCCGACGAGGCTTCCGGCCTTTACCCTTCTAGCCGGGAATCTCGCACCCCAATCCTGGCATCGCGAGTCACTCCCTTCGGGCAGAAACCTCCGACAGGGCTTCCGGCCCCCCACATTTCGGGCATCCTGAAACTCCCAGGGAATCTCTAGAATTATGCCACTCGGCCACCAGACATCATCCTCCACCACAACCTCTTACTCACATACCACTTTCCACTTTTTATCATCATTTTCATCTTATTATTTCATGGCATATGGTTCACACTCATGCATCACGATTCATAATCATACATGCATCAATGCCATATAACAATGCATCATATTCATGTGCATAGATACACCCATGTCGTATAACAATGCATCATAACTCAATAGAACTCATGGTCAATAAAATAATCCACTTTTATTTTATTATTATTTTATTATTATTTTATTTATTTTATTATTATATTTATTTATTTTCATAAATAAACATTATATTTAATATTTATGATTTTCCAAAAATCATAATATTCAATCAATCATTAAACAATTAGAATCACAATTTCATATAAAATTCATGGCTAATTTGCATTTCACATAATTTCCCAAATTTCCACAAAATACACACAACATTCGGATCATGGCCAGATTGCACAGTTTTCGAATTAATTCAATTAAAATACTCATATGACCTCCGAAAATTCCCAAATTTTACAGCGTGATAGCTAACACATTTTCGTGCATTTTTCATGAAGAACTCTAAGCCAAATGCTTTATAGATTAATTTATACAACTCCATGAAGCTTCTGGAACCTCTACCGTTTCGTCCAGAACGTACATCACCGAAAAACTTAGGTTTGACCCATCAAGTCTCTTTCGTTTCTTCTGAAATTTGAGTATGTTATGTATCAATGTGCCCTTTACAATTTTCATGAAGAGATCTAGGTTAAATAACCAAAGTATGAATCTCTTTTAAGTTCTTGAAGTCTCGGGTATCTCGGTTCACTTCAACCGAACCAACCGTCTCAAAGATCTAGCCGATTAACTAGGCTATACTCATTTTTTTCTCCTCAAATTTGAGTATTTTGTAGTTTAGGATGTTACCTACAACTTCCATGAAGACAACAAAGTGAGATCTCCAACAGAAATCAACATGCAACCAAGAAATCATCAAGAGGTCAGTAGGAAATTCGCAGATCTGAAGTCTCCGTATAACAGAGCTTTTGACCCCTCATATCACCTTCGTTTTCCATGAAATTCGAGTATGTCATACTACAAGATGTTAGCTTCAACTTTCATGAAGACACCGAAGCCAAAATCACACTCCAAATACACATGCAAGCTCGAATAAGAAACTGTCTACCACAAACCGAACGGAAACAGCCACATAACATGAACACATGCAACCCTTGCTTGGTATTTCGCCCAAAACACCCCTAAAACCTAACATGCAACCATCAAAACAACATGCAAGAGAAGTCATGGACCCCCACTTGCCTCCAAGATGGACGAACAGCAACGAACAACGGCGTACGGCGGCATAGGACGGTCGGACAAGGCGGCGACGGCGAGACACGGCGGCGACAACTCTCGGCTCCACCTCCTCTCTCTCGGCCCTCCTCTCTCTCTCGAATTCTCTCTCTCCCTCTCACTTCTCTCGGCCGAATGAGCTAGAGGAACCGGCCACTCCTCTTCTCTCTCTCTTTTATATCCCCTAAAGCCCATGATTAGTAATCATTGTCTCACCTCTCCAATGGCCAATACATGCCCTTCCTTTGGCCACTTGTCATTTCTATTTTTGAAATTTGATTTGGGTTAATGGGCTTGGGCTTAGGCCCAACCGGCCACTCCTCCTTGGGCTGGTCGAACTCCTCTCTTGGGCCCAATGGGCCGACTAGCTTGGCCCACCAAGCTTTAGGCTAATGGGCCCAAGGCCCATTTCGAAAATTAGCCCTTTTTTTCCTCTCTTTTTTTTTTTTGAAATTCCTTCTATAATATTTTTGAATTCCAATTTCCATCTTGGCCAAAGTCTTGGGATATTTTTAATTATTGAAATTTAAATCATATGGCCAAGCATTAATAAATTAAATTTAAATTTCCACAATCACAAGCACAATTCATCAAATTAAAAGACAAATTTCTACAATCACAAGCACAATCCATAAAATTCTATCACCTAATTAAAGACATTTGACACACCTTAAGGCTTGGCTTTGAATTTACGGGATGCCACATAATTAATAGTGGTTCTGTACTTTTTAAACTTTGCATCCCTTAACTTTTCGTTTCTATGTTGTTAACTTCCAATTTCATGGTTTGACCGTACATGTAAGACAACAAAATTTTGTTGCAAAAATCAACGATGGGCGAATAATTTCTCTAGATATTATTTATGTTGTTGTTACCTATAAATTAATCTAAGTCATGCAAAGACTGACACATTGCGTTGAATTAATATGCTTGATAAATGATAAATGACAATTTTTAAGAAACATTTTGTAATTAAATATGCGATTGGCTTGATAAGTAATTCTTTGAGATCATAGGGATTAGCAAAACCAGTTCAATTTGTTACGTCAATTTAATGTCTCTTAATTTTTCAATCATTTTGTGACGAGTGATATAGAAATGAGGAGTTTTGGCCAATACAGTTGCAAGAAGAAGGCGATACCATAAAATCTGGTTGGGGATAGTTAATTTTTGGATTAGACATACTCTTTTTAGATAATGCAAATTTACAAATGAAGTAAAAATTAAGCTTAACTAAGTAAATCGACTCCATGTTTGATTTTAATAATAAAGATACCGAAATGCTTTTATTGCTTATCACACAAATGAACCTTGACCCTGGAGAATTTTAAAGAGCTATGAAATGGTTATTTTGATGAAGTAGAGAGACAATCTTAAAAATACTTCATGGAAAATTTTGTATGACTTTTGACAAGGGTAAACCGGTCCAATCAAAAGGTAAAATTTGAAAAATTTGGGGAAGAGTTGTACTTTTTAGTTGTGGAAATATCATTCCGCTAAGATGAAATAGCAAACAAAATATATAAATTTTGTTGGGTCTAGAAATGTAGACAAAATATATAAATCAAGACAAGTCAATTCAACGAATAAATGTCAAAGTAAAATAACTGTGCAATGTGCTTATGATGATTATATTCCCGATGCGTTCCATCACATAATAGTGCATTGACAAGAGAAAATTAAACTCTCGCCTTTTCTATATTTGGTCAAGAGTTTATAGCTTTCGCTTCAAATTAAATTTCTTACCAAAATATCCATGTCACTTCGCAATTTAATTTCATATTGAAATATCATTCAAGACCTACTTTTATGTCGGAAAAAATAGCGCAAAAGAGCACGTTGATGCGAAAGACCTATCTTTTTGACTAATTTATTTGCTAAAAATGTTTTCTTCTTGTTCTTGAACCACTCCGTCCTATTTGAATATGTAATTCTGCTATCGAGTTCTATGAAGGTGCGTTTATTAAGTTCACCTAAATTGAAAAATTATGGAATGACGACCCTATTTGAAAGATTTATTAAAAAACAGGTGAACCAAATCCAAAACTCTCTCTCTCTCTCTCTGCATAGAGCAGTGGGCCAACGCCAAAATCATGTCCAAACTGAAGGATTCTCTGCCTCTTGCACTGCAGATTTGGAAATTTCCATAGTACATTGACTATGTGACTGCCCATCCACGTTTATTCTCACCCGAAGAACGTAATCGTGATTCATAAAAAGTGATGGAGCTTGTAGATAGATGGTTTTTCGATTATATTTAAATATATTTACTTTTTTAATGATTAATTTAAGATAAATTTATTGTAAATAAATTAGTTTAGAATTTTTTTGTGATATTAATATTTAGTAAAAAGTGATAGAATTTATAGATAAACAACGGGCTTTTTCGAATTTCACATTATGTTTAAATGTATTTACATTTTTAATAGATGTAAATTTTAAAAGAATTTCATATTTCATATTTAATAAGTTTTTAAAATGAAAGTTATTAATCATGGTCGCTCACCCTGGCCTCTCTTTTCTCTCCACTTTGGCCTTGTGAGTTATGAGAAGGTACGATTGATGCAAACGAGAAAGCTGAATCGATTCATCGCAGCTTCTCTGGCTGGCTGGCTGGCTGGCCAGTTGGGGCTTTTGCTTTTGGTTGAATGGTATTATTAGGGATGAGCGGTTTCGGTTCCTCATAGGTTTCATCAAAAACCTAGAATCTACTTTTGGATACAGGTTTCTCATTTGTTGGAATTGAAACTTATCCGTTGGAACCAAAAACCTAAAACTTACCCCGTCACAACTTTTAAGGTCAATTCTAAATTCCAACAAGTTCTTTTTTTTTCTTTTTTTTTTTTTCATTTTCAGTTAAAAAACGGAAATGAATGCAATAATAATAAACTCTTTTGTGCATAAGGGGAGCTGACCTCAATGCCCACGGTTTTCCTTTCCTCTTTTACTATTCTTTATGTGGTGCACATTTGTCTTTTTAGAATTGATCAGTGATCAGCCAGTGGCTTAGGATTCTTTTTTTCCCTTCAAGGGCTTGTTGATTATAACTAAATCTATCCAATCATATCAGTAAATGATACCGTATATTTCTACAGACTTGTCCTATATTGTGAAGAACCAGAAGTTTATGGTTGCATAGCTCTCAACAGAACCCACCTCACTTATTTTTCCCTAACTTGCTAGTTCTACAAACATATTACCGTATATTTCCTACCTCATAATGCTCTATGAGATAATGGGGGTTTAGCCAGCATATGCTACCATAGATGAATCCAGCATACCATGCTTCCTAATACATGGAAGTCCACGATTAAGGTCATGCAAGCAAAAGCGAAAAGACTATATCGTGCAAAATAAGAGGATCATCATAAAGAAAACGACATAAAAAAAGACTAATCAATCCCGACACAGGAAAGATATCACAAGTACTAAGGGACGGGAGAATTTCTTCTCTTAATCAGTACGGTGGTTGAAAGAGCCAAGGAATAAGCTGATAATCAATAACGTTTAAGAGTTATAACCAGATTTAAAGGTTCAATAATGGTCTATGCTGAAAGAACGGTGTTGCATCAACTCACAAATGATTTATCAAGAGCAGCATCAGTTCTCCTAAGGATGCTAGAAGTACACGATTGAAAGATGCTATTATAATTAAAATAATTGATACAACTCAATACTCATGCAAGTGAGACAATTATACAGCCAAAAAGAACTTATGAAACTATCGATACAAGAAACAGAAAAACCTGAATGACCTTTACTACTAACAATAATAGAAATAATTTTCTACAAAGTAAATAGAATGCAATCGATAGAGACAATTCAGAATAAGGAAATATCACAAGTGAAGTCATGTATGAATCTATTGACATCCTTGAGTCTTCTTATTAATGCATCAAGAGACTTCTTTTTTGGATTTTGCTTGGCTCCTCTTATGTAAAGGAAGGGAAATACCTTTTTCTAAAGGATGTCTCAACTTTTTTGAGCTCGTCACAATTTTCTTATGGTCCAAAGTGCTGTAACTCCTCTCCCGAATGACAAGATTCAATAAATTCTCTAGATGATTGCTTCAATAGTCTCTAATCTAGATAGTAGCATTGCAGTGGTGGTCCCGCAGCAGCTCGAGAGGCGGCACACGCAACGGCAAGAGTCGATAGTATAGTCAAACGGAGCAACGATATGGCCGAAGAATCACACGAACCTCGTTGCTGCAGCAGAACCTCCAACTGCAAAACGACTTGGGGGATGAAATTAGCGGCAGTGCGTAGGTTCCGAACCCTAATGATCACCCGCCTATAAAGATCGCACCATGTGAAAAACCCACCAAAAATCAGTAGGACCCAATTGAATCACAAGTCCCACAAGCTACAAATTTAGGGAAACATTGATCGGAAACGATGCAATTAATCGAGGGAGGGATAGACCCTTCCTTGATGAGCTTGGTGTCGGGGACAGCGTCGATGGCGACATCGTAGGTTGTGATGGCGGCGTTGAGAGCGGCGAGCAGCAACGTGGGGTCATTGAGGGCTTGGGAGTGGAGTGTTGCAAACTTGCGGTTGTAGAGGAAATAAGGAAAACGAGGAAAGTGAAGAACATAACAGGTTTCTATGCTATGTTAGAGTTTCTAGTTCCGATTGGAATCAGGTACTATTAGTTCCCAAAAAAAGTGATTGAGAATCAGAACTGGCCTCCTTAGAATTGAGAACCGAACCAAATCTATCTATCCAATTTTCTGATTCCCGATTTTATCTAGAAACCGTGCTCATCCTTAGGTATTATTGCAGTGCGGCCTTCTTTGGCTAAGTGATGCGAATGTATAATCAGGAAAGTCCGTGCCAACTTTCTCTAAGAAATGCCAATCGATACCTGGCATCAAAGGATTGAAAGGAGGAAAACAAAGGAAAATAAAGCGAAGATGTGATCTTGAAGAAGTCCATTTTCTTTAGACCATCTTGTGTCCTTTTTCTGTCCAAAATATGGGGTGCTGAAGAGCTTTAATTGTAGTTGACGAGATGTAGGTCCACCGGAACTAAAGAATTCTGGCATTGTCTAGACGGGCACGTGTACAAACAGGGTGGATTCCCTTGCCGTTTTTCACATGTACTGAACTGAGGTTCCTTTTCCATCACGTGAGATATCGAAAGCAGTGGGGAAGACGAACATCAGGATCTCTCTTTGTACTGTCAAAGGCACGATCATCGTTTAGCGAGGCCATTCTCTCCTCATGTTCTACCCCCACCTTCTGAATTTCTCTCTTTTGCTCCAATTTTCTTTCCTTCTCTTTCGTTAACAATTCTACAGTTTCCAGTAAAGCTTTAGGGAATTGAGGTTGATTAATGAGAAGTATCACCGCAAACTCAACCAAATTAATGTATAGTTTCAGTAAGGTCCGAAAAAAATCCATCATGTTCGATGAGTCAAATTATAAAGATGGAAAAAGTGCAGAAATTAGAGCGTCCAAAGTAGACAGTGTAGGTGTAATTAATTTTGAACGATAAATGGGCTCATGAATCCTAATATCAATATATTTTTAGGCAAAAATTACAAAATTTATCTCCCCATTCGCTTTTAGAAAATTTAGCCCTCGTGTTGATTAAAGTCCCAATCTCATCTCATGCTTTTGAGACGACACTCTGAGTAATGGGATGAGTTAGTTCCTTCATACTCTTAAATGTTTCCGTGGGGAAAATGCGAAGAACAATGATGATCACCCGATGATTCTCTGCGGTGGTTGGTGTGAGTGGTCACAAAAAAGAAGATTAGCTTTCGACGGGATTTAGGGCTCTGCTTATTTAATTACTGAGGATTTTATCCGAATAATATTGGATGCCAATCCAATTTCCATTACCCCAAGCTTTTTGCCTTTTCTGTTTTATATTTAAATTTACATGTTCTTCTTCTTCTTCTTTTTCTTTTCTTGTTCGTGGAATTGGCTTTAGAACAATTTCAACTTTTGCATTATTGCTGAATTTTCAAAATCAAGGTGCTTGTACCGTGATTTTCTATTTAACAATGATAATTATGGTCCTTGAAATATAGTGAATTTTCAATTTCCATTTAATTTGTTTAAGTCATGGCCCTTTTCTTGTTTCTCTGGCGTTCAACTATGTGGTACACTTGATGACTAGGAAATAAAAAGAGAAAATTTTCACCCAATCCCCATTATATTCATATTCAAAGATACAAATTCAACTGAGATTGTTTTCTTGTTTTCTTCTCTTGTATATTAAAATGACATAATCAATAAATATTTTTTGGCCAAAATAAAATAAAAAATAAAGAATATATAGTAATTCAGTTGCCCATTGTTGACACCTAAATTTTACAATTTTATTATGTGCAAAATTAGGAATTAGTCACTAAATCAAAAAAAAAAAAAAAAACAACAAAAACAACAAAAAAAGAAAAGAAAAAAAGAAAAAAGAAAATGTGGAAGGGGCCGAGCCCGTTTCCTTCTTGGCCCGGCCCACGTTGGCCTCTGTCCTCCTCCAGCTTGTTTCGCACGCGAAACCTGCAAAAAAAAAAAAAGCAACAGAAGGGCAGAAAAAGAGGGGTAGCAGAAGAGAGGGGGGAGTTCGGGGAGAGGAACGAGAGAGAGGAGAGAAAGGGATAGCGAGCTCGGGGGAGACGAACCAGAAAGCAAAAAAAAAAAAAAAAGAGAAAACCGGAAGGAAGGGCGGCCACGGCGGCACCGCCGTCGCCGCTGCCGCTCGACCGAGGCCTGGCAGCCGCGTCACCACCGCCCTCCTGCCCGTCGTCGTACGAGCCGCCACCCTCCGAGCCCGAAGCCGTTCGAGCCACCCTCCGAGCCCGAAGTCGTTCGGATGGTGTATTTGTCGCAAATTTATTACTTTAGGATTTTTTGCGGTCGAATAAATTAATTTGGGGTAAAATTGTCATAAATGTACCAATTTAGGTTTTTTTATGATTAGTCGGGGTAAATTTGTCACAGCTGTACCGGTTTGGAGTTTTTCATGGCCAAAAAAATAGTTTTGGGTAAATTTGTCACAAATGTACCAGTTTAAGGTTTTTCAAGGTATTAACTCTAAAAGAAGAGGAATGCAATCATTTTCAGAGGTGAATCTCTTGTAGTGCCGGCGCTTGAAAATCACCTTATCAAGGTAGTTAGAGATAAAGCCATCACCTTTAAGAATGTCCCTCCCTCTCCGAGGAATCAAAGACTTCAAAGAGGATGGGGCTTCGACCCGGGCGTGTTTCTAAGTGGATCTGATCCTTAATCGCTATGTGCTTCTCTCATTTCGTTCCGCATTCCCTGTGCTATTCACCTTTGGAGGGTTGATGGGTCCATCACCGCGCCGGTGCTCCTTGGGTGTTGCCTTCGTGTTTGCTAGCAGGCTCGGCCCTTGTATCTTTTACATCGGCTCCCCTTCACTTTTGCCAATCGGTTAAGAGTGTAGGTTATGGAGCCGATTTTTTGTACATTTGTCCAGCTCTATAATATTATTACCTTCACCAAAAAAAAAAAAAACTCTAAATCCAATAATTTATGTTGCCTCTGGTTCTCATTCCCATGTTTATATTAGAAGCCAACGCTAAAGGTCTTCTACTTCCCACAACAATTAATGGAGAAATCTGACCAACAATTTTTTTTTTTATTTTAAAAATTGAAGAAACTTTGCTTTTTGGATGTTTCATTTTTAAATACTTAAATTAAATAGTTTTGGAGGAAAAAAAGGGAGTGGTCCAACCATCCCTTCTCCCACTTTCCATGAAAAATTAAAAGTACATACGAAAATCAAATCACACACTCTTCCTCCTTGCATAGAACAAAGAGCCAACGCTGAAATTATCTCTAAACTTTGCCAATTCTATAGCCGAAGGATCATCTCTCTTGCATGGCAAATTTTAAAACTTTCATCGTACAATCATCATTAACTGCCCATTCATGTTTATATTCACCTAAGAAACGTAATCATAGAGGTATTTAATTATGGTCGCTCTCCCTCTCTCTTTCTCTCTCTCTCTTCTTCACTTATGGTACGATCTGATGCAAACAAGAGACAAAAGGACCTTCCTTTGCGTTGCATTAGAGAAATGTGGGGAAAGTTGAACTGGATCACTGTGACAGGCGAATGAGACTCATGGGTGCCTAGAGCGTTTGCTTTTCTTCGGGTTGAATGGTATTTATCGTAGCCGGCACTGTTTAGACTAGGCATGTGTATAAACAGTGGGAATTCCCTAACATAAGATAGCAAAGAATCTTTTTGCACAGTTGAAAATACGATCATCGCTCAGCGAGAAAAGCAGAAGCAAAAAATGACCAGCCGTCCTCTCATCTTGCCTTGCTCCCAACTTCTCCAACTTCTGAATCTCTCTCTTCCGCTCTTCTTTTTCTTTTGATCTTTTCTTATTAGGGAAAAAGCCACGAAAAACCCTGAACTTTGCTCAGAGTGACACATTTACCCCAAACTTTTTTTTGTGTCGTGAAAAACCCCAAACTTTGTCAACCGTGACACATTTACCCCAAACTTTTTTTTGTGACACAAAAAATTATAAACTTTCGTTATGTGACACATTTACCCCAGAATTAGAGGGCATTTTGGTCTTTTCATATTTAAAAAAAATTTTTTTTTTTAATTTTTTTTAATTTTTTTTTCTTCTCTCTTCCCTCCGCCGGCTGGCTGAATAAGGGAAGCCGGCGTCCGGCGAGGGTTGCCCTCGCCGGCGTCGGGCGAGGGTCACCCTCGCCGGCCTCGGGCTAGGGCGGCCCTCGCCTGAGTCGAGCGAGGGCCGCCCTCGCCTGCGTCGGGCGAGGGTGTCCCTCGCCGGCGACGGGCGAGGGTGTCCTTGCCTTCGCCCGACGCCGGCTTCCCTCCGCCGGCCCTGCCATGGGGAAAATGTGTCACGGTTTGGAAAGTTTGGGGTTTTTCACGTCACAAAAAAAAGTTTGAGGTAAATGTGTCACTCCAGGCAAAGTTCAGGATTTTTCGTGGCTTTTTCCCTTCTTATTAATTGTACAATTTCCAACAAATTTCTCTCTTCCACTCTTCATTTTCCTTCTTCTATTTTATATTTTAATTGATGGCCACACATTTCCATTAAATGTTCTGGAAAACGCAAGAGCTTTGGCGATATCATTCCACGATTTCTCAATCTAGATGAACTTAATATACTCTTCATGGAAGTTTAGAACTCGATGGCCGAATCACATATTCAAGGGCAAGGGAGTGGTTTAAAAAGAAGAAAACATATTTAGCCCTTTAACACCCCAAAAACATATTTAGCCCTATCCCAATGCTATTTACCTAAATGAATGATTTAGATATTAACATTGGTTAGGCTTGGATTCCGTGGACTAGAGTTAGGGTGTAATAATTGAACATCGATCGGAGATCATTTCTCCAATTTCCCAAAAAGATCTCTTACATGTTAAAAGGAAAGAATCATAAAATAAAAAAAAAAAATCCAATTTATTACATAATAAACATTTAGTGAAAAAAAAAATGGGGGACAAGCCCATTGTTAAAATTCCTTTATAAATGAAGAAAATCATTATAAAATGCACATATAAATTTAATTTTATATATTTTTTTTTGTTTTAGGGGCCAAATTTTTCTATGCAATAAATGGATGATTAAGTTGCCAAAATTTAGATGTTAACATAGACCTAGACTTATTTTTTATATAAGCTGGAGCACTTCAATTGAAGGCCAAGTGCTATGTATCTTAATTGCACCCAATTTCAGTTGCGTTGCCTCAGGGGAATGTTCAGTAATTTAAGAAAGGAGAAAAAAAAAAAAAAGATTTGAATGTAGAAAAATTAAAAATGAAACTTCTACTCCCTATTAAATTTATTTATTCGGTATGTAAGAAGATAATGACAGAAAATTTTGAAACAGAATCACCGTGGATGTTATCTCACTCTAATTAGTGTTTCCCAATTTTTGTCCCGTTTCCCTTTTGGGTATTTATTCAAAATGCCAACTATGTAAATATTCATGACAAGGTATGTACATGCAGTAGTACTATATATACATGTTATTTTTATGGTTTGACAATTTTCATAACACACGTTATTAATATTTCGAAAAATTGAGCGCTTTCTATTACTTATTGAGATAACCGAGTCTCTTGATTTCTCACTCGGTATTCTTTTTGGAACAAAGAAAAGTTCCTTATATTTGATAATATTCATTCTTATAAAGGAAAATGTCTCCGACTTATGGTAAAAAAGAAGGAACACAATGGTATCGTTGGAAATTTTTTGCCAGAAAATTGTACCAAAGAATATTGTTTGTTAAGTTGCTTTTTCCATAAAAGAAATTTAATACTTTGTCTGTCAAAAAAAGAAATTTAATACTTGGTACTTGATAATTGATAGTGGCAAATCATGCGTGCGATAACTTGATCCTTATAAACTATTCGATGACTTTATTTATTTTTTTCCACTTATATGTCTATTCCACTTGCACGTGTGATAGTCACATTGCTCAACACCAGTTCTATTTGATTAGTGGACTCAAAGGCCATCAAAGGTCAATGATTTGCTAGTGATGTCATAATAATTACTCATATAAAAGAGGGGTTGTCACGATAACTATACATTTTTCTTTTCACAGTTATCGGTGCATTTGAAGATATTCCTAATGAAATATAATCAACAATTCATTTAATTTGTCATTGTATTTATTGTTGAAAAATGATCTCGAACAAATAATATCTGACGTTAAGATGATATGATAAAGTAGATAACGTATATAAGAGATGTTAACAAAATGTGTCATGATAATTTTTATATCTTATTTTAATTTTGACGTTTATTATTTACGATTTAACTTTCACTTAATATTAAGTCATATTTGTTAAGTTAGTATAATGGATGTCTTTTCAATTTTGTAGAAAAGGCGCGATCAATAGTTTCGATAAATCTGTCCATATAGCCAGAGACTTCTATCAATCACATTGTAAACTATGAAAATCAATATATTCCCAAATAAATTCTTTGCCTTGTATTTGGAAAAAAATTATAACATTTGTTTTTAATGATTTGAGCCATATTTGTTTAAAAATAATTTTTCATATCAATTCAAAAAAGAAGGAAGGAAAAAAAATTATATTTTTAATAAAAAATATTTAGAGATAAATTGTTAATAACAATGAAAATGATCTCGTTGATTACTTTTTCTCAACTTTTTTTTTTAAAAATATACTTCAAATAATTCATTTTCGACTAAATAATAGACATAAGAGGGAGACTTTAGAGAAATGTTAGATATCTAGAAATTGGAAATAATCCCACCAAAACTTTCAACGGCAAAAAAGAGCACCTAAAATTATAAAGTATTACTAAAATAGAAGGAAAAAAAGACCAACGGATGTTACCAAATATATTTTGAAAGAACATAAGGGTCAACCTCGTTCAATTGCGTCTGTTGCCTATGTTGAAAACATTTTGCACATTCATATTTAGATGAAGACCTATAAATGAATTTAATTACATAATTATATATATGCACAATAGGTAAAAAAAATTTCTATGCTAACAATTGACCTAGTAAAAGTATAAAATTATTTATTGAGACTCCATTTGGAAGTTGTGAGAAATGAAGAACTTCTAAACGTGATGATTTACACCATCTTTTTTTTTTATCTCTTTCATCAAAGTGAAAGCATGTTAGTTAAGTGACCTCCTTCAAAAGACAAGATTTACATTATTCTTTTACTGGTGTTTTTGTGATAGATAAAAATTCACTATTTTTTTAATAAACATTATTTTAAGAACATGTCCTAGAGAATTAGTGAGACAAGCTTTAGCATCCGAAAATTCACTTTGTATATTGATACGGGCTTGGCCCGATAAGACTTCCGCGATAGATACGCCATCATTTCGTATCTCCACGTTCTCATTATTACCTTGCGGAGCACGCCAACTTCGGTCGCAGATGGCTTCCTCTCGGCCACAGTTTCACTTCCTCTCTGTCGCATGTCACTTTCCCTAGTCAGAAACACCAAGGCGTCCCAAGGCGTCGCGTAGAGCTAGGGTTTCTGCGACTCCAGCCGAGGCGTCTCTTGTCTTCTTCGCGAACACAGCCTGCGGTCGAAGTTTCCTAGGAGCTGTCGACCCACAGTCCGTCCACAATCAGGTTCCACTCTTCCGGTAAGAAAAAACTCATAGATGCCTGAGACCAAATCGTTAAGTTCCTGTTCGTTACTAGGGCCTCGTCTAGAATGGATTGCGGAGTAGGCTTGCATGCTTGAAATAAAAGAGATTGCGCGAAAGTATAGCCGCCATCCATTCACCCAAATGTGCGTTAGATTCCTTCAGTCATTGCTTCTAGAAACCATTTCTCTACTTTGGTTATGTTCCACGGGATATGCTGATATTTAGCCTTGGGTCTGACCAAATAACCGCATTTCTCTACTTTGACCAGTACTTGGAAGAAAAAGAAACATACTCAGACCTCGGAGCAAAACCCTCTCTCATGTCTTCAAAGCGTAAAGTTCTTGTCAAGGAGAAGCAGCCGGCGGCTAAATCGGACAATCAGCAAAAGAATAATGAGGAAACTCCCTCGCAGCCCAAGCCTGCCCCTCCTCGACCGCAAAAATCTCAGCAAGGGTCTTCGTCGGCACGATCTGGGTACGAACATGAGAAGAGGGCCCCGTCTTTGAAGAAGTCGAAAACAGTGCCATCCACTTCCTTGAAACAAGTTGAAGCAGACAAGCTCGGACATGCCGGAGAGGAGTCAAAGAAGCTGGCATTCCAGAAGATATGGGAAGACGACGACGAGATAACCCTCTTGCAGGGTATAATTGATTACCTTGAGAAGGGCTTGGACCCCTTCTCAAATGTTCGTACATTTTATAATGATGTCAAAGGATTACTTCGGGAAGACTTCACGGTTAGTCAATTGGCCAACAAGGTTTGGGTTTTTAAGAAGAAGTATAGGAATAATAAGGGGAAGGGCAAGGTTGGAGAGGATTGGGTGTTTTCGAATTCTCATGAGGGGAAAGTTTTTGAGTTGTCGAAGAAGATTTGGGGTGTTGAGATGCGAGGCAATGCCACTAGCAGTAGAGAAGAAATTGGTGTGACTAAGAATAAGAAGACTGATCGTGCTGGAATGTTTGTCGCTTCTCCCCAGTCAAAGTGGGAGGCATCAAAGTCAAATGATTCGCAGGAGCATCTTGATGACATATTGCAGATTTGTAGGATCGGCTTGGACAAGGGATGTTTGAATCAGGGGTTGGCATTGTTGGAGCCCTCAAAGAGGGCGGAGTTGGAAGAAAGATGGAATAAATTGTTCTGTGTTGAGATGCAGATAGTGGCGGAGAGATGCGCAGTGATTCAAGATCAGGTCAAGCTCATTTTGGAGGCCTATTCTCATTCTACTGAGAAGTAGGTTGTGGGCTTCAAGTTTTTTGATGGGTGGTATAGCATTCTAACAATGCTGTTTCGTGCACCATGGTTCTAATGACTATCTTCGATCATTTTGTATATCTTTTTCGGGGTCCAGGTTTTTTGATGGGTGGCGTAGTGTTCTAACAATGCCTTCAGGTGTCTATTTCGATCATTTTGTATACCATTTTCTGGAGCCCTAATCTGATGTAAAGTTATATTAGACGAATTAGAAGGATGCAATTGGAAGTACGGTTATCCTTGTTCCCTCCAACATCTGTAATTTGCTGACGTTGGTTACTCACTAATTGCCGTGGTGATGGAGCTAACCTCTTTTAGGTGCTTATTAGATCCAAGAGTTATCGATTTATTTGCACCTTTTTTTGGGATGCACGAAGCTTAGCAAATTACTTATAGTCCAAGAACGGAGGACTGTCTGTTGCATATAAATCGTTTTGTTTAATTGTCATTTAGTGTGAGTGCTGCTTGTCTTTTTGACTCTCTTATAGATTCTTGTTATGCTTGATTTGTTTGATGCAGTCTTGCATCACATGTGCTGGATGAGTACATGTGCACTTGCTTGTGACTGAATGTTTCCTGTATTGTTATGATGGTCTTCATGCTGCAGCAATTTTTATATCAATATGACTTAAATTAATCGAAACCAATTTATGTATTTATTAGATAATTGAGCAAAGCAAAGTTTCCAGATCCTTTCCGTGAAGCCAGACCAGAGCATGTCAATTATTGGGTAACAGCCACAAAATAGTTATGGATATTTCTAAAATTTTCCGGAATGGTGATTCAATTTTCATTTTCAGACTGTTTGGTTACCCGATTTGAAATTATCTTTATGCTATCAAGGAGCGTATGTCTTGGCTGAGGGAATTTTAAGATTATTTTACTTATATGGATGTTAAGGTTGCATCTTGTCTCGTTGCTTCACGGTGGCCACCGATCAAACTCATTAGACATATTCTGGTATGCGATGCTTCCATGTTTCTCGTTTGAAAAAAACATGCTATTTTTTTCCTAAGAAAGCAGGAGAGATTTTTCATGAAATTTTGTTTGAAGATCGTTTTCTTAGAAAGGAAAGATGTGTCATAAATATGCATCAAGATCATAAGGACCTTAAGAACTGACACTATTTTCTCAAGAATTTTGTTAGGCTGACCTGAGCAATGGTTGATGATGATACTATTTTCTCCACATTAATTTGTAGATTCTCAAATTATTCAGCAACTAATTGATATTACAAACCGCCTTCAGGTCTCAGAGCAAATTCATAATTTATTTTTGATAAGCTATGCATTGTTTTCCGAAAATGAGGTGGAAGTCCTCAAATTATATGCTTCTCCTTTGCAGGATTATAGGTTTTCAGTTATTCATAGAGCCATGTTTAGACAAGTAGATAAAATCCTTCTTGAAGCAACATATGCCATTTTTGATCTCATCTTGTTAGATAAACAGTCTAACGACAGTCTTACCCCTTCAAGATTCGTCAAGCCAAGCCAATTGCAGCCAGCAAGCTG
Source organism: Eucalyptus decipiens (assembly GCA_014182575.1). Classification (NCBI taxonomy): domain Eukaryota; kingdom Viridiplantae; phylum Streptophyta; class Magnoliopsida; order Myrtales; family Myrtaceae; genus Eucalyptus; species Eucalyptus decipiens. The sequence continues at coordinate 19,730,130 of CM024610.1, forward strand.
ATGCGTTCAGCTGCATGGATGGAGCTCTCTGCCAAGAGCTGATTGGTTTGCTCCAGAGATGCCTTTATCAGCAGGTGTTTGCTTTTGAAATAATCCTCCTTGGTTTTTTGAGAGATATCTACTTTCTTTTCCGGTTCATTTGTCCTTGACTGCACTTTTAACTAAAGTTGGATTGCAGTGTTGAGGCAGAAGTAAAAAGAGTCATGTACTCTGGACTTGTAAAGTCCCACTGGACCGATCAATTGCTAGGCCGGTCCTTGATTTTCTCTTGCATCATTGCCTACGTTTTCATTAAGCGGTATCAGTGTTTAATTTTTCTCAGAATGTGAAATTTTCTTAAATTATTATGGGCCTGAGTATAGTGCTGAAAGTCTCAGAGTCAAACCTATTGAATTGACCTCTATTAAGTTTCATGATTCTTTTCAATCTTTAGCCTGCATGATCTGGTGAAAATGCGCTAATGCATGTCCTTGCTAGAAGTAGCTTTTGGTTTGCACGAATTTATAAGTTGCTTGAGGAAATTTTCTAGGAGTTTAGCAATATATATTATTTTGAACATATTATACTGCAAAAGTGGCATCAAGATTTGTTGTTTGGCATTTTCTGTGAAGCTTGATTTTGCCATTTGTGTTGGGCTGATTTTATAGCTGATAAAACTGTGCCTATTAGTTTTGATTACAATGGTGCATAGCACAATTTGTGGAGTTCCTATCTAATTGGAATTTGTACCTATTTGAACCTTGATTTTATTATGGTGCCTATGACTGTTTTGTGTTCCTCATGACATAGTTTAAGATGCTGTTGGCAGAGGCATTTCCAGCAATTCTTTATGCTCTAAATGGATGATTTTACAGAATCTATCATGTAATGATCTATACGCACGAAAATCACATGTACTGAACTGAGGGAGACGTGAGGCCAGCAGGAGAGAGAGAGAGAAAAAAAAAAAAAAAAAAGACACTGTTCATCTTCTACGTTGCCCTTTGCCCCGCAGCCACTTGCGGCGTTGCCGCTCGTCCACGAGCACCGCGCCACCGCCGCCGCTGCTGGTTCGCCGCTTCCCTCTAGTGAACTACCGCCACAGCCGCACCTCCGCACGAGCATCCTCCCGCGATGCCAGAACTGGTCGCCGAGTCACCGTACGCCTCCACTTCTGCTCCGACGCCTAGTAGCCCAGCCAGACCGCCTCCATTGCCGCTGCTGCAGCCTGAGCTCTCCTCCGTCAATCACTAAAGACCTACTTTTACGTTTCGAAAAATAAGGCAAAAAAATATGTTGACATAAAAAACTTTATTTTTGACTAATTTATGTAATAAAAATGTTTACTTCTTCTTCTTGAACCACTTCCTCCTCTTTAAATGTGTAATTCCGCTGTCACGTTCTACAAAAGTGCATTTATTAAGTTCATCTAAATTAAGAAATTTTGGAGTGAAACCAACCCTCCTCGAAAGATTCATTTAAAAAAATAAGCGAACCAAAGCTATAACTCTCTTCCTGTGGCATATAAATCCAATAATTTCCGTGGCCTCCGGTCCTCATTCCCATGTTTATATTAGAAGCCAACGCTAAAGGTCTTCTATTTCCCACAACAATTAATGGAGAAATCTCACCAACAATTTTTTTTTATTATATTAGAAATTTAAGAAACTTTGCTTTTTGGATATTTCATTTTTAAATAATTAAATTAAATATTTTTAGAGGGAAAAAAAGGGAGTGGTCCAATTGCCCCTTCTCCCACTTTCCATGAAAAATTAAAAGTATATACAAAAATCACATCACACACTCTTCCTCTCTGCATAGAACAGAGAGCCATCTCCAAACTTTGCCAATTCTATAGGTGAAGAGCAAATTTTGAAATTTTCATCGTACAGTCATCATTGACTACCCATTCGCGTTTATTTTCATGCAAGAAACGTAATCACAGAGGTATTTAATTATGGTCACTCTCCCTCTCTCTTTCTCTCTCTCTTCTCTTCACTTATGGTACGATTTGATGCAAACGACAGACAAAGGGCCTTCCTTTGGGCTGCATTAGAGAAATGCGGGGAAAGCTGAAGTGGATCACTGTGACAGGCGAACGAGACTCATGGGTGCCTAGGGCGTTTGCTTTTCTTTCGACTGAATGGTATTTATTGTAGCCCTACATTGTTTAGACTAGGCATGTGTATAAACAGTGGGAATTCCCTAACATAAGATATCAAAGAATCTCTTCGCACAATTGAAAGTATGATCATCGCTCAGCGAGAAAAGCATAAGCAAAAAATGACCAGGCGTCCTCTCATCTTGCCCCGCTCCCAACTTCTCCAACTTCTGAATCTCTCTCTTCCGCTCTTCTTTTTCTTTTGATCTTTTCTTATCAATTGTACAATTTCCAACAAATTTCTCTCTTCCACTCTCCGTTTCCCTTCTTCTGTTTTATATTTAATTGATGGCCACATATTTCCATTAAATGTTCTGGAAAACGCAAGAGCTTTGGCGATTTCATTCCACAATTTCTCAATTTAGATGAACTTAATATACTCTTCATGGAAGTTTAGAACTCGATGGCCGAATCACATATTCAAGGGCAAGGGAGTGGTTTAAAAAGAATAAAACATATCTAGACCTTTAACACCCCAAAAACATATTTAGCCTTGTCCCAATGCTATTTACCTAAATGAATGATTTAGATATTAACATTGATGAGGCTTGGATTCCCTACACTAGAGTTAGGGTGTAATAATTGAACATCGATCAGAGATCATTTCTCCAATTTCCCAAAAAGACCTCTTACATGTTAAGAGGAAAGAATCATAAAAAAAAAAAAAAAAAAAAAATCCAATTTATTACATAATAAACATTTTCTGAAAAAAAAATTGGGGGACAAGCCCATTGTTAAAATTCCTTTATAAATGAAGAAAATCATTATAAAATGCACATATAAATTTAATTCTATTTTTTGTTTTAGGAGCCTGATTTTTCTATGCAAGAAATAGATGATTAAGTTGCCAAAATTCAGGTGTTAACATAGATCTAGACTTATCTTTTATATAAGCTGGAGCACTTCAATTCAAGGCCAAGTGCTATGTATATTAATTGCACCCAATTTCAGTTGCGTTGCCTCGGGGGAATGTTCAATAATTTAAGAAAGGAGAAAAAGAAAAAAAAAGATTTGAATATAAAAACATTAAAAATGAAACTTCTACTCCCTATTAAATTTGTTTATTTGGTACGTGAGAAGATAATGACAGAAAATTTTGAATTAGAATCACGGTGGATGTTATCTCACTCTAATTAGTGTTTCCCAATTTGTGTCTCGTTTCCTTTTTGGGTATTTATTCACAATGCCGACTATGTAAATAATCATGACAAGGCATGTACATGCAGCAGTACTGTATATACTTGTTATTTTTATGGTTTGACAATTTTCATAACACGTGTTATTAATATTTCGAAAAATTGAGCGCTTTCTATTACTTATTGAGATAACTTAGTCTCTTGATTTCTTAGTCGGTATCGTTGGAAATTTTTTGCCAGAAAATTGTACCAAAGAATATTGTTTGTTAAGTTGCTTTATCTATAAAATAAATTTAATACTTTGTCTGTCAAAGAAATAAATTTAATACTTGGTACTTGATAATTGATAGTAGCAAATCATGCGTGCGATAACTTGATCAATAAGCTATTTGATGTCTCTATCTTATTTTTTTCCACTTATATGTCTATTCCACTTGCATGTGTGATAGTCACATTGCTCAACACCAGTTCTATTTGATTAGTGGACTCAAAGGCTATCAAAGGTCGATGATTTGCTAGTGGTGTCGCAATAATTACTTGTATAAAAGAGGGGTTGTCACGATAACTATACATTTTTCTTTTCATAGTTATCAATGTATTTGAAGATATTTCTAATGAAATATAATTGACAATTCATTTAATCTGTCATTGTATTTGTTATCGAAAAATTATCTTGAACAAATAATATATGAAGTTAAGATGATATGATAAAGTAGATAAGGTAGATAGGAGATGTTAATGAAATGTGTCATGATAATTTTTATATTTTATTTTAATTTTGACGTTTATTATTTGAGATTTAACTTTCACTTAATATTAACTCATATTTGTTAAGTTACTATAATGGATGTCTTTTCAATTTTGTAGAAAAGGTGCAATCAATAGTTTTGATAAGTCCGTCCATATAGCTAGAGAATTTCCAAATAAATTATTTGCCTTGTATTTGGAAAAAAAATTATATCATTTGTTTTTAATGATTTGAGCCATATTTGTTTAAAAATATTTGCTCATATCAATTCAAAAAAGAAGGAAGGAACAAAATTTCTATTTTTAACAAAAATGTTAGGGATAAATTGTTAAAAACGATGAAAATGATCTTTTTTGATTACTTTTTCTCAAAAATAAAAATAATTATTTTTGGAAAATATATTTTAAATAATTCATTTTCGGCTAAATAACAAACATAAGAGGGAGACTTTATAGAAATGTTAGATATTTAGAAATTGGAAATAATCCGACCAAAACATTCAACAACAAAAAAGAGCACCTAAAATTATAAAGTATTAATAAAATAGAATGAAAAAAGATCGATGAATGTTACCAAATATCTTTTGAAAGAATATAAGAGTCAACCTCGTTCAATTGTGTCCGCTACCTATGTTGAAAACATTTTGCACATTCATATTTAGATGAAGACCTATAAATGAATTCAGTTACATAATTATATATATATATATATATATAAAAGCACAATGCATAAAAAAAATTTCTATGCTAACAATTGACCTAATAAAAGTATAAAATTCATTATTGAGACTTCATTTGAAAGTTGTGAGAAATGAACAACTTCTAAATGTAATGATTTACATTATTTTTTTTTTCTTTGATCAAAGTGAAAAGCATGTTGGTTAAGTGATCTCTTTTGAAAGACAAGATTTACATTATTCTTTTACTAATATTTCTATGATAGATAAAAATTCATCATTTCTTTAATAAACATTATTTTAAGAACGAATCCTAGAGAATTAGTGAGACAAAGCTTTAGCATCCGAAAATTCACTTTGTATATTGGTACGGGCTTGGCCCGATAGGACTTCCGCGATAGATACGCCATCATTTCGTATCTCCACGCTCTCATTATTACCTTCTTGCGGAGCACGCCAACTTCGGTCGCAGATGGCTCCTCTCGGCCACAGTTTCACTTCCTCTCTGTCGCATGTCACTTTCCCTAGTCAGAAACACCAAGGCGTCGCGTAGAGCTAGGGTTTCTGCGACTCCGGCCGAGCGACTCCAGCCGAGGCGTCTCTTGTCTTCTTCGCGAACACAGCCAGCTGTCTTCTTCGCGAAAACGGCGATCATACCTGCGGTTCAAGTTTCCGGGGAGCTGTCGACCCACAGTCCGTCCACAATCAGGTTCCACTCTTCCGGTAAGAAAAAACTCATAGATGCCTGAGACCAAATCGCTAAGTTCCTGTTCGTTGCTAGGGCCTCGTCTAGAATGGATTGCGGATTAGGCTTGCTTGCTTCAAATAAAAGAGATTGCGCGAAAGTATAGCCGCCATCCATTCACCCAAATGTGCGTAGATTCCTTCAGTCATTGCTCCTAGAAACCATTTCTGGACTTTGGTTATGTTCCACGGGATATACTGATATTTAGCCTTGGGTCTGACCAAATAACTGCATTTATCTACTTTGACCAGTACTTGGAAGAAAAAGAAACATACTCAGACCTCGGAGCAAAACCCTCTCTCATGTCTTCAAAGCGTAAAGTTCTTGTCAAGGAGAAGCTGCCGGCGGCTAAATCGGACAATCAGCAAAAGAATAATGAGGAAAGTCCCTCGCAGCCCAAGCCTGCCCCTACTCGACCGCAAAAATCTCAGCAAGGGTCTTCGTCGGCACGATCTGGGTACGAACATGAGAAGAAGGCCCCGTCTTTGAAGAAGTCGAAAACAGTGCCATCCACTTCCTTGAAACAAGTTGAAGTAGACAAGCTCGGACATGCCGGAGAGGAGTCAAAGAAGCTGGCATTCCAGAAGATATGGGGTGACAGCGACGAGATAACCCTTTTGCAGGGTATAATTGATTACCTTGAGAAGGGCTTGGACCCCTTCACAAATGTTAGTGCATTTTATCATGATGTCAAGGGATTACTTCGGGAAGACTTCACGGAGAGCCAATTGACCAACAAGGTTCGGGTTTTTAAGAAGAAGTATAGGAATAATAAGGGGAAGGGCAAGGTTGGAGAGGATTGGGTGTTTTTGAATTCTCATGAGGGGAAAATTTTTGAGTTGTCAAAGAAGATTTGGGGTGTTGAGATGCGAGGCAATGCCACTAGCAGTAGAGAAGAAATTGGTGTGACTATTGAGAATAAGAAGACTGATGGTGCTGGAATGTTTGTGGCTCCCCCCCGTTTCAAGTCAGAGGCATCAAAGTCAAATGATTCACAGGAGCATCTTGATGACATATCGCAGATGTGTAGGATCGGCTTGGACGAGGAATCTTTGAATCAGGGGCTGGCATTGTTGGAGCCCTCAAAGAGGGCGGAGTTGAAAGAAAGATGGAGTAAATTGTTCTATGCTGAGGTGCAGATAGTGGCGGAGAGATGTGCAGTGATTCAAGATCAGCTCAAGCTCATTTTGGAGGCCTATTCTCACTCTACTGAGAAGTAGGTTGTGGGCTTCAGGTCTTTTGATGGGTGGTATAGCATTCTAACAATGCTGTTTTGTGCACCATGGTTATGATGACTATTTTCAATCATTTTGTATATCTTTTTCGGGGTCCAGGTTTTTTGATGGGTGGCGTAGTGTTCTAACAATGCCTTCAGGTGTCTATTTCGATCATTTTGTATACCATTTTCTGGAGCCCTAATCTGATGTAAAGTTATATTAGACGAATTAGAAGGATGCAATTGGAAGTATGGTTATCCTTGTTCCCTCCAACATCTGTAATTTGCTGACGTTGGTTACTCACTAATTGCCGTGGTGATGGAGCTAACCTCTTTTAGGTGCTTATTAGATCCAAGAGTTACTGATTTACATTTATTTGCAACTTTTTTTGGGATGCATGAAGCTTAGCAAATTACTTATAGTCCAAGAACGGAGGACTGTCTGTTGCATATAAATCATTTTGTTTAATTGTCCTATAGTGTGAGTGCTGCTTGTCTTTGACTCTCTTATAGATTCTTGTTATGCTTGATTTGTTTGATGCAGTCTTGCATCACATGTGCTGGATGAGTACATGTGCACTTGCTTGTGACTGAATGTTTCCTGTATTGTTATAATGGTCTTCATGCTGCAGCAATTTTTATATCAATATGACTTAAATTAATCAAAACCAATTAGTGTATTTATTAGATAATTGAGCAAAGCAAAGTTTCCAGATCCTTTCTGCCAGACCAGAGCATGTCAATTATTGGGTAACAGCCACAAAATAGTTATGGATATTTCTAAAATTTTCCGGAATGGTGATTCAATTTTCATTTTCTGACTGTTTGGTTACCCGATTTGAAATTATCTGTATGCTATCAAGGAGCGTATGTCTTGGCTGAGGGAGTTTTTAGATTATTTTACTTATATGGATGGCAAGCTTGCATCTTGTCTCGTTGCTTCTCGGTGGCCACCGATCAAAATCAGTAGACATATTCTGGTATGTGATGCTTCCATGTTTCTCATTTGAAAATAGCATGCTATTTTTTTTTCCTGAGAAAGCAGGAGAGATTTTTCATGAAATTTTGTTTGAAGATCGTTTTCTGAGAAAGGAAAGATGTGTCATTAATATGTATCAAGATCATAAGGACCTTAAGAACTGACTATTTTCTCAAGAAATTTTGTTAGGCTGACCTGAGCAATGGTTGATGATGATACTATTTTCTCCACATTAATTTGTAGATTCTCAAAATATTCAGCAACTAATTGATATACAGACCGCCTTTGGGTCTCAGAGCAAATTCATAATTTATTTTTGATAAGCTATGCATTGTTTTCCAAAAATGAGGTGGAAGTGCTCAAATTATATGCTTCTCCTTTGCAGGATTATAGGTTTTCAGTTATTCATAGAGCCATGTTTAGACAAGTAGATAAAATCCTTCTTGCAGCAACAAATGCCATTTTTGATCTTATCTTGTTAGATAAACAATCTAATGACAGTCTTACCCCTTCAAGATTCGTCAAGCCAAGCCAATTGCAGCCAGCAAGCTGATGCGTTCAGCTGCATGGATGGAGCTCTCTGCCAAGAGCTGATTGGTTTGCTCCAGAGATGCCTTTATCAGCAGGTGTTTGCTTTTGAAATAACCCTCCTTGGTTTTTTGAGAGATATCTACTTTCTTTTCCGGTTCATTTGTCCTTGACTGCACTTTTAACTAAAGTTGGATTGCAATGTTGAGGCAGAAGTAAAAAGAGTCATGTACTCTGGACTCGTAAAGTCCCATTGGACCGATCAATTGCTAGGCCGGTCCTTGATTTTCTCTTGCGTCATTGCCTACGTTTTCATTAAGAGGTACCAGTGTTTAATTTTTCTCAGAACGTGAAAATTATGGGCCTGAGTATAGTGCTGAAAGTCTCAGAGTCAAACCTATTGAATTGACCTCCTTTATTAAGTTTCATGATTCTTTTCAATCTTTAGCCTGCATGATCTGTTGAAAATGCGCTAATGCATGTCCTTGCTAGAAGTAGCTTTTGGTTTGCACGAATTTATAAGTTGCTTGAGGAAATTTTCTAGGAGTTAAGCAATATATATTATTTTGAACATATTATACTGCAGAAGTGGCATCAAGATTTGTTGTTTGGCATTTTCTGTGAAGCTTGATTTTGCCATTTGTGTTGGGCTGATTCTATAGCTGATAAAACTGCGCCTATTAGTTTTGATAACAATGGGGCATAGCACAATTTGTGGAGTTCCTATCTAATTGGAATTTGTACCTATTTGAACCTTGATTTTATTATGGTGCCTATGACTGTTTTATGTTCCTCATGACATGGTTTAAGACGCTGTTGGCAGAGGCATTTCCAGCAATTCTTTATGCTCTAAATGGATGATTTTACAGAATCTATCATGTAATGATCTAAAAATCTTTCGAGACAACGTATCTTGACTTCAAAAGCTTTATTCAACGTTTGAAGAGCATCTTTTGCCTTTGCAATAGAATGCATCTATTTTTGTTTAAACTCTTAAGCAGTTATTCTCACCATGCAATGTTCATAATCCTTGTTGAACTCTTATCTTATCTTTTTATTTTTTTTTTTTTTATGTCAGATTCTTGCTAATTTGTGATAATGTGCTCTCTATCTCTCTCACATACTAAGTACTTTTTTTTATGTCAACTTGAATTAACTTCCTATGTTGGCTTGGAGAATGGCAAAGTTGTCATTAAGGAGCCTTTGGATAGTCTACTATCTTGATACATAAATATTTCGTGTGGACTCTCAGAAGGGTGAGGTTTAAATCTACTATCTTGATACATAAATATTTTGATACATAAATATTCTGTGTGGACTCCTAGAAGGTGGGAGGTTTAAATCCTCACTTTCTAAGAGGTTGGGGTGGGATGATTTAACTTCTGACAATAAGGTATAAGAAAAGTCCGAGAGTAAGAATTAGAGTAAAATCGACAAAAAAAAAAAAAAAAAAAAAATTACATTAATACTAATGGACTAGTGGCATCTTTTTTATTTCTTAGGTTAAATGAGATGATAGTAATTTATTTATTTGTTTGGAAATGGTTGGTACATATATACTTTTTGGAACTTTTACTTGAGGTCAACTAATGAGCTCATTCGAACATTTTGCTGGTTCAAGTTCAAGCTCGCTATACTCGAGGCAATAGCTTTGTGAACCTAGTCAAATTTCTGGTGTTCTTTTTAAAATGTACGTTATTAGCAGAAGCAATAGACACAAATATCTTCAAAATTACATAACGTTAGTGCATGACTGGGCTTCAATCAATATATTGCTTGATATGACAGCGAGGAGCTGAATGCAACCTTTTTTATTAGTTCATATTTTTAATCATTATCTTATGCCAACTTTTTATAGGTAATGCTGCTTTTTTTTTTTTTAAAATTTTAATTTTACTTTTAGTAAATTTTTTGTTTAACATTTAAATTGTTCATAATAATATAGTTAAATTATTAATTTCATGCCAACTTTTTTTTATATGGCAGCGCAAAATTTTAGGTTTACTTTTGAAAAGTTTTCTAATTAATATTTACTTCTTCCTAATAATGTGATTACTTCATTTAAATTTTTGAAATTTTATCTAGTAATTATTTTTGATTTTATATCTTTAAAACGAAGTTCTGTTCATTTTGCTATTTTCCCATTTGATATTCTTTTTTGCCTTTGCCTCAATCGGGCCGTGAGGTTTTTGTTGGTCACATTTTGTAGTTGCACCTTGCATATTGCCAAGTGGCAAAATTGAGTGAAAAACCCATGAACCTTCAAAATACTATTTTCTTATAGATAGATAGATTATGTCTTATCATGTTTCAAGTTGTAAGATTTCTTTTGTTATTATTTAAAAAAAAACTAAAGTGTGTAACCTAAGAATTAAAAATAAACCATCTATGAATTTATATCTTTGCATACTTGGGAAAAAAATTATTCGGGAAAAACATTATTCTTACCAATATCTAATGTTTAATAATCATAAATATGTACTCCAAAGTCAAAAGATCTTTACTGGTAATATTAACTCAAAATATTCTTTTAATTGTAAAACTAGTGGCTAATGGCTATTGCATAACTTACCAAAAAAAAAAAAAAAAAACTAGTGGCTATTGCATAATCAATTCGGTCTATCCAAGTGTATTTTGACCCGGTGAAAGAACTTGTTTCAACTTAAGATAATAAACTCATGGACTTGATCTTACTCATATATCAAAGGACATAATGTGATACAATGGATATAATGCAATCTCAATGATTTGATGTGTTGTCGTGTTGTCTGCTAAATGAATGAAATAGGTAACCTTACTTTCAGCATGGTTGTCTTCCCATGTAAAATTGATTACAATAATTGTGGCCATAGAATAACACTTCCGAGTTGAGAAGATATGATATGACTTTCGTGTAATTTTTACGTTTATCAATATTCACATTAAGAAAACATAGTTTATAAATCAATCTTTTTTACACAATAAGAAATGTTATTATAACTAGATTATGTATTAAATTATTTATCATAAGGTAAAATCACTTCCTCTTATGTATTCTACTACTTTGAAGAAAAATTTCTCTTTTATGATATGGATAACTACTTGTAATTGTCACAATGTTAGTTACATTTATAGCTGATAATTTTATGTTTATGAGTGACCATTTCGCCAACGAGTTCGTAACAAGAATCTTGGCTTGGAAATTAACCAATGCCATAGCAAATTACCTTAAAGGTCCTCTTCCAACCAATCGACATTAATTACAACTCACCTTCCTATCAAGAGTTACCGCATCTACAAACATACAGAAATATCTACAAGACTCGAGAGCTTCTAGAAGGCTCAAGAACATACCTCCTCGAACTTTAGACGCTAAGTCAGTCCACTTAAGATACTGACCCATCGAGGAAGCAACCCACGTGTTTGTCTCGAAGTGACAATGATGCGTTACGCATGGAACCTCTTCATGATTGTCTATAGACTACCCACAAGTCAGTCAAATGTGCTCGTCCGTGAGATATGCTAATAACGTTACTATCTAAAACATCTAAGGACAAATAATAATCTTATGTATGTGCTCACGGGTAAAGATCATCTAATATCTATCTAGTAGCATAGTATTATGTTCTGTATTCATCGCAAAGTCATTTCCTACTCTTGCCATTCCACTTGTGAGTAAACAATTAGCAACTATTGTGCATAACTGATTAAACTATCCCATGAGTATGAATGTAGATTTATCACAAGTTCTCTCAAATTCTAATGCGGAGCCAATTATAGTATGTATATTTAGTTAAATTTAGAAAATTTGTGGTTCTTACAAAATCTAATAGGGAGAATTACCAAAAAAGTTCTAAACTTATTGTAATTGTGCCAATGTAGTCCTAAACTTTTTTTTTTGGCCAATTCAGTCCTAAACCTTTTACTTTTGTTTCAGTTCAGTCCTTCCGGCCAAAATTAGCCGGCCGGTGCCGGAGAGCTTTTTTTTTTTTAATAATATTTGATTTTTTAAAATTTTTTATTAATTTTTTTCTTTTTTCCTTTTTTTTCCCTCCTCCCTCCTCCTTCCTTGGGCCGGCGATCGGCCAGCCCTAGCCGGTCGCCGGACGAGGCGGTCGGTCGCGGGGATCCGGCGGGCGAGGCCTCGCCGGAAGCGACGGCGAGCCCCCTTGCCGGATCGGCGAGCTCGCCTCGCCCGGCGACCGCGAGTCGAGCCCTTGCTAGATCCGGCGAGGGGGCCTCGCCGTCGGCGGGCGCGAGCTCGCCTCGCGGTTGCCGGGCGAGGCGAGCCCTCAAGGCCTCCTCGCCGGATCCGGCGGCGAGGGCTCGACTTGCGGTCGGGCGAGGCGAGCTCTCGCCAAATCCGGCGAGGGGGCTCGCCGTCGCGTCGGCGAGGGCTCGCCTCACCCGGCGATCGCGAGGCGAGCTAGTGCCCGGCGACGACGAGGCCCCCTCGCCGGATCGGCGAGGGCTCGACTCGCGGTCGCCGGGCGGCGAGCCCTCGCCGGATCGGCGAGGGGGCTCGGCTGTCGCGTCTGGCGAGGCCTCCTCGCCGGATCCGGCGGGCCTCACCTCGTTGGATCCCCCGCCGGATCGCCTCGGTCGGCGGCCGGCCGGGCTGGCCGGTCGCCGAGCCCAAGAAAGGAGGAGGGAGGTGGAAAAAAAAAAAAAAGGAAAAAAAAAAAATTAATAAATTTTTTAAAAATCAAATATTATTCAAAAAGCTCGCCGGCACCGCCCTGCCCATCGTCAGCGCCGGCCGGCTAATTTTGGCCGGAAGGACTGAACTGGAACAAAAGTAAAAGGTTTAGGACTAAATTGGCAAAAAAAAAAGTTTAGGACTGAATTGGCACAATTGCAATAGGTTTGGGACTTTTTTGGTAATTCTCCCAAATCTAATAACACAAGCCGTATATTTCATCACCACATTGAACAAAATAAGAATAATAATGACAAATATGTAGTCCAAAATCCTTAGATATCATCTCCCAACTATAAGCTGATATCAAGTAAAAAGTTTGAACAAAACGATGACTTTAGTCTTGCAAACAAATCACAAGAAAGAGTAGTTGCTTCATTCCCACCATCTCTCTTTAAGGATGGAAAGAGATTTCACATCCTTTTTCTTCCCCATCTAGCAGTTTGCTCTTCCGTTTCTTCTTTTTGGGTTTCTTGCAATTCTCTCCGCTTGAAACTTGCTCAACTTTAACAGTAAAACTCCTGTTAATCACAGAGCCCAAATTTAGAGGAGGTACATCAAGTACATTTTTACCTCGTTACAAGGATTGTTTAACCACTTTCATGAGCGTCAACTTAATCAACCGGTGCTTGACAAGAGAATTAATACAAATCGGTTTGTAAATGCAAGCAGAAAGGTCATTGCTCAACAATTATTCTTCGGGTATTCATGCTTAATTATCTGCATTGACAAGCCATAACAATTACAGTTCCAAGATCCTTTCTATCTCATTTGAAAAAAACTAGAAGTGACCAAGGCTAATATGTTCGAGCAATGGCTATATTAAAATGTATCAATTGTGTTTGAAGCAATGTTTATAAAGAATCACGTGATCTTTCTAGATATATTATTCAAAAGGAAATATTATGAACTTTTCACAGGGCTTTAAAAGCAAAATCATATTGTGAGAATGCAAGTACTTGAATGTTTCAACATATGCATACGCGTGGAGTCATTGATGGGAATAAAAGGTAGGAAGGGGCCTCCAACAAATGGAGACTTTTCATTATTTTGAGGGGGTTCCAAACTCTTTTTGCTACATCGCGTCTGAGATTACACCTAGGACACCCAGCTATATTATCAATGCATTCAACCAAGTACTATTATACATATGAGTTTGGATTATGAAAGGCCAATGGGAACATGAGAACATAAAGATACCCACTTCTGAGTTGGATCATTGGCTCTTGGTTCTTTATTTTCCTGCCATGCTTGATTTTGCATCTCTTCCTCCAAGAACTGCAATGTCCTCTTTATTTTGTTTGCAGAGCTGATTCCAATGTATGAGGATGTTAGATTAAATCATATGCTTCCACATGTATGTAAACATTTTGTCTGAACGAAAGCCTTTTACTTTTGTTGAGTAACTGAAACATCAGTTCCATTTCTCACTATAGTCAAGAGTCCATTCCTTAACCACTCATCTTTGGTTATGTACACGACCTATTCAAACTGAGATAAGTGCAAAGCTGAAGCATTTCCAGCGTATAAATGACTTCTCTTCTAGCAAAAAAAATGTAAAATAGGTAACATAATGTTAAGTCTCCAATTCAGTCAATTACCTTCTGAATTTGCCGTCAACAACAGAAGGAGACAAACTTGCAGATTATTTCACGGCAGTGCTTCCATCCTGCTTTTGCTTCTTCTTGGCAACAACTAGTGGCGTTTCCATGACTACATCTGGGATTTTTGTCCACGAGTCCTTTGCAGAAGACTTTTTCTTAGTGGAGAAAATACAAAGAAATCTTCACCATCGGGTTCTAATGACTGGGCCTCAGGATTCTGATGTGGCAAGCTATCGTCCTTCCTTTTCTTCTTTTTGAACTTCTTGCAATTCTCTCCGCTTGGAACTTGCTCAACTTTGACAGCAGAACTCCTATTCATCACAGATAAGCAGATCCCAGGCAAAGTTGAATTTTTCCTTGTTGCAATTATTGTTTAACCACTTTCATTAGTGTCTAGCCGACCGACCAGTGCTTGCCATGAGAATACAAATAGTTCACAAATGCAAGTAGAAAGGTCATCGCTCAACATATACCCTTGAAGTAGTCATGCTTAGCTATCTGCACTAACAAGCCATAACACCAAGAGTTCCAAGACGAAAAATTCCGAAGTTTGCTCGAAGGCTTCAAGCACAACCATTTTGAAAAATTTCTGGTTGAGTAACTAAAACATAAGTTCCAAGTCTCACTACGGTCGAGAGTCCTTGACACAGTACCTGACCTATTCAAACTGAGATAAGTGCGAAGCTGACGTATTGCCAGCATATAAATGACTTCTCTTCTCGTAAAAAAAAGTAAAATAGGCAACATATTATCAAGTCTCTAATTCAGTCAAATGACTTCCAGGTTCGGCGTTGATAACAGAAGGAGATAAACTTTCAGATGATTTCACGGCCGTGCATCCATTTTACTTTTGCTCCTTCTTGGCAACATCTAGCGGCGTTTCAATGACTATATCTGGGACCCTTGTCTTTGAGTCCTTCGCAGAAGACTTTTTCTTCACTAGAGAAGATACGAAGAAATCTTCAGGGTCAGGTTCTGATGACCGGCCCTCGGGATTTTGATGTGGCAAGCTATTGTCCTTCATTTTCTTCTTTATGGACTTCTTGCAATTCTCTCCACTTGGAACTCGCTCAATCTCAACTGTAGAACGCCTATTCATTACAGACAAGAAAATCCCAGGTAAAGTTGAATTTTTCCTTGTTACAAGGATCGTATAACCACTTTCATTAGTGTCTAGCCAACCGACAATTGCTTGCCATGAGACTTAATACAAATCATTCACAAATGCAATTAGAAATGTCATCGCTCAACCTCTACTCTTGAAGTAGTCATGCTTAGCTACCTGCCCTAACAAGCCATAATAATAAGAGTTCCAAGACAAAAAATTCTGAAGTTTGCTCGAAGACTTCAAGCACAATCATTTTGAAAAATTTCTAGTAGTTCAATCTTTTATCATATACGTATATGTGGAGTCACTGACATGAATAAAAGGTAGGAAGGGGCGACATACAAATGGAGGTCTTTCATAATTTCAAGATGGGTCCAACTTGTTGCTACGTCACGTCAAAGATTACATGTGGAATGAATCCTAGGACACCCGGCTACAGGATCAATGCATTCAACCAGGTACCATTATATATGTGAGTTTGGATAACGAGAGTCAATAAGAACGTGAGGACATAAAGATACTCACTTTTTACTCTGATCATCGGCTTTGGGCTCCTTGTCTTCGTGCCATGCTTGATTCTGCATCTCTCCCTCCCCAATACGCAATTTACTCTTCATTTTGTTTGCAGTGCTAATTCCAATGTATCAAGATGTTAGATGGAATGTATGCATCCGAGTGTATCTGATTTTATAATGTTTATAGGGAGGCCCTGTGCTTTATACGAGTAACTAAAACATAAGTTCCATTTCTAACAATAGTCAAGAAACCATTCCTGAAATATTATCTTCAGTTAGACATTACATAACCTATTCAAACTGAGATAAGTGTGCAGACAAAGCATTTCCAGCAAATCAATGAAAACTCTTCTTGTGGAAAAAGTAAAAAAGGTAACATATTGTTAAGTCTCTAATTTAGTCAATTACCTTCCAGGTTCACAGCCAACAAAAGCAGACAAACTTTCAGATGATTTCATGGCGGTGCTTCCAACATGCCTTCACTTCGTCTTGACAACATCTAATGGTGTTGAAATGACTACAACTGGGACATTTATTTCTGAGTCCTTTGCAGAAGACTTTTTCTTAAGTAGAGCGGATACAAAGAAATCTTCCTCATTGGATTCTAAAAACAGGGCCTCCGAATTCTGCTGTGGCAAGCTATTGACCTGATCAGATCCGCTAAATTCATGCTTTTTCCTAAGTCGTCAATAATGGTCTTTTCCATTCCTTGCTTTCTTGTGGTTTGGTTTCTCCTTCTCTGTTGTAAAAAAATTCTTGTAGACACGTCATATAAACATTCTCCTAAACTGAAGATGCGAAACTGAGCAGAACAAGAGCAATCAACATATCTGTACTTGTCCATGTAATGCCATCAGGTGTTCAAAGGAATGGGGGACTTGGACTTGCAGGATCTGCCCTCACTGGTCTATCACTTGTTGGTTTTGGCATCAAAAGGGTTCTGCAAAAGGGAGGTGGTTGAAGGGTTGGTGACTTTTTTCGGGTCAGAAATGGAGTTGAAAAAGGGGGCCTCAATTTTTAAGCAAGTGGAAGGGACCATGTTGCTTCACGTGAATTTCGCTGTGAAACAGGAATTTTCTCCTGGGAAAGAGGTCATGAGGCTAATTAAATCTGTTGGTCAGGCTCTTAATTATTTTGCTGTGGCTGTCATGCTATCCCTTGCTAGAATCAAGAGGTTCAGTGAGAGTGCTCTGGAGATCCTCAAAAAGGCTATTCTCACTTCATATGGGGATTACAAATTCGCAGTGTACGACCTAGCTAAAGTTTTGCAGCTGTCTGGATTCTTGCACAGGGTTAAATGTTGTGAAAGCATATGCTAGAGACATCTAGACTTTCTGGTCCTTGAATGCATTGTCTAGCGATGACAACATATATAAGAGAGGTACTGTTATCCTAGTTCCCTCCAACGTCTGTAATCTGCCAATGCTGGTTAGGTACTAATTGCTGTATCGGTTGAGCTATACTCTTTTAGGTGGTTAGATCCAAGAGCTTTAGATTTACATTTGCTCGCACAATTTTTTGGGATGTGCGAAGCTCAGTGAATTGCTTATGGTCCAAGAACAGAGGACTGTCTGTTGCATATAAATCATTACGTTTAATTGTCACGAAGTGCAATTGCTGTAACTTTCTTTTTACTCTTTTATACATTGTTGTTATGCTTGATTTGTTTGATGTTTATCTTGCATCACATGTGCTGAATGAGTACAGGTGCACCTCGTGACTGAATATTTCCTGTATCGTTATGATGGTCTTCATGCCGCAGCACATTTTCATATCACTATGACTACAATTAATTGAAACCAATTTGCTTATTTATTAGATAATTGAGCAAAGCAAAGTCCGGATCCTTTCCATGAAGCCTGAGCAGAGCATGTCAATTGTTAGGTAACAGCCACAAAATAGTAATAGCTATTTCTAAAATTTTCCGGAATGGTGATTAAATTTTCATTTTCAGACTGCTTGCTCAACTGATTCGGAATTATCCGTATGCTATCAAGGAGCATGTGTCTCGGCTGAAGGAGTTGTTAGATTATTTCACTTATATGGATGGCAAGGTTGCATCTTGTCTTGTTGCTTCACTGTTGCCACTGATCAAAATCAGTAGAGATATTCTGGTATGCGTTACTTCCATGTTTCTCTTTGGAAACTAGTGTCTTTTAGTTGTATTGAGAAAGCAGGAGAAAAATTTTGTTTGAAGATCATATGTGAGAAAGGAAAGATGTGTCATAAATATGGATCAAGATCATAACTGACGCCATTTTTAGGCTGACCTGAGCAATGGCTGATGATGATACTATTTTCTCAACTTTAATTCGTAGATTCTCAAAATATTGAGCAACTAATCGATATACAACCTGTGTTTAGGTATCATTGCAAGTTCATAATTTATCTTCAATAATCTAGCATTGTTTTCCAAAAATGAGATATAAGTGCTGAAGATATATAGTTCTCTGTTGCAGGATTATATGATTTTAGTTATTCGCAAAGCCATGTTTAGACGAGAAGATACAATCCTTCTTGCAGCAACGAATGCCATTTTTGATCTCATCTTGGTAGATAAACAATCTAATGACAGTCTTCCCTTTCAAGATTCATCAAGCCAAGCCAGTTGCAGCCAGCAAGCTGAGGCATTCGGCTGTATGGGTGGAACTCTCTACCAAGAGCTGACTGGTTTGCTCCAGAGATGCCTTTATCAGCAGGTGTTGGCTAATCCTTTCTGGTTTTTTAAGAGTTATTTACTTTCTTTTCCGGTTCATTTGTCCTGTGATTACACTTTTAACTAAAGTTGGGTTGCTGTGCTCAGGCAAAAGTAAAAAGAGTTATGTACTCTGGACTTGTAAAGCTTGTCCTAGTGGACCCATCAATTGCTAGGCCGGTCCTTGATCTTCTCTTGCCTCATTTCCTACGTTTTTATAAAGAGGTATCAGTGTCTAATTTTTCTTGGAACGTGAAATTGAGTTTTCTTAAATTATGGGCCTGAGTATAGTGCTGATAGTGTCAAAGTCAAACCTGTTCAATTGACCTACTTCATTGAGTTTCATGATTCTTTTCAATCTTTAGCCTGCATAATCTCTTGAAAATGCACTAATGCATGTCCTTTCCAGAAGTAGCTTCTTGGTTTGCATAAATTTGTAAAGTTGCTTGAGGAAATTTTCTGGGAGTTCACCAATATATTGCCTTTAACATATTATACTGCAGAAGTGGCATCAAGCTTAGTTGTCTGGCCTTTTCTGTGAAGCTTGATTTTGTCTTTTGTTGTGGACTGATTCTATAACTAGTAAAACTGCGCCTATTAGTTTTGATAACAATGGTGCATGGCACAATTTGTGGAGTTCCTATCTAATTGGAATTGGTACCTAGGTACTTATTACTGTTCTGCGTTCTTAATGACATAATTTAGGATGCTGTTGGCAGAGGCATTTCCAGCAACTCTTTATGCTCTAAATGGATGTCAATGTATCTCAACTTTAAAAGCTTAATTCAACTTGTGAAGAGCATCTTTTCCCTTTTTAATAGAATGCATCTATTTTAGTTCAAATTCTTAAGCGGTTATCCTTACCATGCAATGTTCCTAATCCTTGTTGAGCTCCTATCTTTTTTACGTCAGATTCTTGCTAATATGTGATAATGTGCTCTCTCTCTCTCTCTCTTTCTCTCTCTCATACTAAACACATTTTGCAGGATGCTGATGGTCAACTTGAATTAACCTCTTGTGTTGACTTGGAGAATGGCAAAGTTGTCATTGAAGAGCCTCTGGATAGTCTACTATCTTGCGTATCATGGATTCTTCTCCTTCAACCGCATGGTCAATCTGAAAATTCTTCAGATGCTTCATGGACGTGTTTTGGGTTTTCCCTTTCCCAAGATGAGGTATTTTTACTGATGACTGGAGCTGCTAAGTGTATGGCAGCAATGTCAACAATGGCAATTAATTAATGAAGTTACTGCAGGTTGGAAGAAGATTGTCCTGGGATTCATTCTCCACAGCATTACTGAAGATCCGGAAGCTTTTAAGAGCTGAAAAATTGGGAGGTTGGTAAGCTCTTTATTATTGGACTGTTTCAGTGTTTGAAGCTTGCATGAAGCAAGGCAGATCTTGTAAAAGTTTCAATACACATCTTAGGAGGATTTGAGGAGCTTAAAATTCTTAGGTGCCCTTTGATTAGAGGTGGAAAATGGATGGTTTAATGCGGGGATGTGCGCATTGCATGCTGGGTTGACCTAAATAACCCACTCGACTTCTATTTTCAGCTTAATGATTCATGGATCATACATGATCCATAATCAATCAACCTTAAGCTAAACCCTGCCGACGCCCACTCGATCAATTCACTTGGATTAAGCGCTGTTTTTGCTGCAGTTTATAATGGAGAGGATATACCGCCATCAGTCATCACCATCACATGATCCCACCATTACGACCTATGCCACCACTGCCGCTACACTGCCACCTCCAATTCCACGGCCTGTATCGTGATTGTTATTGCATTACCAACTCATCCAGTATTATTAAGTAATAATGATCATCACAACCACTGTTAGCATCTCCATCTCTTCATAGCCATCGCAACAACTACTGTTACTCCACTTCAAGTTCCATTTCACTACCTCCAGTACTCTACCTCTCTCCCACCGGATCAACACGCCACTGATTCAGCATTGCCACCATTTGCATGGCCACTCTATTGTTGGTATGCCTGCTGTCAGTTTGACATCCTCCATGCTACCATCATGTCCGCCGTATCTACCATCACCTCTACCCTATGAGATAACATTGTGGTGGTGTGGTTGAGGCAATGATGTTGGTCATGGTGATGTTCTGGTAATGATCATTGTGATGGAACTTTGTTTCACTATAGATGTTGTGATGGAGTTGGATTGACGGAGAGACTGGTGATGGAGGTTGTGGGATGGCAGTATTCATGGTGTATTAAAGGTAGCAAGCTGACAATTGTAGGGGTAGTGCAGTGATAGTATTGGACATTGCAATGGATGCAGACAACATCGTGATGGATGGTGATAATGTTAGATGTGTTGGAGTCCCGTAGTGGAATTGGAAAACTGGTGGTGATAAGGGGAATGTGATGGTGCAGGCTAGCAGTCTTGGTGTTAGTTTTGTTGTAGAGTGGAGTCTTGTAGTAGTGCTTGTGATGATGTTTGTGGTTTGGAGTGGTTGAGGTGATGAAGGTTTTGATATTGGGATAGTTTGAGTATTGGATGTGATGATGTTCTGGTGTTAATGGACCTACTGCTGGTAGAGTGAGAGTGCAGCCACCAATGAAATTTGGTGGTCACAGTTTTTGGGTTTGCTGAAGGTCTACTTAATTAACCACGTTGCATATACAGGGAAGCTTTACATTTTGGTCCCCAGTTGTTGGTAGAAGTGTGATTTATCCTCGCTTTTAAATTTGGAATCCTAACTGGGATCAAAATGTTTAAACTCATGAGATTGGAGACTGAGAGGGTGGGATCCTAACTATGTAACCATGCTTTTGGGAGCTATTTATTCCAATTTGCTGATTAGTGGCTTCAGCTACTTAGCAGATATTGAGGAGCTCATGTCCTTAAATTAGCCTTTGCGAAAATGAGAGTATCATTTAAGAAACCTATATGCTCAAAAGAGGCCTAAATGCTTTCTTATTTTGGAATGAAGTCAAGTATATAATTTAAAATCTCAGATATAATATTATCAACCTTAGCAGCTATTGTTCTACTCAAATTGCGAGATGTCTTTGTTTACTTGTCCTTGGGTTTCTGGTGGGAGTAGCCCTCCACATTCATATTGATGTTAATGACAGCATATGGTGGTTTACATAGGGCTTGTAGCAGGTTTAGTCCTCCTATATTTGAAGCTTGGTGAATGAAGATCACTTACCAAAAATGGAATTCAACCACTTAATGCCAGTATTGTCGTAGTGAACTTGAGATACTATCATTTCAATAACTTAATGGCACTACAGTTGTAGTGATCATGAGATCAATAAGAATTTGAATGCTAAAAAGTTTCTAGCAAATTGAGACCTGGTCAAGATTGAATTTGTTTAGTAGGTTTAATGATGCAGGAACATTGAGTA
This sequence comes from Eucalyptus decipiens, assembly GCA_014182575.1. Lineage (NCBI taxonomy): Eukaryota > Viridiplantae > Streptophyta > Magnoliopsida > Myrtales > Myrtaceae > Eucalyptus > Eucalyptus decipiens. The sequence continues at coordinate 19,752,277 of CM024610.1, forward strand.
AGTTGAATTTTAATCAGGTTAATCGATTTTTAGTTGTTATGGGTTTGTCTTATCTGACTTTGTTGTTTCTTTGTTTAATATCAGTATTCGATTGTCTTCTACAGTTTAAGAGGTGGTGACCGACATGTGACTGTTTAGTGACACTCAATTGCTGAGATTAAGAGATCTTAAGCTAGATTAAGGGGTGAGACTGGGGTTGCTTTGAGTCGTCATCAATAGTTCCTAAAACCTGCTGTACGCTGTGTTTTCTCACATTCATTTCTATGGATTATGCTTCCAATTTATCTTGGTTTCCTAAACCCTAGAAATTGATTTATCACTGTTTGAGCTTTATTTGGTATGTTTTTTAATTCTTTGTTAAACCCTTATTTCAGTTCATCATTGAAGCTCATGAAACTTTTGAATTTTGCGACCCTGATTTGAAATCTCCACAAGGGGTTACTTGTACTTTTAGAGTCTAGGCAATTCGTCTCCTATCCATATTGCCACACATACCTTTTGCATGAGTTTTGGGTGGAAGAACTTTGCATTTTCATAACTATGTGTTCATTTTCTTGTCAGATCAGTGCTTCTTGGTCAGAGAGCTGACTCAGGCTCAGGGTCCTCTGAGAAAGAGAACCAAAAGCTGCACCATAATTTTACTGGGTATAACAGAGGTGGTGCTCAATACCATAGCCACTGAATTGGAGAAAGCAACTGGTGATAAGAGGGTACAACTTGAAAAGGAGCTAATTGACTTGGTTGAATTCCATCACTTGGTGGAGAAACATATAGGCAAACCAAGGCAGATCAATGGACTAAGAAAGGCAAATGTGCGAACTACTGCAATTGATATTCCTGACCATACTGATTCTGGCTGCACCACCTTGATTCAAGAACAGATGCCTCTCTTGGCAACTTCAACAATCAATCAATTACTGCAAACTACAATAGGGTTATACAATGCTAAATTTTCTAATGCTAGTGCAACCTCCCAGAGTCTTGGCCAATCATCCTTCAACAAGAACACAAGCTGCTCAAACATTATATCTTTTGTCTTGAATATTCTGCTTTGTCACATCAGGTCTTGCCCTGTTTTAGTGAGGGACGATCCCTTTAAGACTTTTATCTATGGTGACATTAAGATTCTGGGACCCCAATTGCTGAAGCTGATACTTCTCCTTAAGTCAGTCCAATGGAGTGTTCCAAATGAAAAGAACAAAAGTAGGATTGAAGGTCAAAGAGAATCTCCATCATGCACTTATCTGCCTTAAGGATATGTTAATGATTTATTTGCAGGGCCCTCATTTTGCCCAGCTGCTTGAAGATTTGGTTTCAGTCTGGATAACTGAGTATGGTTTTGATGGTGAAAATGTAACCTATGCGATTAATGATCCAAAAATAAAGAACATTGAGATATTTTCGTGAAGATCCTGAAGCCTCTGTTATCTGAGCTTCTTGCAATTTCATCCTTTCGTGAGGCTGAGGTAAAAAGCAAATTCTCTCTTTCATAAGTCTTTTGCTGATTTCATGTGCTGGTTTTTTAAGCTTTGGCAGTATGTTCTTTTCAGGTCCTTGGTGATATTATGTTGATGATTACTAACAAGTTGCCCTGCCAACTGAGAAACTCTCATGGATCCTGGGCTACACAGATCTGCAAAAGCAATGGAATCAAAGATTCCAAGGTTGTTAGGAGTCTGGTATTACTAGCCTTCCAACTAAGCTCGCCTCCTGATGATTTGATCTTTGCTCAAGATGTGGCTATAGAGTTGTGCAAAGTTACAGGGTCAGCAAGTGATGATCCTGTTGAGAAGTCTGAATTGTATCCTGTTGTCAACAAAGACACCAGCATTGCAGTAATTATTTGCATTCTGCAATCAGTTGAAGCAGTTATATGTGATGTGGATTGGGCCATTAGAAAACTGAAGGAACTTTCTCTCTCCTCTCAAAATAGAAATAAAACGAATGAAGGAGAACTTACTCTTGATGTTAAATTGGTACTGGAGGACAATCTGTTCTCCAGGTCTGAATCCGTAGTGAGAGTACTATCATCATTTGCTCTGATGACCTTGAAGGGTAAGATCGCACTTCTGTTTTTTTTTTTTTTTTGGGGGGGGTTTAAAAGTTTTACCGAGTTTTTTATTTACTTTGTTCTTTTGCTGTGATAAATGTGTGCAGACCCTCAAGCAGATCATTTTCTCAGAATGGTTACAAGATTGTACAAGCAATTGGCTCAAATAACCAAACTTCAGATTCCCCTAGAAGATCCAAGCAACTTCTGCCAAGCACTAGATTTCAGAAACTTGTTGAATTAACTTGCAAGCATCTCACTTTTCAACTCTATAATTTTGTGGCTGAAATGCAGAAGGTGAATACTCTATGTATTTCCACCCTATCCAGTTTCAGGCTCCAGTCATCATTTGCATTTCTTTTTCTCTTCTTTTTGAATGTTTTCTTTGTATTTGAGTGATTTATGTGATGACTTAAAATGCAGGAACAGCAAGAAAACGCTAATAGAAGGAGAATGGTGGGAAAGATCAAAAGGGAAAATCGCTGCATCCCCAAGCTGATCTTTCATATAGAAGATTATGAAAAGTATTTGATCCGACTTTGCAAGGTCACTAAAGTGAACTTGCTGAGGCATGCTAAGCGCAGCACTTCTTGGGATTTTAAAATTATAGAGGCCACCGGTATAGTCGGTGTTGGGAATGACGGATCCCCGAAAACCGGATTCGACACCGAATCGAACCCCTAAATCAATGCGGAAGACGAAGCCAGGGAATTACACGTATCACCGATCGTAAAGCACACCACGGATTCGAGCGTACCTTGTTAGCGACAGATTAGACACCGACGCCGAAGAAGAGGAAGAAATTCTGATCGATTCGATCCGATTGGCCTTGAAGGGAGTTATGCGTCGCCGTGAGCGTTTTGAGAGAAAGAGAGCGCGGGAAAAAAGAAACGTACGTTGATTGTGTTTCCAACCGATGCCATCTCTCTCTCTCTCCTCCCTTTTATACCTACCCCCATCCACGGGCCCTATTCCCGTGGGCCGGGCCTTTTGGGCCCAACTTGGGCGGACGGGCCTTAAGCCCAATTTACCAATTAAATCCATCATCTCCCACTCGCACATGGTGGTCCAAAACCAACATGGGCGGACAGGGCCTACTTAGCCTCATCAGAGAATAATCCAACATAGACTCTCTCTTAACATGGTGGGCCGAACAGAATTCTCTTTACCTCTCTTCAACATTCATGCGGTGAATAATCCGTGCGACCAGCATACTTTGAGAGCTCGTTGCTATACATCTGTTAGGAATATATAGCAACTCAATAATGGGTGTCACACTCCGAGTAGATTTAGTATGCAGTACCCTAGATCGATCGATTACATTTATATCTCTCTTGATCTCTTTTAAACAATGATATTTATTGTATTCACAATTATGATTATCACAAAGACAGTCATAATTGGTTAACCCGGTGAATACAAAACTACAATGTGATTCTCCAAAATCGATCTTCCTCTTTCCTTCAAACTCTCAATTTCAGTCCAGCTCGCTTTTCTAGAAATGCCCCATTAGATTGAATCAAACACATGACCATTGGCAACATCCTAAGATAGCAAACACTAAATAGAAATCTTGAGAATAAGTAAGAGTCATGAGGGGACTAAAAATTGAGGAACTCTTTTCCTCAAGAGTCTCACACGACATAAAAGTTGAGATCAAACTTTTGCCACTCTTATTGGTCGTCTCATGCATACGTAGTATGAAATACGTATTACGGTATTAACTCCTTTCCCATGGAGCGTATGTCTACACCTTTCAATACCGTACAGATGATAGTTCGAGACATACCCAATGTCTAACTTGAGTTCACCTATCTACTCATTCACAAAATTCATCGAACTCACATCGGCATTTTAGACAGATAAAGTAAAATACGTGGGGTATTTTACTTTCGGACATCACAAGCATTATGTCCTCATCTTAACACTCGATTAAGGCGACATACGTGTTTTAAGCTTGAGCTCTCGATTATCACCTAGATAATAAGCTTAAAAACAGTCTCATCTCTATTTATCACATAGTAAACGAGGCGATTACCCGTGTGAGTGGGCTAATCTTATATCTGTCCGACATACTTCTCAACTTAAAATAATGCACTAAGCATTAAGATGCATAAAGATCATACAAAGATTCATAGGCATTAATGATGAAAACACAAATTCATCAAATTGTGAACACTTAGGGAAATTAGAATATTCAAGTACATCACCCTCTACGCAATCCTAGAGATTTCATATAGCCACAAAACACATCTCTAGGCATTGGCTTTATCATAGGATCTGCTACCATTCTATGCGTAGTATGTACTCTAAGTTCACATGTACTCTAAGTTCACATCTTTTCGTGCAATCATATCTTTGACAAGATTATACTTGGTATCTATACGTTTGGTCTTGCCATGATATTTTGGATATTTGGTATACACTTTTGCTGCTTGGTTATCACAGTTAACCAACAATGAATCTGCAGCACTTCCAATAACACCTAAATAATCCAAAAATCTCTTAAGCCAAACACCTTCTTATACTGCTGCTGACAATGCCACGAACTCAACTTACATCGTGGACAAGGCTATACACTTTTGTTTCTTACGGCTCCAACATATGGTGCCATTATTCGGTAAGAAAACAAACCTAGAGGTAGATTTCCTTTCATTTAAATCTCCTCCCCAATCAATATCAGAATAGCCTTAGAGTTGCAGATCCTTTCCTTAATAACTCATCGTATAATCAGCAGTCCCTTTTAGATACCTCAGTATTCTTTTAACGGCTTTTCAATGTGCTTGACCTGAATTGGATTGGTATCTTCTCACCATTCCAACTGCAAAACATATGCCAGGTCTTGTACACCTCATAGCGTACATCAGGCTTCCAACAGCACTAGCATAAGGAACATACTTCATTTGTTCCTTCTCTTATAGAGTCCTTGGACACAGTCTATGGCTCAATCCTTCACCTTTTGTAATAGGAGTGTCTATGGGTTTACAATCTTGAAATCTTAATTCCAAGAATGTATGCAACATCACCCATGTCTTTTATATCAAAGTTGGAAGATAACAAATTCTTCACAGTATTAACATAACTCCATATTACTTCCGACAATTAGTATATTATCAACATATAATGATATGATCACAAATTGATCATTGGATCTTTTGATATATACACAATAATTCTCATTAATCATTGTAAAGTCATATGCCATTACAGCATTATGAAAAACGTATATCCCATTGTCTTGACGACTGCTTTAAGGCCATATATCGACCCCCAAAGTCGACATACATTCTCTTCTTGGCCTTTCACTATGAAACCAGCAGGTTGTTCCATATATAATTCTCCACTGAGGAAAAACAGTCTTTACATCCATTTGATGTAACTCAAGATCCATACTAACCACTATTATTGCGAACTATGCGAATCAAGGTAAATCTCACTACAGGAGAAAATGTATCTTCATAATCAATTCCTTCCTGTTGATTATACTCCTTCGCTACAAGGCAAGCCTTATGCCTTTCTATCGAGCCATCAGCCTTTTGCTTTATTTTGAGAACCCACTTGTTCCCAATAGCTTTGCGTCCTTTTAGAAGATCAACCGGTTGCTAAACATGGTTTGACTTCATTGACTCCATTTCCTCTTTCATTGCATAAATCCATTTTTCCTTACTAGGGCAATTTAGAGCCTCATTAATATTTCTTGGCTCATCCTCATCTTGTGGAGTAACCATAAAAGTTTCCCTTTCAATGTCAAAACGTCGACGGGGAATACTTTGGCAACTTGTTCGCCGTATGGGAGATTGTACACTTAGCACATCATTACCCATCATGCTCCCAGTTGGATTAGGTAATGATGATGTCGTCACATCGGGTGGTTGCAATTGAGAATGAGTTGAATTCAATTCATTACATCTCATATTACTCCCACTTGGACGAACTCCACTGACATCATTATTTTGATCCAAGGTTTCAAATAGGAGTAATCTTCCCCTATTTCGCCCTTCTTAGGAAATTCATTCACTAAGAATGTGACATCCCGTGATTCAAATTCACTTATACTCCCACTTTCCTACTCACCTATGAACACATACTCTTTCGAGTGTTCGGAGTATCTCATGAAAATACTCTTATTTCCTTTGGGACCCAATTTCCCAAATTTGTAAGAGGACTCATGTGTATAGGCAGCACAACCCCATGACTCAAGAAAACTTAAGTCCGGTTTTCTACCTGTCCATAACTTATATGGAGTGGAAGCAACTGATTTGGAAGGCATCCAGTTAAGTATATAGGCTGCAGCTAACAACGCATCACTCCAAAAGGTGATAGGTAAGTTAGCATGCGCCATCATGGACCTAACCATTTCAAAAGTAGGGTTTGTTTCTTCTCTCTCGCAACACCATTTTGTTGAGGAGTATACGGAATAGACAACCTGTCTTTCTATTCCTTTTTCATCACATAATTTTCTGAACTCATCAGATAAATATTCTCGACCTCGATCGGATCTCAATGCTTTTATCTTCTTGTCTAATTGATTTTCTACCAAGGTCATAAACCTTTTGAAACAACTTATTGCTTCGGATTTGTGAGAAATCAAATAGACATATCCGAATCGAGTATAATCATCAATAAAGGTGATGAAATAAACAGTCCCATGCCTTCCTCTCACATTCATTGAACCACAGACATCATAATAGATTAAATGCAGAGGAAATTCAGCTCTTTTATCTTTTCCAAATGGTTTCCTTGTCGTTTTCCCTACTAGGCAATGCTCATATATTGGCAAATCGACTTTTTCAATGTTGCCCAATAAGCCCTCTTTGGCTAGTCTTTTCATATGTTGTTGGCCCATATGACCAAGTCTAGCATGCCACCATATTCACATCATTATCATATAAAGTAGAATACGTGAAATGGGGAATAACATATTGACATCATCATAGTCAACATCTATTACAATGAAACCATCCAGAAAGTGACCACAACCATAGTAGTTTGTATTCAAATACAAATCTACACCTCTATTATGGAAGTTCATTTTAAAATCAAGCTCAACCAACACCAAAGACAGACACTTGAATTTCGACGAATCCCCGGAGCATATAGAACATCATGTAGGAACAAGGTGCGTGCACCACGCATGTTCGATTGGCAGGTGCCAATCCCTTTAACTTCAACTCTGAAGTTATTTCCCACATGGATCCACATAGTTCCAGTTGGTATCGTCGGAATTTCACGAAGGATCCTCTATCCTTCCTTACATGGTCTGTCGTTCCTGAATGTACTGATCCACAAAGGATTGGATTCAGCCAATAATGCAGAACTCGACACATAAGCAAAGTTCTCAAATGTACAAGAGGTGTCTACTTTCTTTAGCTCACGACAGTCGCGAGCATAGTGACCTCTCTTGTCACAATTGTAACACCTCACCCTTGACATTTTCTGCACTTGAGGACGTTTTCCTCTCTTGTGTTGGTTAACTCTTGATTTCTTGCAATAAGGACTTGATCCTTTGCATGTGCACATATTGAACGAATCAATACGCTTGCGCTTAGAGCACAAAGCCCTTTCTGAGCTAGAACCAGCATTGCTAATATCTATTATCGACTCAAATGCCGATAGGTAGTCCTCTACTAGCTCAAGGTGGCGCACAGCATCCTCAAGATCTTCCATAATATGGTCAAGAGCTTCTAGTGCTTCTTGCTTTTCCAGCACATATTGAATCTTCATATTCAATATTTTACAATTGTTGCCGTTCATATCAGCAATCACGTTCTTAGTTTTGAAACCATCGGATCCGAACACATCGACATACATGCACGAATAATTAATGCCTATCATTTATGCATCCCTATTTGCATAGACCCATCATATTAATAAATAATTTCAAGTAAGGTTTCAGAATCAAAAGGTCACTACGTTTCCAATCATCCTCCAAAAATCCTAACTTAAAACTATCATTAATATGATTGTCATATGCAAAATCAATTCTATGAAGTTACAAAAACTTCTATTACTACCAACAGCTAATTACCCACAGCAACCAGCAATAACAGAAAGCAAATAAAATCTTAACATCAAATAAAATAACAATGCTTTCATATGATACAACTAATATATCGGTTGCTACATCAACAACAATCAGGTAGTAAACATTACATTATTAATCAAAGAAATAATTAGGGAATGTCCCTTCTAATCTATCAGTCAAAACATCTGAGAAAACTGAAGGCACATTTGCCAACCATGGAAAAACTTTTGGAGAGCATTCATGTCGCCACCAAGGCGCATTCACCCTACGCCATGTGGCGCTCATTCTAAGGGTTGAAGTTTTGGCCAACTCAATCCTATAGTACTCTCTTACAAAAGCTTCCACTAGCTCCTTATAGCTCGGGACCACGTTGACCTCCCATAATCGATCTAACACTGCTTGCCATTCAGGTGGAAGAGTGTTCATCATAGCCGGCACCTTCTCAAAATCCGGCATTAGATAACCATTCCAGATGATTTCCTGTATCATCTTATTGACCTTGACCACATGTGATACTAAATCACCGTCATGCCACCGATAATCAGCTAATTCTTTCATCAGCCTTTTAAGTCTTGCATTTCCCTCGTCCGTTCTCGGGATTGCAGGTATCCGTGCATGACGCATCATAGTTCCTGCAATAAATGCAGAACTAAAAATGGATCACTTATAATCCATAATGCACATACGGGAAAATACATAATTTTCAAAAAAAATTTATGCAACAAATGCAGAATAAAAAAAAAAATGGATTACATATAAGCCACATAGGCATACATGAAAAAGGACCAAATGCCTTTTTTTTTTTTTTTTTTTTTTTTTTTTTTTTTTTTTTTTTCGGGTCAACGGTCAACGGTCGTCAGTCAACGGTCAGCGGTCAACGGGTTGGGTCAACGGGCGGGCGGGTCGTCGGACCGGGCGGACCGGTCGAGCCGGTCGGACCGGTTGCGCCGGTCTGGCCGGTTCGGGCGAACCGTCGGCACGTGCCGAGCACGTGCGCGGGCTGACGTCACGCGGACATCGGCCCGCACGTGCCACGCGCGTGCGGGCGTCCTCGGGTTCGGGTCGCCGGCCGGTTACCGCCCGGCCAACCGGCGTCGGCGATGACGTCATCGGTGACGTCATCCGAGCGGTTACCGACCGTTGGATGACGCCACGATGACGTCATCAAATGACGCGTCGCACGTGTCGGTTCGCGGACCGGCGCGTGCCGTTTGGCCGGTCGCCGGCGCGCACGTGCCGGTTCGTCGCCGGCGCGTGTGGCGCACGCGCTGGCCATAGCCAGCGCTTCGGGTGCGTCGCGCCCACGCGCAGCGCCTCCCGGCCGCGCGTGTGGGCGCGTTTGGTGTCGTCCGGCGGCGGTCGACCACTCCCCGGACTCGTCTCGACGTCGCCTTTCACCCAGTTCTTTCAGATTTCGATTTCGACATACGCAAACACAGAAAAAACGACGTACAGTGCTCGGGTGTCGGGATTTCACGCCCGATCCGTACGGCCGAACGTTTTTGCGAAAATTCAATCAAAAAACATCAAAACCAGATCGGGAAAACGTGAACTAGGGCTCTGATACCAATGTTGGGAATGACGGATCCCCGAAAACCGGATTCGACACCGAATCAAACCCCTAAATCAATGCGGAAGACGAAGCCAGGGAATTACACGTATCACCGATCGTAAAGCACACCACGGATTCGAGCGTACCTTGTTAGCGACAGATTAGACACCGACGCCGAAGAAGAGGAAGAAATTCTGATCGATTCGATCTGATTGGCCTTGAAGGGAGTTGTGCGTCGCCGTGAGCGTTTTGAGAGAAAGAGAGCGCGGGAAAAAAGAAACGTACGTTGATTGTGTTTCCAACCGATGCCATCTCTCTCTCTCTCCTCCCTTTTATACCTACCCCCATCCACGGGCCCTATTCCCGTGGGCCGGGCCTTTTGGGCCCAACTTGGGCAGACGGGCCTTAAGCCCAATTTACCAATTAAATCCATCAGTCGGGGAAGAAGACAATCCTGACCATGAACCTGGCTGTTCTCGTTCTGCAGCACACGAAAATGAATCATGCAATGCTTCTGATGAAGATGGAGGAAAGGAAAATGTCATGTCTCTGGAGTCGGGCTCTCGTTTGTCTGCAGATGAATCTAGTTCTGATGGCGAGAAAGGTAATTCTCTTCCCCGAGTCAAGAGGATGAGGAAAAATGGAGTTGTTCAGGACTCTGATGATGAAGATTAGCTATGCTCTGTCAGAAAAATACTGGGTATAGAATGGAACATCTTTGGTGGATCATTTTGTATGAAGTAGCCGATAGAGAGAGAAACGGAAGGTAAAATTATCAACTTGACTCAAATTATATGTTAATAATTTCTTAACACTTCAACAAGTCAATCTTGAGCTATGTTGGAGATCAAATTTTGCTTAGTATCAATATGGAGTCAAGCCTTTCTACCATTCTCAACTTGAGGTTTTTATCCATTCATTCATAGATATAGATACAGAAGATGCATATGACATGTCACATATGACCACATAAGCCTCTTTTGCAATAATTACACTTTACCACAACCGATTCGGTTCATTCACAATAGAGAACATTACAATTTACTGCATTATAATACCAACGGAGTAACCTATGCTTGCACGGTTGAAATCTTCTTTAAATGAGATCAAACATTAATTTTTTTAATTCGTTTGGAAATGGTTGGGTACATATACACTTTTCGGCACCTTTTTCTTCAACTATTAATTCTCTAGATTATGTAACTATACAATCACATGAAGGAGTGAAATTGAGTCAAGCTACTCAGTAGTAACTCGGGCTTGATTTCATGATTACCTGAGTTCCACTGATATGATTTCCAGTCAAGTGAGCTTATTCCAACATCTTGTTATGTCAAGCTCAAGCTCCCTATACTTGGGTCAATAGGTTCGTGGATCTAATCAAATTTCCGGTATTCTTTTTAAAATATATGTTATTAGCAAAAGAAATAGACACATATATCTTCAAAATTACATAAGATAACGGGATGATTGGGCTTGATTTATATTGCTTGATATAATAGCGCCAGGCTGAGTGCAACTTTTTTTTATTGGTTTATGCTTTTTATCAATATCTTTTGCCAACTTTTTTAGGTAATACTACTCTTTTAAATATTTTAATTTTACATTTGGTAGATTTTTTGTTTAACATTTAAATTATTCATAATAATATAGTTAATTTATTAATTTCATACGAACTTTTTTACGTGGTAGTGCTTAATTTTAGGTTTACTTTTGAATAGCTTTCTGTTTGATATCTATTTTTTACTAATTATGTGATGAATTTATTTAACTTTCTAAAATTTAATTTAGTAAAAGATTTTTAATTTGATATTTTTAAAATGAAGCGTTGTTCATTTTTCTATTTTCCCATTTAATATTATTTTGCTCTTTTCCTAGGCTTTTATTGGCCACATTGTGTTGCACCCTAGACATATTGCCAAGTAGCAAAATTGAGTGAAAAACCCATGAACCTTCAAAATATTATTTTCTTATAGATAGATGGATAATGTCTCATATTTGATGGTGTACAATGCAGTTTGTTATTCTTTTCTTACAAAAGAAACTAAAGTTTGTAACTTAAGAATTAAAAAGAAACTGTCTATGAATTCGTATCTTTGCATTAAATAGTACACCTGGAAAAGACAAAATTATTCCCACCAATATCCAATGTTCAATAATCGTTAATATGTACTTAGAAGTTGAAAGATCTTTACTTGGTAATATTAACTCCAAATATTTAGTTAGTCATAAAAATAGCCGCTATTGCATAATCAATCTAGTCCTTCTAAGTGTATAGTGATTCGATAGGAGAACTTGTTTCGACGTAGGATAATAACCTCATGGCTTGGTCTTAGTCAAATATCGAAGAATAGAATGTGATACGATGACATGAAATGCAATATCAACAATTTGATTTTGGAAACTTCTGTATTCTTGTGTTGTTGCTGGTGCTCAACAAATTGAAATTGGTATCCTTAATTTTCAACATGGTTGTCTCAATCTAGGGCACTTTTGTTTTGTCAACATTATGCTTGTAAAATTTATTACAATAATTGTAGCCAAACAGATAATTTATGACTTTTGTGATAATTTGTGTTTATTAATATTCACATAAAGAAAAAGTAATTTACAAACCGAACCCAATAAGGAATGTTGTTACAATTAGGTTCAGTATTCAATTTAGTAATAAAAGGAAAGTGACATTAGTAACAATTACCATTCACTCGGTTATACATAGATTGTTGACCCATAAAGCAAAAATTAACTGCAGATTGAATTATTTACTAAAAGGTAAATTACTTCCTCTTAGGTTATGTTACTATGAAGATGAGTTTCTCTTATATGATATGGATAACTACCTATGATTGTCGCAATCTCAATTACACCTATAGTTAGTAAAATATGTTTATGAATGGAAAATTCGCCACGAAATTCGTAACAAGAAATCCTAGCTTGGTAATTAACCGATACCATAGTAAATTACCTTAAAGGTTCTCTTCCAACCAACCGACATTGTTTGCAATCTCCATTCTATCAAGAATTACTGCATCTAACAACATACAGAGATATTTACAAGACTCTTGAAGCTTCAAGAAGGCTAAGAAACATACCTCCTCAAACTTCAGAGGCTAAGTTGTTCCACGTGAGATTCCAACTCATTGAGATAGCGGCCCACGTGTTTTGTCTCCAAGTGGCGATGATGTGTCATGAATGGCACCTCTTCATGATTGTCTACGGATTACCCGTGATTCGGTCAAATGTGCTCATCCATGTGATATGCTACTAATATTACTATCTAAGCATCTATGAACAAATAATAATCTTTGGTTACTCTCTAGTAGAACAATATTGTGTTTTGTATTCATTGCAAAAACATTTCCTACTCTTACCATTCCACTTGTAATATACAAGAAAATAACTACTGTTTATAATTGATTAACCTTATTGATGAGTGTGAATTTAGATACATCACAAGTTTGCTCAAACTCTAATACGGAGCTAATTGTAGTGCATATATGTAGTTAAATTTAGAAAATCTATGGTTCTTATAGAATCTAATAACACCAGCCATGTATCACATCATCACATAGAACATAAATAAGAATAATAATGACAAATATGTAGTCCAAAATCCTCAAAATTCATCTCGCAATCAAGTAAAATCAAACTTAACAGTGATTTTGGTCTCACAAACAAATCACAAGAAAGAGCGGTTGCTTCTTTCCCATCATCTTTCTCTAAGGATGGAGATTGAGAGATTTCACGTTCTTCTTTCTTTCCCATTTGCCAGTTTGCTCTTCCTTTTCCTTTTATTTATTTATTTATTTATTTTTATTTTGGATTTCTTGCAATTCTCGCCACTTGAGGGCTTTAAAAGCAAAATCATATTATGAGAATGCTAGTACTTAGTCTTTTAAAATAGAATATGCATGGAGTCATTGACGGGAATAAAATATAGTAAGTCGCCTCCTACATATGGAGGTTTTTCATTACTTCGAGTGGGGTCCAAACTCTGGTTGCTCCACCACATCTGACTTTACACCTAGGACACCTAGCTATATGATCAACGCATTCAACCAAGTACCATCACATATGTGAGTTTGGATTATGAAAAGCCAATAAAAACATGAAAATATAAAGCTACTCACTTCTGAGTTGGATCATTGGCTTTTGGTTCTTTATCTTCCTGCCATCCTTGATTTTGCATCTCTTCCTCCATGAACTGCAATTTCCTCTTTATTTTCTTTGCAGAGCTGATTCCAATGTATCAAGATGTTAGATCAAATCATATGCTTCCTTGTCTATAGGAAGGCCTTTTACTTTTGTTGAATAACTAAAACATAAGTTCCATGTCTCACTCTATCTTTTTTGGGCTCCAGTTTTTTGATGGGTGGCATGGTGTTCTAACAATGCCTTCAGGTGTGTATTTCGATCATCTTGTATATCATTTTCTGGAGCCCTAATCTCCCAAGATATGATGTAAAGTTATATTAGACAAATTAGAAGGATGCTATTGGAATATGATGTAGAGGTACTGTTATCCTTGTTCCCTCCTACATCTGTAATTTGCTGATGTTGGTTACTCACTAATTACCGTATCGATTGAGTTAACTTGTTTTAGGTGCTTATTAGATCCAAAAGTTATCGATTTACATTTATTGGCACATTTTTTTGGGATGCACGAAGCTTGGCAAATTACTTGTAGTCCAAGAACGGAGGATGGTCTGTTGCATATAAATCATTTTGTTTAATTGTCATGAAGTGTGAGTGCTGCTTGTTTTTTACTCTCCTATAGATTCTTGTTATGCTTGATTTGTTTGATGCAGTCTTGCATCACATGTGCTGGATGAGTACATGTCCACTTGCTTGAGACTGAATGTTTCCTGTATTGTTATAATGGTCTTCGTGCCGCAGCACATTTTCATATCAATATGACTTAAATTAATCGAAACCAATTCGTTTATTTATTACATAATTGAGCTAAGCAAAGTCCAGATCCTTTCCGTGAAGCCAGACCAGAGCATGTCAATTATTAGGTAACAGCCAATAAATAGTGATGGATATTTCTAAAATTTTCCAGAATGGTGGTTCAATTTTCATTTTCAGACTGTTTGGTTACCTGATTTGAAATTATCCGTATGTTATCAAGAAGCATGTGTCTAGGCTAAAGGAGTTTTTAGATTATTTTACTTATATGGATGGTAAGGTTGCATCTTGTCTTGTTGATTCACGGTCGCCACTGATCAAAATCAGTAGAGATATTCTGGTATGTGGTGCTTCCATGTTTCTCGTTTGAAAATAGCATGCTTTTTCTATCTTGAGAAAGCAGGAGAGATTTTTCATGAAATTTGTTTGAAGATCATTTTCTGAGAAGGAAAGATGTGTCATAAATATGGATCAAGATCATAAGGACCTTAAGAACTGACACTATTTTCTCAAGAAATTTTGTCAGGCTGACCTGAGCAATGGTTGATGATGATAATATTTTCTCAACTTTAATTTGTAGATTCTCAAAATATTCAGCAACTAATTGATAGACAACCTGCCTCTGGGTCTCATAGCAAATTCATAATTTTTTTTTTGGATAAGCTATGCATTGTTTTCCAAAAATGAGGTGGAAGTGCTCAAATTATATGCTTCTCGTTGCACGATTATAGGTTTTTAGTTATTCATAGAGCCATGTTTAGACAAGTAGATATATTGCAGCAACAAATGCCATTTTTGATCTCATCTTGGTAGATAAACAATCTAATGACAGTCTACACCTCCAGGATTCGTCAACCCAAGCCAATTTCAGCCAGCAAGCTGAGCCGTTCAGCTGCATGGTTGGAACTCTCTGCCAAGAGCTGATTGGTTTGCTCCAGAGATGCTTTTATCAGCAGGTGTTTGCTTTTGAAATAATCCTCCTTGGTTTTTTTGAAAGATATCTACTTTCCTTTCCGGTTCATTTGTCCTTAACTGCACTTTTAACTAAAATTGGATTGCAGTGTTGAGGCAGAAGTAAAAGAGTCATGTACTCTGGACTTGTAAAGTCCCACTGGACCGATCAATTGCTAGGCCGGTCCTTGATTTTCTCTTGCGTCATTGCCTACATTTTCATAAAGAGGTACCAGTGTCTAATTTTTCTTGGAACGTGAAATTTTCTGAAATTATTATGGGCCTGAGTATAGTGCTGAAAGTCTCAGAGTCAAACCTATTGAATTGACCTCCTTTATTAAGTTTCATGATTCTTTTCAATCTTTGGCCTGCATGATCTGTTGAAAATGCGCTAATGCATGTCCTTTCTAGAAGTAGCTTTTAGTTTGCAGAGATTTATAAGTTGCTTGAGAAAATTTTCTAGGAGTTTAGCAATATATATTGCCTTGAACATATTATACTACAGAAGTGGCATCAAGATTTGTTGTTTGGCCTTTCCTGTGAAGCTTGATTTCGCCATTTGTGTTGGGTTGATTCTATAGCTGATAAAACTGCGCCTATTAGTTTTGATAACAATGGTGCATAGCACAATTTGTGGAGTTCCTATCTAATTGGAATTCGTACCTACTTGAACCTTGATTTTATTATGGTGCCTATGACTGTTTTATGTTCCTCATGACATAGTTGGCGGAGGCATTACCAGCAATTTTTTATGCTCTAAATGGATGATTTTACAGAATCTATCATGTAATGATCTAAAAATCTTTCGAGACAACGTATCTTGACTTCAAAAGCTTTATTCAACATTTGAAGAGCATCTCTTCCCTTTCCAATATAATGCATCTATTTTTGTTTAAATTCTTAAGCAGTTATTCTCACCATGCAATATTAGTAATTCTTGTTGAACTCGTATCTTTTTTATGTGAGATTCTTGCTAATATGTGATGATGGTTTTATTAGTGATGGGCTTAAGGCCCGTCCGCCCATGTTGGGCCTAAATGTAACACCCCGAACCCTTCGCAGGTCGTTAACAGTGCCGATATTACATCTTTTACCATCTCTATCTCTTATGCTAAATTAAGCCTTGCCAGATTACAGACATTTTTTTTTTTAAAGCCGTCCCATGCGCGACTCATAGCGGAAGCAAATTAAACATCACCATCTATCCCCCTACCAATCCATGATACAAATACACACCAACTAACAGCACGATTTTATAAATAACGTTGACGCTTTGCTTACATACATACATGTAGCGAGATGGGGTTTCCTTCGGGTCGGTACAAAAACAGAAAGGTTAGGACTCTGCCATGTCCTACCTAAAATCTCAAAAAGGAACTCCGACCCCTAATATCACATGAACACAAAGCCCTCCCATCACTAGCGTCAACTATCTACATCGAAAAGTGATCTAGCTCCTACTCCTCGCGCGCGGTCTTATACCCAACCCGGTGCGTCAGGTGGTGGCGGCGGCAGCATCCCTCGCATCGCTCCATCCCGTCGAACATGCACAGACAAAAACTCTTGTATGACAGGGCCATCAGCCAGGCCGATATCATACATGACTAAGCATCGTACTCGGATAAAAGTCAATCCGGGCACCGAGGGACAATCTATCTCTGTAAACTCCACCTCGACATCAGACGGAATACCGTAAAATACCCCACGCGAAACAGCAGGTAGCGGCATAGTGCTAATCTGAAATGTTATCCCCAAAAGGGGTGAGTATAACCACTCAGCAGATAGGGAAATCCAATAACAACTCAGTGCACCATGCATACCATCATACAATACAATCATCGCTTACCTTTTTGATGTCAGGCGTATTCATGCATCATCATAGCATATATATCATCATCATGGCATCTCATATATTATTATCATCACATCATCATTAACCATGCATCACCATGCATATCACATCATCATTAGCCATGCATCACCATGCATATCACATCATCATTAACCATGCATCACCATGCATATCACATCCCCATATCATCATCATTAACCATGCATCACCATGCATATCACATCATCATTAGCCATGCATCATCATGCATATCACATCCTCATATCATCATCATTAATCATGCATCACCATGCATATTACATCCTCATATCATCATCATTAACCATGCATATCACATCATCATTAGATCAATTTCCACTTTTACTTATCAATTGATCCCACATTATCTTTTCTCAAATCATCAAATTCACCATCATCATCATCCCTTCGGGCAGAAACCTCCGACAGGGATCCCAGTATCCCTGCCATCTCATGGCCACTGGGCTTCCGGCCCTCCACATTCCGGGTATCTCGCATCTCAACTAGCATCACGAGGCATTCCCTTCGGCGTAAAACCTCCGACGGGGCTTCCGGCCTTTACCCTTCTAGCCGGGGATCTCGCACCCCAATCCCGGCATCGCGAGTCACTCCCTTCGGGCGAAACCTCGACGGGGCTTCCGGCCCCCACATTCCGGGCATCCCGAAACTCCCGGGGAATCTCTGGAATTATGCCACTTGGCCACCAGACATCATCCTCCGCCACAACCTCTTACTCACATACCACTTTCCACTTTTTATCATCATTTTCATCTTTATTATTTCATGGCATATGATTTACATACATGCATCACAATTCATGATCATTCATACAGCAATGCCATATAACAATGCATCACTATTCATGTACATTCATACACCCATGTCATATAACAATGCATCATAACTCAATAGAACTCATGGCCAATAAAATAATCCACTTTTATTTTATTATTATTTTATTATTATATTTATTTATTTTCATAAATAAATATTATATTTAATATTTATGATTTTCCAAAAATCATAATATTCAATCAATCATTAAACAAACAATTAGAATCACAATTTCACATAAACTTCATGGCTAATTTGCATTTCACATAATTTCCCAAATTTCCACAAAATACACACAACATTCGGATCATAGCCAGATTGCACAGTTTTCGAATTAATTCAATTAAAATACTCATATGACCTCCGAAAATTCCCAAATTTTACAGGGTGATAGCCAACACATTTTCGTGCATTTTTCATGAAGAACTCTAAGCCAAATTATTTTTATATTAATTTATACAACTCCATGAAGCTTCTGGAACCTCTACCGTTTCGTCCAGAACGTATATCACCGAAAAACTTAGTTTTGACCCATCAAATCTCTTTCGTTTCTTATGAAATTTGAGTATGTTATGTATCAATGTGTCCTTTACAAGTTTCATGCAGAGATCTAGGTTAAATAACCAAAGTATGATCCTCTTTTAAGTCCTTGAAGTCTCGGGTATCTCGGTATACTTCAACAGAACCAAACGTCTCAAAGATCTAGCCGATTAACTAGGCTATACTCATTTGTTTCTCCTCAAATTTGAGTATGTTGTAGTTTAGGATGCTATCTACAACTTCCATGAAGACAAAAAAGTGAGATTTCCAACAGAAATCAACATGCAACCAAGAAATCATCAAGAGGTCAGTGAAGATTTCGCAAATCTAAAACCTCCGTATAACAAAGCATTTGACCCCTCATATCACCTTCTTTTTCCATGAAATTCGAGTATGTCATACTAAAAGATGTTAGCTTCAACTTTCATGAAGACACCGAAGCCAAAATCACACTCCAAATACACATGCAAGCTCGAATAAGAAACTGTCTACCACAAACCGAACGGAAACAGCCACATAACATGAACACATTCAACCCTTGCTTTGGTATTTCGCCTAAATCACCCCTAAAACCTAACATGCAACCTTCAAAACAACATGCAAGAGAAGTCATGGACCCCCACTTGCCTCCAAGATGAACGAACAGCGACGAACAACGGCGTACGGCGGCGTAGGACGGTCGGACAAGGCGGCAACGGCGAGACACGGCGGCTCCTCCCTCTCGGCTCCGCCTCCTCTCTCTCGGCCTCACCTCTCTCTCTCGAATTCTCTCCCTCACTCTCTCCTTTCTCAGCCAAATGAAGAAAACCGGTCACCCTCTCTCTCCTCATCCCTTTTATACTCCCCTTAGGCTCATCATATCTAATTAAAGACATTTGACACATAAGGGCCCGTGGATGGGGGAACGTATAAAAGGGATGAGAGAGAGAGAGGACGCACCTTTTGGGTGCATTAACGCACGTACGTCTCTTTCTATCTCTCCTCTCTCCCTCCAAAAAGAAAATGAGCGCTCAAGGCGACGTCGTCTTTCCTTCAAGGCCAATCGACGTCATCGGATCGAACGGGATCAGAATTTCTTCCTCGATTTTCAGCATTGGTGTTTAATTTGTGGCTAACAAGGTACGCTCGAATCCGTGGTGTGCTTTAGGATCGGTGATATGTGATTTTCCCGGGCTTCGTTTCCGCATTCGTTTTAGGGGTTCGATTTAGTGTCGAATCTAGTTTTCGGGGATCCGTTATTCCCAACATTGGTATCAGAGCCCTAGTTCATGTTTTTCCCGACTTGTTTGATGTTTTTTAATTGATTTTTTCGCGAAAATTTTCGGCCTTACGGATCGGGGCGAGAAATCCCGACACCCGAGCGCTGTTCGGCCATTTTTCTGAGTTTTCGTAAGTCGAAATCGAATTCTGATGGCATAGGGAGAAATTGGTTGTCGAGACGAGTCCGGCGACATGTCGTGTGCCACCGGGAGACGCTGCACGCACCCACACGCCCGGCCAGAAGGCGCTGCGCGTGGGCGCGACGCGCATGGAAGCACTGGCTCGCCTAGCGCGTGGGTCACACGCGCCGGTGGTGAACCGGCACGTGCGCGCCGGCGGCCGGCGAACCGGCGCGTGCTGACGTCACCGTGACGTCACGGTAACCGCCGGGATGACGTCATCGCTGACGATCGTTGGCCGGCCGGTGACCTGACCTGACCCGACTTGCGCGGAAGCCAGGCGTGTGCCGCGCACGCGCCGGCTGATGTCTGCGTGACGTCAGCCCGCGCATGCTCGCGGCACGTGCTAGTCGGTTCGTCCGACTCGGCCCGGCCGGCCCGACCAGTCCAATCGGTCCGACCCGCATGCCCATCGACCCGACCCGTTGACCAATTGACCGTTGACCGACCGTTGACCGTTGACTTTGACCGTTGATCGTTGACCAAAAAAAAAAGAAATTTGTTTCTTTTTCAATTATATTTTGTGTGGGTTATATGTAATCCATTATTTATTCTTCATTTGTTGCATGAATCATGAAAAATTATGTATTTTCTCTTATGTACATTATGGATTATAAGTGATCCAATTATAGTTCTGCATTTGTTGCAGGAACTATGATGCGTTATGCACGGATACCTGCAATTCCGAGAACGGACGAGGGAAATGCAAGACTTAAAAGGCTAATGTCAGATTTAGCTAATTATCGGTGGCATGACGGTGATTTAGTATCACATGTGGTCAGGGTCAATCAGATGATATATGAAATCATTTGGAATGGTTATCTTATGCCGGATTTTGAGAAGGTGTTGGCTTTGATGAACACTTTTCCACTTGAATGGCAAGCAGTGTTAGATCGGCTATGGGAGGTCAACGTGGTCCCGGGTTATAGGAGGCTAGTGGAAGCTTTTGTAAGAGAGTACTATATGATTGAGTTAGCAAAAACTTCAACCCTTAAATTGAGCGCCACATGGCGCAGAGTGAATGTGCCTTGGTGGCGACATGACAGCTCTCCAAAAGTTTTTCCATGGTTGGCAAATGTGCCTTCAAATTTCTCAGATATTTTGACTGATAGATTAGAAGAGACATTCCCTAATTATTTTTTAGATTAGTTTGGGATGTTTTTGAATGTGAATATCTCTTTCTATGTTGCTATTTCTTCTTTGTATATATTACTTAGTGTAATGGATAGTTGTATTATGTGAAAGCATTGTTATTCTATTAGATGTTAGTTATTATTTGCTTTCTGTTATTGCTGGTTGCTGTGGGTAGTAATAGAAGTTTTTGTAACTTTATAGAATTTATTTGCATGAGACAATTATATTAATAATAATTTTGAGTTAGGATTTTTGGAGGATGATTGGAAACATAGTGACCTTTTGATTCTGAAGCCTTACTTGAAATTATTCATTAATATGATGGGTCTGTGCAAATAGGGATGCATAAATGATAGACATTAATTATTCGTGCATGTATGTCTGATATGCTCAGACCGATGGTTTCAGCAACTAAGAACGTTATTGCTGATATGAATGGCAACAATTGTGAAATATTGAATATGAAGATTCAATATGTGCTGGAAAAGTAAGAAGCATTAGAAGCTCTTGACCATATTATGGAAGATCTTGAGGATGTTGTGCGCCACCTTGAGCTAGCTGAGGATCGCCTAACGGCATTTGAGCCGAAAATAGATATTTCCAATGCTGGTTCTAGCTCAGAAAGGGCTTTGAGCTCTAAGCGCAAGCGTATTGATTTGTTCAATATGTGGGAATGCAAAGGATCAAGTCATTGTTGCAAGAAATCAAGAGTTAACCAACATAAGAGAGGAAAACATCCTCAAGTGAAGAAAATGTCAAGGGTGAGGTGTTACAATTGTGACAAAAATGGTCACTATGCTTGCGATTGTCGTGAGCCAAAGAAGGTAAACACCTCTTGCACATTTGAGAACTTTGCTTATGTGTCGAGTTCTGCATTATTGGCTGAATCCAATCCTTTGTGGACTGTAGATTCAGGAGCGACAGACCATGTAGCAAAGGATAGAGGATCCTTCGTGGAATTCCGACGAGTACCAACTGGAACTAAGTGGATCTATGTAAGAAATAACTCCAGAGATAAAGTTAAATGGATTGGCACCTGCCAATTGAACATGCGTGGTGTACGCAACTTGTTCCTACATGATGATCTATATACTTCGGAGATTCGTCGAAATTTAAGTGTTTGTTTTGGTGTTGGTTAAGCTTGGTTTTAGTGTGAACTTCCATAATAGAGGTGTAGATTTGTATTTGGATACAAACTACTATGGTTGTGGTCACTTTCTAGATGGTTTCATTGTACTATATGTTGACTGTAGTGATGTCAATATTTATTATTCCCTTGTTTCACGTCTTCTACTTAATATGATAATGATGTGATTATGTGGCATGCTAGACTTGGTCATATTGGCCAACAACATATGAATAGACTAGCCAAATAGGGCTTGTTGAGCAACATTGAAAAAGTCGATTTGCCCAGATGTGAGCATTGCCTAGTAGGGAAAACGAAAAGGAAACCATTTGGAAAAGGTAAAAGAGTTGAATTTCCTCTGCATTTAATCCATTCTGACGTCTGTGATTTAAAGACTGTGAGAAGAAGGCTTGGGACTGTTTATTTCATCACTTTTATAGATGATTATACTCGATTCGGATATGTCTATTTGATTTATCATTAATCTGAAGCATCAAGTTGTTTCAAAAGGTTTATGAACCTGGTAGAAAATCAATTAGACAAGAAAATAAAAGCATTAAGATCCGATCGAGGTCGAGAATATTTATCTGATGAGTTCAGAAAATTATGTGATGAAAAAGGAATAGAAAGACAGTTGTCTATTCCATACAATCCTCAACAAAATGCTGTTGCGGAGAGAGGAAACAGAACTCTACTGGAAATGGTTAGGTCCATGATGGCGCATGCTAACTTACCTATCACTTTTTGTAGTGATGCGTTGTTAACTGCTGCCTATATACTTAACCGGGTGCCTTCCAAATAAGTAACTTCCACTCCATATGAGTTATGGACAATAGAAAACCGGACTTAAGTTTTCTTAAGCCATGGGGTTGTGCTGCCTATATTCATGAGTCCTCTCACAAATTTGGGAAATTTGGATCCCAGAGAAAAGAAGAGTATTTTCATAAGATACTTAGAACACTCGAAAGGGTATGTGTTCATAGGTGAGCAGGAAAGTGGGAGTATAACTGAATTTGAATCACGTGATGTCACATTCTTAGAGGATGAATTTCCTAAGAATGGCGAAATATGGAAAGATAACTCCCTATTTGAAACCTTGGATCAAGATAATGATATTAGTGGAGTTCATTCAAGTGGGAGTAATATGAGAAGTGATGAATTGAATTCAACTCATTCTCAATTGTAACCGCATGATGAGATGACGTCATCATTATCTAATCCTAGTGGGAGCATAATGGGAAATGATGTGCTAAGGGTATAATCTCCCATATAGCGAACAAGTTGCCAAAGTATTCCCCGTCGACGTTTTGACATTGAAAGGGAAACTTTTATAGTTGCTCCACGAGATGAGGATGAGCCAAGAAATATTAATGAGGCTCTAAATTGCCATAATAAGGAAAAATGGATTCATACAATGAAAGAGGAAATGGAGTCAATAAAGTCAAACCATGTTTGGGAACTGGTTGATCTTCCAAAAGGACACAAAGCTATTGGGAACAAGTGGGTTCTCAAAATAAAGCGAAAAGCTGATGGCTCGATAGAAAGGTATAAGGCTCGCTTTGTGGCGAAGGGGTATAATCAACAGGAAGGAATTGATTATGAAGAACCATTTTCTCCTGTAGTGAGATTTACCTCGATTCGTATTATTCTGGCAATAATGGTTAGTATGGATCTTGAGTTACATCAAATGGATGTAAAGACTGCTTTCCTCAATGGATGATTAGAGGAAGAAATATATATGGAATAACCTGTTGGTTTCATAGTAAAAGGCCAAGAAGAAAAAGTATGTTGACTTTTGAGATCGATATATGGCCTCAAGCAGTCGTCAAGACAATGGTATATACGTTTTTCATAATGCCATAATGGTATATGATTTTACAATGATTGACGAGGATCATTGTGTATGTATCAAAAGATCCAATGATCAATTTGTGATCATATCATTATATGTTGATGATATACTAATTGTTGGAAGTAATATGGAGTTGGTTAATACTGTGAAGAATTGGTTATCTTCCAACTTTAAGATGAAGGACATGGGTGATGTTGCATACATTCTTGGAGTTAAGATTTCAAGATTGTAAACCCATAGACACTCCTATTGCAAAAGGTGAAGGATTGAGCCATAGACTGTGTCCAAGGACTCCACAAGAGAAGGAACAAATGAAACATGTTCCTTATGCTAGTGCTGTTGAAAGCTTTATGTACACTATGATGTATACAAGACCTGACATATGTTTTGTAGTTGGAATGGTGAGAAGATACCAATCCAATACAAGTTAAACACTTTGGAAAGCCGTTAAGAGAATACTAAGGTATCTAAAGGGGACTGCTGATTATACGCTGAGTTATTAAGGAAATGATCTGCTACTCAAGGGCTATTCTGATGTTGTTTATGGAGGAGATTTAGATGAAAGGAAATCTACCTCTGGCTTTGTTTTTTTACCGAATAATGGCACCATATGTTGGAGCAGTAAAAAACAAAAGTGTATAGCCTTGTCCACGATAGAAGTTGTGTTCGTGGCATTATCAGCAGCAGTATAAGAAGGTGTTTGGCTTAAGAGATTTTTTGGATCATTTAGGTGTTATTGGAAGTGCTGCAAATTAATTGTTGGTTAATTGTAATAGCCAAGCAGCAAAAGCGTACACCAAAGATCCAAAATATCATGACAAGATCAAACATATAGATACCAAGTATAATTTTGTCAAGGATATGATTGCATGAAAATGTGTGAACTTAGAGTACATACTACGCATAGAATGGTAGCAGATCCTATGAGAAAGCCGATACCTAGAGATGTGTTTTTGTGGCCATATGAAATCTCTAGGATTGCGTAGAGGCTGATGTATTGAATATTGTAATTTCCCTAAGTGTTCACATTTGATGAATTTATGTTTTCATCATTAATGCCTATGAATCTTTATTTGATCTTTATGCATCTTAATGCTCAGTGCATTACTTTAAGTTGAGAAAGTATGTTGGACAGATATAAGATTAGCCCGCTCACACGGATAATCGCCTCTATTTACTGTGTGATAAATAGAGATGAGACTGTTTTTAAACTTATTATCTAGGTGATAATCGAGAGCTCAAGCTTAAAATACGTATGTCGCCTTAACTGGGTGTTAAGATGAGGACATAATACTTACTATGTCTGAAAGTAAAATAACCCACATATTTTACTTTATTTGTCTATGATGCCAGATGTGAGTTCTGATGAATTTTGTGAATGAGTAGATACGTGAACTCAAGTTAGACATTGGGTATGTCTGAACTGTCATCTGTACGGTATTGAAGGTGTAGACATACGCTCCATGGGAAATGAGTTAATACCGTAATACGTATTTCATACTACGTATGCATGAGACGACCAATAAGAGTGTCAAAAAGTTTGATCTCAACTTTTATGTCGTGTGAGACTCTTGAGGAAAAGAGTTCCTCAATTTTTAGTCCCCTCATGACTCTTACTTATTCTCAAGATTTCTATTTAATGTTTGCTATCTTAGGATGTTGCCAATGGTCATGAGTTGATTCGATCTAATGGGACATTTCTAGAAAAGCAAGCTGAACTGAAATTGAGAGTTTGAAGGAAAGAGGAAGATCGATTTTGGAGAATCACATTGTAGTTTTGTATTCACCGGTTAACTAATTATGACTGTCTTTGGGATAATCATAATTGTGAATACATTATATATATCATTGTTTGAAAGAGATCAAGAGAGATATAAATGTGATCGATCGATCTAGGTACCTGCATACTAAATCTACTCAGGATGTGATGCCCATTATGAGCTGCTATATATTCTTAACAGATGTATAGCAACGAGCTCTCAAAGTATGCTGGTCGCACGGATTATTCACCGGTATGAATGTTGAAGAGAGGTAAAGAGAATCCTGTTCGGCCCATCATGTGCGAGTGAGAGATGATGGTTTTATTAGTGATGGGCTTAAGGCCCGTCCGCCCATGTTGGGCCTAAAAGCCCGGCCCACAGGATAAGGGCCCGTGGATGGGGGAACGTATAAAAGGGATGAGAGAGAGAGAGGACGCACCTTTTGGGTGCATTAACGCACGTACGTCTCTTTCTGTCTCTCCTCTCTCCCTCCAAAAAGAAAACGAGCGCTCAAGGCGACGTTGTCTTCCCTTCAAGGCCAATCGACGTCATCGGATCGAACGGGATCGGAATTTCTTCCTCGATTTTCAGCATTGGTGTTTAATCTGTGGCTAACAAGGTACGCTCGAATTCGTGGTGTGCTTTAGGATCGGTGATACGTGATTTGCCCGGGCTTCACTTCCGCATTCGTTTTAGAGGTTCGATTTAGTGTCGAATCCGGTTTTCGGGGATCCGTTATTCCCAACGTGTGATAATGTGCTCTCTATCTCTCTCACATACTACATACTTTTTGCAGGACGCTGATGGTCAACTTGAATTAACTTCCCGTGTTGGCTTGGAGAATGGCAAAGTTGTCGTTAAGGAGCCTTTGGATAGTCTACTATCTTGATACCTAAATATTACGTGTAGACTCCTAGAAGGTGGGGCGTTAAATCCCCACATTCTCAAGGGGATTGGAGTGGGACAATTTAATTTTAGGTGTAGATTTCAATTCCCACTCCTATCAAAGAGACATGAGAAAAGTCTAAAAATAGAAATTAGAGTAAGATCGAAAAAAAAATCATATTAATACTAATTGACTTACTCATCTTCTTTATTTGTTAGGTTAAATGAGACTAGATAGTAGTTTATTAATTTATTTAGGAATGGTTGGGAACATATACACTTTTTAGAACCATTACTTGAGGTCGATTAAGTGAGCTCATTCGAACATTTTGCTGGTTCAAGTTCAAGCTCGCTATACTCAGGGCAATAGTTTTGTGAACCTAGTCAAATTTCTAGTATTCCTTTTAAAATATGTTATTAGAAAAAGAAATAGACACAAATATCTTCAAAATTACATAATGTAAGTGCATGACTGGGCTTGAATCAATATTGATGGTTTTTATTTATGTAGATGGGCCTAAGTTGGCCCGTCCGCCCATGTTGGGCCTAAGAACCCGGCCCGCAAGATAAGGGCCCATGGTGAAGGGTTGAGATATGAAGAGGTGTTACGTTGATGGGATGTGTCTTTTGGAGAAGACGTATTTACGGGGAGAAAAGAAAAAGAGAATGCACCTTTTGGATGTACGTACGTTTTCTTTTCTCCCTCTCCCAAAATCAACGTAACTTTTTCTCCCCCTTGAAGCAACAGGACGCTCCTCGGTAGAACATGATCATAATTCTTCCTCGATCTTCAGCATTGGTGTTTAATCTGTGGACAATAAGGTACTCTCGATTCTGTGATGTGTCTTTGATCGGTGATACATGTTTGTTCTAGGGCTCGTCTTTCACATTTGTTTTAGGGGTTTGATTTAGTGTCGAATCCGTTTTAGGGAATCAGTAATTCCCAACATTGGTATCAGAGACCCAGTTCATGTTTCCCGACCCTTTTTTCATGTTTATGAATTGTCTTTTTATTGAAAATTTGAGAAAAGCCGCTGCCGGTCGATTGGGGATAGAAAAACCCGACATCCGATTCTGTTCGCCCTTTTTTTTTTTTCGATTTTTTGTAAGTTGAAATTTTTTCTGAAAGCGTAGGATCGAAGCCCTTGTCGAGACGAGAAAAATGAGTGGTAGATCGACCTTGGGGACTGCCGAACGTGCCGCCACGCGCGGCCGGAACGAACGGGGGTCATTGGCGCCTGCAATGCATGCGCCAATTCGGTCCCCCGCAGGCGTGTGTGACGCACGCGCCGTTTCGGTCGAAGGTGCGTGCGACGCACATGCGCAAAGTTGGCACGTGCCGCACATGAGTTGGATGACGTCATCGTGACGTCAACCAGGCACGCGCGTGGCATGTGCCGGTTGGCTCGTTCGACCGGGCCGAGTGGTCCGTCCGGTCTGACCTGATCGCCCATTGACCTCGATCCGGCTGATCGTTGACCATTGACTTTGACTGTTGACAAAAAAGGAAGAAGGAAAAGAATGTGTTTCTTTTTCCAATTAAGTTTATGTGGATTATATGTAATCCCTTATTTGTTCTGCATTTGTTGCAGGAACAATGCCTCCCCTTAGGTTGTGCACACCTATTCGTGCAATTACCGATGAATAAAAAGAAATGCTTTATAGGTTGATAGCCGAGTTGATTGATTATCGATGGGAGAGAGGCAATTTAATTGACCATGTTCTTGAAGTTAGCGGGAAAATACAAAAAGTCGTATGGAATGGTCGTCCCATGCCACAGTTTGAGATGATGCAATTTTTCATAAACACTATTCTACAAGAATGGCAAGGAGTGTTGAATCGCTTATGAGAAGTCAACAAAGCTGCTTTGTATAGGAAAATTGTAATGGTTTTTATAGATGATTATTACTTGATTGTTACAAGGGAAAAGATCAAGAAGTTGAACAAAAATGGATCTTTCCCAGTACATATATTGACTTGGTGTTAGATGTTTTGGCTGGTCTTTATATAGTGTGCTTTGTGGACATCTTATGTAATATTTTCTACCTAGTTGTTGTTGGTGTGGCAACTGATATGTTAGTTGTATTATGTGAAAGCATTATTATTATATCATTGTTTGATATCAGATATCATTTGCTTTCTGTTATTATTAACCGTGGTGGGTAGTTCATAGAAATTTTTGTAATTTCAAAGAATTTATTTTGCATAGAATGTTATATTAATAATAACTCAAAGTTAGGATTTTGGATGATGATTGGAAACATAGTAACCTTTTGATTCTGAAATCTCACTTGAAATTATTCATTAATATGATGGTTTTGTGCAAGATGGATGCATAAATAATATGTATTAATAATTCGTGCATATATGTCTGATATGTTCAGATCAATGGGTTCAGCCATAAAAAGCATAGTCATTGAGCTGAACAAAGGTGAGAAGCTCAATGGCGATACCTATGAGATATGGCACATGAAAATCCAATATGTGCTGGAAGAGTAAGAGGCACTAGAAGCTCTTAAGCTGATCATGGTAGAACTTGAAAAATGAAACATTGCACAATACAAGAGAGATAAGGATGTATTTGCTGCCTAGAAAAGAAAGAACTCTCTTGCTCGCATTACGTTGTTGAGTAGCATGGAAAATGACATCATGCGAGAGTTCAGGCATTTTGAGAATGCCAAGGAAATGTGCGAAGCGTTGGTAGCAAGGTTTGGTCATACTTCGGTGACTAGACTGAGATAACTCATTATTAGGTTTGACTCTTATAATAAGCTTCATGGTCAGACCATGAAGCAACACTTTAGAAAGATGTCAAACATGATTAATGAGCTGAAAGATACTTGCCATGTCTTAACTGATGAGCAGTAAGTGCAAGCAGTGATCCATTCCTTGCCTCAGAGTTGGGAGCATATAAAGGTGCACCTGACTCATAATGAGAATATCAAAACTTTTGAGGATGCAGTGCGCCATCTTGAGCTAGAAGAGACCGCCTCTTGGTGGCTAAGTCGAAAGCTGAAATTTATCATGCTGGTTCTAGCTCACATAGAGTTTCGAGCTCCAAGCGCAAACGTCCTAACTGGTTCGATAAAGGGAAAGGCAAAGAAACAAGTCATTCAGGGAAGAAACCTAAGCTTGACCAACATGAAAGAGGAAAGCGTCATCGAATGAAGAAACTTACAAGGCTGAAGTGTTACAATTGTGACAAGAAGGGTTACTATGCTCGCGACTATCGTGAGCCAAAGAAGGTAAACACCCCTTGTACTTTTCAGAACTTTGTTTATGTGTCAAGTTCTGTATTCTTAACTGAGTCTAATCCTTTGTGGACTGTGAATTCAGGAGCGATAGACCATGTAGCGAAGGATAGAGAATCCTTCGTGGAATTCCGACGAGTACTGACTGAAACTAAGTGGATCTATATAGGAAACAACTTCAGAGTAGAAGTAAAAGGAATTGGCATCTGTCAATTGAACGTGCATGGTGGATGCACTCTGTTCCTACATGATGTGTTGTATGCTCCGGGGATTCGTCGGAATTTAGTGTTTGTTTTAGTGTTGGTTAAACTTGGTTTTAGTATGAACTTCCATAATAGTGGTGTGGATTTGTATTTGGATATAAATTACTATGGTTGTGGTTATTTTCTAGATGGTTTTATTGTATTAAATGTTGGCTATAGTAATGCCAATGTTTGTTATTCCATTTTCACGTTTCCTAATTCATATGATAATGATGTGAGTGTGTGGCATGCTAGACTTGGTCACATTAGCTAACAACGTATGAATAGATTAGCTAAAGAGGGCTTGTTAGGCAATATTGAAAAAGTCGATTTGCCCATATGTGAGCATTTCTTAGCAAGGACAACGACAAGAAAACCATTTGGAAAAGGTAAAAGAGCTGAATTTGCTTTGTAATTAGTCCATTTTGATGTCTGTGATCCAATGAATATAAGAGGAAGGCATGATACTGTTTATTTCATCACGTTTATAGATGATTATACTCGATTTGGATATGTCAATTTGATTTCTCATAAATTTCAAAAGGTTTATGAACTTGGTAGAAAATCAATTAGACAAAAAAATAAAAGTATTGCGATCCAATCGAGGTCGAGAATATTTATATGATGAGTTCAGAAAATTATGTGATGAAAAAGGAATAGAAAGACAATTGTCTATTCCATATACTCCTCAACAAAATGGTGTTGTGGAGAGAAGGAACAGAACCATATTGGAAATGGTTAGGTCCAGATGACGCATGCTAACTTACCTATCACTTTTTGGAGTAATGCGTTGTTAACTGCTGCCTATATACTTAACCGAGTGCCTCCAAATCAGTTACTTCCACTCCATATGAGTTATGGATAGATAGAAAACTAGACTTAAGTTTCCTTAAGCCATGGGGTTATGCTGCCTATACTCATGAGCCCTCTCATAAGTTTGAGAAATTGGGTCCTAGAGGAAAGAAGAGTATTTTCATAAGATACTCTGAACACTCGAAAGGGTATGTATTCATAGGTGAGCAGGAAAGTGGAAGTATAACTGAATTCGAATCACAGGATGTCACATTCTTAGAAAATGAATTTCCTAAAAAGGGCGAAATAGGTGAGGATTACTCCCTATTTGAAACATTGGATCAAGATAATGAACTTAATGGAGTTCGTCCAAGTGGGAGTAACATGAGAAGTGATGGATTTAATTCAACTCACTGTCAATTACAACAACATGATGAGATGATATCGTCATTATCTAATTCGAGTGAGAGCATGATGGGGAATGATGTGTAAAGTGTATAATCTCTCATACGGCGAACAAGTCACAAAAGTATTCCTTGTCGACGTTTTGACATTGAAGGAGAAACTTTCATGGTTGCTCCACAAGATGAAGAAGAGCCAAGAAGTTTTAATGAGGCTCTAAATTGCCCTAGTAAGAAAAAATGGATTCATGCAATGGAAGAGGAGATGGAGTCAATGAAGTCAAACTAAGATTGGGAATTGGTTGATCTTTCAAAAGGACGCAAAGCTATTGGGAACAAGTGGGTTCTTAAAATAAAGTGTAAAATTGATGGCTTGATAGAAATGTATAAGGCTCGCATTGTGGTGAAGGAGTATAATCAATAGGAAGGAATTGATTATGAAGAAACATTTTCTCCTGTAGTGAGATTTACCTCGATTCGTATTATTTTGGCAATAGTGACTAGTATGGATCTTGAGTTACATCAAATGGATGTAAAGACTGCTTTCCTCAATGGAGAATTAGAGGAATAAATATATATAGAATAACCTGCTGATTTTATTATAAAAGGCCAAGAAGGAAATGTATGTCGACTTTTGAGATCAATATACAGCCTTAAGCAGTCGTCGAGACAATGATATATATGTTTTCTGTGGCATCCCAAAA
Organism: Eucalyptus decipiens; assembly: GCA_014182575.1. Taxonomy (NCBI): domain Eukaryota; kingdom Viridiplantae; phylum Streptophyta; class Magnoliopsida; order Myrtales; family Myrtaceae; genus Eucalyptus; species Eucalyptus decipiens. The sequence goes on from CM024610.1 coordinate 19,784,593, forward strand.
TTCATGACGACCTCCAGTTACCTTAAAGTCTATGAATATGTGATGGAAGTACCATCAAGTTATTTTATAGCCATTTAATCCATAATTTATAATAAAATTTATGGCCAAGCTTTTAATGGATAATTATTTGATAGGAAAGAAAATTCTATCATTGGCCATGTGTTTTATAAATTGGAATTTATGGATTTATGATTTCAAGTTTTATGGCCATATGAAATTGTAATTTAATATTTACATAAGTGGGGATTTAAGGTAAATTATTAAAAGTAAAAAAATGGACTTATTTAAAGAAAATTTTGGGCCATTTAAGTTTGGACTTTAGGCCCAAGTGATATGGGCCTAAGGTGGGCCAAGAGGCCCGGCCCATAGAGCCCATGAGGTTGTCAATGCATGGAGGGGGGAGGAGGAGCCACATGGCCTCCTCCAAGTGTCTTCGGCAAAGGAGACACTTGTCTCCTTCTTGGGGACAAGTGTCCCCCATGCAAAATAAGGATGCATGCAAGTATATAAACCACCAAAAAGAAAGAAAGAGAAGGGAAGTGACCGGTTTTTAGGGGGGGTGAGAGAGAGAGAGCTGTCGAGAGAGTGAGAGAGGGAAACCAAGAAAGGAAGAGGGAGGTCGTGCGAAGAAGGAGGAGGAGGATTCGTCCGCCGTTTGTTGCTGCTTTGTCATTGTTTGTTGCTGTTTTTGTGCTTGAATCTAAGGCAAGTGAAGTCCTAAAACCTACTCTTTGCATTGCTGTGTGTATGTGTAGTAGATGGTAAGTCTTGGTTGTGGTAGATGGGATGAGATTTTGGAGCTTTGAAGAGAGATTCGCTGGTCATGCATGCTGATTTCGAAAAGACCAGTCCGACCGTCCGCGAGTTTGTGTGTTGCATGTGACTTTTTCATTGAAATATTGTTTCGACCTCTTCATGAAAGTTGTAGAGAACATCTTGAAGTATAACATACTAAAATTTGAGACAAAATGGACAAGTATTGAGGGGTGAAATCCTTTTTCTACGAAAACATTAGATCTGGAAACTGTTTTGTTGACCTCTTGGTGATTTCGTGTGTTGCATGTGACTTTTTATTTGGAATTTCACTTCGACCTCTTCATGAAACTTGTAGTGAACACCTTGAAGAACAACATACTAAAATTTGAGGCAAAAGAACAAGAAATGGTAAGTGAAATGATTTTTCTTTGGAGAGACTAGATCTGGAATTCGTCGTGATGACCTTCAGTGGTTTCGTGATCTGTAAAGTAACTTTCTTGTTGAAATCTCACTTTGATATCTTAACAAAAGTTGTATTATAATTATTGAGGTAGAAAATATCAAAAATTTAGAGGAAATGAACGAAAATAGGTTGGTGAAATCGTTGTCTTTTGAAGAAACTGGATCTGGGAAAAACGCTGTTCCGACCTAGTGTGATTTCGGGATTTTTATAAAATCATACAGTTAAAATTTGATCGTGTGTCCATAATGAAAGTCATAGGTAATATTCTGAGGAACAACATACTGAAATTTCAGAGTAAATGGACCCGTAATGACCAAGGAAATGATTTTTCTTCAACACGGGTAGATCTGGAAAATGATACCGAGAATAGGAAAAGTAAATCGATTTTATCTTTTAGTACAGAATGAATTGAACTATGATTTCTTCATGAAACTTGTATCTTTAGGTCTTAAGTACAGTGTGTCCAAATTTCATAATTTTCTGAGTTTATTTAAGGGTTTAATCGAAATTTTTTTCAAAACTGTGCATGGATGATGTTAAAATCCTTTTTCGGTGATGCATGGACCTGTACGTTTTCTGTGAAGCCTTGTTTGGTATGGTGTTCTTCATGAAATGTGTTCTATTAGATCTTATCTACATTGTGGTAAATTTTCAGAATTTATTTCCATCGTTTGCTAATTTTCTAGAATTTTTCATGAATAGCACGCATTCTGTTTAAGCTGGAAATTGTTTTATTTATTGTTTATTGGATTTATTATGTAAATCATGATATCTTGGATTATTATTCGTGCAATGACATGATGACATTCATACATTTCATATGACATTAAAGGATTGATGGATTTTCATGAACTCAATGAAGTTTTCAAAACCATTGCATCAAATGATAGTTTTTCCAAGGCATATTATATGATTTTAAAAAGGGATGCTGTCAAATCATTGGCATTGTTGCATCAAATGTGAAATTGCAAATGAGATGTATGGGAATATGCATTGTGGTGATGAGAAGGCCGTTGGAGGTGTGAGCTGACGATGCCCCGGAGTGTCGCGATGCCCGGAATGTGGGGGTGCCGGATGCTCGGTGGCCTAGTGGCATAATTCCGGAGGGTCCTCGGGAGTTTCGAGATGCCCGGTGGTATACGGTACGTAATTCCAGAGGGGGGGATTCCTAGTGGTATGTCAGTACGTAATCCTAGAAGCCCTAGAGGTGTGTGCCCGGGGGGATTCCTTGTGATGCTAGTTGGGATGTGAGATGCCTGGAATGTGAGGAGCCGGATGCCCGGTTGTATTTTGAATACATGCCCGGAGGTTCCTCGCGATGCTTGGTTAGATGCGAGCGATAAATTGTGGGATGCAAACATTGATTCCCGGAAAGAAAAACTGATGAGATCCTTGTGAAAGATAAGAATTAAAAGTGAATCATGTGCATGGATGTATGCATATGACATGATGCATGACCTGCTTATGAAAATAAATTGATGCTATTTGACATTGAGAATGCGATCATGAAGCTTGAATGGATCTCATGGTGATGCATGCTTGATAGCATGGATGATACAAATCATGGTGATATTTGCATGATGGCATGGCAAGATATGCATGACTGCATGGCAATATATGCACGACTGCATGGTGATGTGTGCTTGATAGCATGGATGATATGAGTACATGGTGGTATATGCACGTTGCATGGTGATATATGCATGAATGCTTGATGATGAGTGCATGGTGGTATATGCACATATGGTATGGGTATGCATGAATGCTTGATGATGACGACATGATGATATATGTATGGTTGCGAGGTGAGGTATGCTTGATATGCATGAATGATATGTGCTTTGTTATGATGCCTTGATTGTTTTGTTTGACGCAATGAGTAGTGTGGTGGACCTTTACTACTGAGTGGTTGTACTCACCCCTTTTGGGGAATAACATTTCAGACTAGATAAGATACCTTTGCTGCCACTGCTACCGGTAGATGGATCAAGTGGTTGGATATGACTGCAAGGAGGAGGATAGCAAAGGAATGAACTTTTGGATGCCGACACTGATCGATGGACTTTAAGTATATGACTGCTGGAGTTGATGTCGGTCATCTTTTGAAGTATAGCCAAGTATAGAAAACATTGGCATTTTAATGTACCGATGGATGATGTCCATCTGGTTTAAGTAAATAAAAGTGTGCGGCTTTTACCTATAAATGTTTAGTTGGTGTGCATCGTTTTCTAAATATAGGGAAGGGAGTTGATGGATGTGCTTCCGCCATATGAACTGCGCAAGGGACCGATAATAAAAGATGTAAACCCCCATGGTTGTATGAACCCGCTGTAATTGAAATGGTATCAGAGTGACATATTATCAGGTCAAGCGAATGGTAATCGAATTGTGGTGACCCTAACGGTTCGGGGGCCGTCGAGGGGTGCCACATTTTCATAATGCCATAATGGCATATGATTTTACAATGATAGATGATGATCATTATGTATATATCAAAAGATCCAAAGATCAATTTGTGATCATATCATTATATTTTTATGATATACTAATTGCTGGAAGCAATATGGAGTTTGTTAATAGTGTAAAGAGTTGGTTATCTTCCAACTTTAAGATGAAAGATATGGGTGAGGTTGCATATATTTTTGGAGTTAAGATTTTAAGAGATCGTTCAAAGAGATCATTATCTCTTTCGCAAGAAACATACATAAATAAGGTTCTTGAACGATTTCGTATGCAAGATTGTAAACCCATTGATACTCCTATTGCAAAAGGTGAAGGATTGAGTCATAGACTGTGTCCAAGGACTCTACAAAAGAAGGAACAAATGAAACATGTTTCTTATGCTAGTGCTGTTGGGAGCTTGATGTACGCTATGATGTGTACAAGACCTGACATATGTTTTGCAGTTGGAATGATGAATAGATACCAAACCAATCCAGGTCAAGTACATTGGAAGGCCGTTAAAAGAATACTGAGGTATCTGAAGGGAATTGTTGATTACAAGTTGAATTACTAAGGAAATGATCTACGACTTGAAGACTATTCAGATGCTGATTGGGGAGGAGATTTAGATGAAAGAAAATCTACCTCTGGTTTTGCTTTCTTACTGAATAATGATGCCATATTTTGGAGCAGTAAGAAGCAAACGTGTATAGCCTTGTCCACGATGGAAGCTGAGTTCGTGGCATTTTCAGCAGCAGTACAAAAATGTGTTTGGCTTAAGAGATTTTTGGATCATTTAGGTATTATTGGGTATGCTGCAAATCCATTATTGGTTAACTGTGATAGCCAAGCAGTTATAGTGTACACCAAAGATTCAAAATATCATGGCAATACCAAACACATAGATACCGAGTATAATTTTGTTAATGATATAGTTGCACGAAAAGATGTGAACTTACAGTACATATCTACACATAGAATGGTAGTAGATCCCATGATAAAGCCAATACCTAGAGATGTGTTTTGTGGTCATGTAAAATCTCTAAGACTGCGTAGAGGCTGATGTATTTAATATTGTAATTTCCCTGAAGTGTTCGCATTTAATGAATTTGTGTTTTTTCATTATTAATGCCTATGAATCTTTGTTTGACGTTTATGCATCTTAATACTCAGTGCGTTATATTAAGTTGAGAAAGTATGTCGGACAGATAAATGATTAGCCCACTCACACGGGTAATCGTCTCTATTTACTGTGTGATGAATAGAGATGAGACAGTTTTTAAGCTTATTATCTAGGTGATAATTGAGAGCTCAAGCTTAAAATATATATGTCGCCTTAACTGAGTGTTAAGATGAGGACATAATATTTACTACGTCCGAAAGTAAAATAACCCACATATTTTACTTTATCTGTCTATGATGCCAGATGTGAGTTATGATGAATTCTGTGTATGAGTAGATATGTGAACTCAAGTTAGATATTGGGTATGTCTGAACTATCATCTATACGGTATTAAAGATGCAGACATACTCTCCATGGGAAATGAGTTAAATACCGTAATACGTATTTCATACTACGTATGCATGAGACGACCAATAAGAGTGGCAAAAGTTTGATCTCAATTTTTATGCCGTGTGAGACTCTTGAGGAAAATAGTTTCTCAATTTAAGTGCCCTCATGACTCTTACTTATTCTCAAAATTTTTATTCATTGATTGCTATCTTAGGATGTTGCCAATGATCATGAATTGATTCAATTTAATGGGACATTTCTAGAATAGCAAGCTGAACTGAATTTGAGAATTTGAAAAAAAGAGGGAGATCAAATTTGGAGAATCACATATTAGTTTTGCGTTCACTGGTCGACTAATTATGACTATTTGTGGGATAATCATAATTGTGAATATAATATATCATTGTTTAAAAAGAGATCAAGATAGATATAAATGTGATCGATCGATCTAGGGTACTGCATACTAAATCTACTTAAAGTGTGATGCCCATTATGAGCTGTTATATATTCCTAACAGATGTATAGCAACGAGCTCTCAAAGTATGCTGATCGCACGGATTATTCACCGGTATGAATGTTGTAGAAAAGTAAAGAGGATCCTGTTTGGCCCATCATGTGCGAGTGGGAGATGATGGTTTTTATTTATGTAGATGGGCCTAAGTTGGCCTGTCCACCCATGTTGGGCCTAAGAACCCGGCCCGTAAGATAAGGGCCCATGGATGAAGGGTTGAGATATGAAGAGGTGTTACGTTGAGGGGATGTATCTTTTGGAGAAGACGTATTTAAGGGGAGAAAAGAAAAAGTGAATGTACCTTTTGGATGTACGTACATTTTCTTTTCTCCCTCTCCCAAAACCAACGTAACTTTTTCTCCCCCTTGAAGCAACGGGACGCTCCTTAGTAGAACAGGATCAGAATCCTTCCTCGATCTTCAGCATTGGTGTTTAATCTGTGGACAACAAGGTACGCTCAATTCCGTAGTGTATCTTTGATCGGTGATACATGTTTGTTCCTAGGCTCATCTTCCGAATTCGTTTTAGGGGTTCGATTTAGTGTCGAATTCTTTTTAGGGAATTGGTAATTCCCAACAAATATACTGCTTGATATGACAGCGACAAGCTGAATGCAACTTTTCTTATTGGTTCATATTTTTAATCATTATCTTATGCCAACTTTTTAAAAGGTAATACTACTTTTTTAATTTTAATTTTACTTTTAGTAAATTTGTGTTTAACATTTAATTTTTTTTTTTTTGGTGGTAGTGCAAAATTTTAGGTTTACTTTTGAATAGTTTTCTGTTTAATATTTACTTCTTCCTAATAATGTGATTGGCTCAGAAGACTGGGCACTGGGGTCCTAATCCCGAACCCGTTGGCTGTCGGTGGACTACTCGAGCTGCTCTCGCGGCGAGAGCGGGTCGCCGCGTGCCGGCCGGGGGACGGATTAGGAACGGCTCCTTCGGAGGCCTTCCTCGAGCGTCGAACAGTCAACTCAGAACTGGTACGGACAAGGGGAATCCCTGTTTAATTAAAACAAAGCATTGCGATGGTCCCTGCGGATGCTCACGCAATGTGATTTCTACCTAGTGCTCTGAATGTCAAAGTGAAGAAATTCAACCAAGTGCGGGTAAACGGCGGGAGTAACTATAACTCTCTTAAGGTAGCCAAATGCCTCGTCATCTAATTAGTGACGCGCATGAATGGATTAACGAGATTCCCACTGTCCCTGTATACTATCCAGCGAAACCACAGCCAAGGGAACGAGCTTGGCAGAATCAGCGGGGAAAGAAGACCCTGTTGAGCTTGACTCTAGTCTGACTTTGTGAAATGACTTGAGATGTGTAGGATAAGTGGGAGTCGGAAACGGCGAAATTGAAATACCACTACTTTTAACGTTATTTTACTTATTCCGTGAAACGGAGGCGGGGCAATGCCCCTTCTTTTAGAACTAAGGTTTGCGCATGCGGGCAGATCCGGGCGGAAGACATTGTTAGGTGGGGAGTTTGGCTGGGATGTGCGGAAGACATTGTCAGGTGGGGAGCATGTGACTTGGTTCGGTCGACATGCCACAACTTGAGTGATGTATAAGCGGCATGAGTGGAAATCGAAAAGCGCCGAGTGCTGTGTTTGCACGCCCATGACTTGTGCTTGGCCTACTTGCCATGACTTGAGAGTGGTTACATATGTCCTGTCGTGGATCGACCCATCGCCTAGTGACTTTCGTGCAAATGACTACTGGTGAATGCCGATTGATCTCGCATCGTGTGGATCAATCCTTCAATCCTCGAGCATTCCCCTCACCATACGAATTGATCGTGAAATTCTTGGATTGTTGAGAGACAAACTATCCTGGTGTCTCTGGAGAGGTTCTTGCTCCTGCCCTGGTTCCTTTGCTCCGCGAGCTGATGCTTATTTTTGAAGGAAGCTACGTTCTGTTTCTCCCTCGCAAGGCTATTCTGCCTTCGTTCGGTTGCTGCCGGGATGTGGTTCCTCCTCTGCTTCCCCTGTTTTTCTGCTGGTCATTCTCTGTTCTGCAATGTGTGGGATCGTGGCTCTTGGGTTTTTTCCTTCTTATTTTCTTGTTTGGTCGATATGTTTGGCCTTCTTTGCTGCTTCTGTTTTCTTTTGTTGTGTAGCTCTTTCCGTCTCCCGTCCACTCAATTTGACGCTTGTGTCTAATTGAGTGCATGTTTTCTTTGGAGTCGGTTGTTTGCTGTACATTTGTGTAGCTCTTTGGTTCAAAAGTTATAATACTACTTACTTCTTACCAAAAAACTATTGCTAGAAAATTTTTTTTACCAAAAAAAAAATACAATTGCTGAAATTTTTGGTAAGTTGTTTTTTTCTTTTTGGGTGAAAAGTAATCGTATTGAGCTCTAACCAAAATATACAAGCAAATGGCATAAAAAATTTTGGTAAGTTGTTTGTCTTTCATAAATCCAAAAATTTCACCTCTGAACTACTAGTTGAGCCTTGTGATCGATCGTGGTAGAGGGCCTTGGATCGTGCGGATCGATCCATGCGGCGTGTGGATGTTGATCCATGCATCATCCGGATCGATCTCGGTTGACCCATGCACCGTGCCGGTCGATCCATGCATCGATCCTTGCATCGCCCGGATCGATCGTGGATTGATCTCGGTCGAGGGCCTTAGCCGTGTGGATGGCTTAATCTTTGAGACAAGCATGTGACTACCATGTGGTTGGGCACGATCGATCGTGGATCGATCTCGGTCGAGCAGGGATCGGTCATGGTTGGGGGCCTCGGCCGTGGGGATCGATCGTAGATCAACCATTGCACCGTGCGGATCAATCGTGGGTCGATACCCGGTCGTGCGGGATCGGTCCCTGCACCGTGCGGATTGACCTTGCATCGATCGAATTGATCCATGCACCGTGCGGATCGATCGTGGATCGACCCTTGCACCGTGCGAATCGATCATGGGTTGATCCCTGATCGTGCGAGATCGGTCCCTGCACCGTGCGGATCGACGTTGCATCGATTCGGATCGATCCATGCACTGTGCGGATCGATCGTGGATCGATCCCCGGTCGATCCTGGTTGAGCGGGATCAATCCCTGCACCGTGCAAATCGATCATGGATCAATCCCGGTCGAGCGGGATTGATTGTGGTTGAGGCCCTCGGTTGTGTGGATCGATCCATGCACCGTGCGGATCGATCCCGGTCGAGCGGGATCGATCGTGGTCGAGGGCCTCGGTCTTGTGGATCGATCCATGCACCGTGCAGGTCGATCATGGATCGATCGTGGTGGAGGGCCTCGGCCGTGTGGATCGATCATGGATGGATCTCGGTCGAGCGGGATCGATCGTGGTCGAGGGCCTTGGCCGTTTGGATCGATCATGGATCGATCCCGATCGAGCGGGATCGATCGTGGTCAAGGGCCTTGGCCGTGTGGATCGATCATGGTGAGGCCCCTCCGATTTCTCTTAAGTCCCCAGCACGCTAGTTCTCGCACCCACGGCTTGAGAGCGAGGAGTGCACGCCTCACCAGAGGCCTTGTTGTCTCCTAAGGCTTACGTAGCCAATGCGCCATGACTTGAGACGGCCGAAGCTCCATGACCTGAGTGCATGCACACAAGGGTATGTGTGTGCTGCTCTAGGCATGAGCATGTGACTTGGTTCGGCCGACATGCCACGACTTGAGTGATGTATAAGTGGCATGAGTGGAAATCGAAATGCTCCTGAGTGCTGTGTCTGCGCGCCCATGACTTGTGCTTGGCCGACTTGCCATGACTTGAGAGTGCTTACATATGTCCTGTCGTGACAGGGCCAACGTGCTGTGACTTTCGTGCAAATGACTATTGGTGAATGCCGATCGATCCTGCATTGTGTGGATCAATCCTTCAATCCTTGGGTGTTCCCCTCACCATGCGAATTGATAATGAAATTCTTGGATTGTTGAGAGATGAATTATTGCTGGAAAAAAAAAATTACTGCTGGAAAATTTTTTTTTACCAAAAAAAATAAATACAACTGCGGAAATTTTTGGTAAGTTGGTTTTTTTTATTTTTTGGTGAAAAGTAATCGTATTGAGCTCTAACCAAAATATACAAGCAAATGGCATCGTGATGGATCATGAATGACGATCTTGCCTTGTCCTTGATCGCGTGGAGCCCTCGGGCATTGTGATGGATCATGCTCGGTGGGCGTCGTGAAGGAATGCTACCTGGTTGATCCTGCCAGTAGTCATATGCTTGTCTCAAAGATTAAGCCATGCATGTGTAAGTATGAACTAATTCAGATTGTGAAACTAGGAATGGCTCATTAAATCAGTTATAGTTTGTTTGATGGTATTTGCTGCTCGGATAACCGTAGTAATTCTAGAGCTAATACGTGCAACAAACCCCGACTTTTGGAAGTGATGCATTTATTAGATAAAAGGTCGACGCGGGCTTTGCCCGTTGCTCTGATGATTCATGATAACTTGATGGATCGAATAGCCATCGTGTCGGCGATGCATCATTCAAATTTTTGCCCTATCAACTTTCGATGGTAGGATAGTGGCCTATTATGGTGGTGACGGGTGACGGAGAATTAGGATTCAATTCCGAAGAGGGAGCCTGAGAAACGGCTACCACATCCAAGGAAGGTAGCAGGCGAGCAAATTACCCAATCCTGACACGGGGAGGTAGTGACGATAAATAACAATACAGGGCTCTTTGAGTCTGGTAATTGGAATGAGTACAATCTAAATCCCTTAACGAGGATCCATTGGAGGGCAAGTCTGGTGCCAGCAACCGCGGTAATTCCAGCTCCAATAGTGTATATTTAAGTTGTTGCAGTTAAAAAGCTCGTAGTTGGGCCTTGGGTTGGGTCGACCGGTTCGCTTCACGGTGTGCACCGATTGGCTCGTCCCTTCTACCGGCGATATGCTCTTGGTCTTAATGGGATAACATCATAGGATTTGGGTCGTGCCTCCGGTGCTGTTACTTTGAAGAAATTAGAGTGCTCAAAGCAAGCATACGCTCTGTATACATTAGCATGGGATAACATCATAGGATTTTGGTCTTATTGTGTTGGCCTTTGGGATCGAAGTAATGATTAATAGGGACAGTCGGGGGCATTTGTATTTCATAGTCAAAGGTGAAATTTTTGGATTTACGAAAGACGAACAACTGCGAAAGCATACCACCCGTGGTGGTGGCGTAGGTGGTTGAGCAAGGGAACTTTTCACGAGAGGTCCCAAGTTCGATCCACGGCTATATAATTCTTACCTTTCGTCGTTGTGGTGGCGTAGGTGGTTGAGCAAGGGCTTTTATGAGAGGTCCCAAGCGATTCACCGTCGTCGTTTACCCGGGGCACGTGGGTGGTGGTTTCCCACGTGTCTCCCCAGGGTTTACTCTCCCCGCGAAGCGGCGTTCGGAGGTTCCCTAGGTCACAAAAAAAAAAAAAAACAACTGCGAAAGCATGACTTTTGCCATTTTCTCGTTTGCGGGTTACTGTTCACCCATATGCTCTCGACGCTGGTTCGCGCGACTACTATTCACCCGACTGAGAGACTACTTGTTCCGGCCAATCTAGCCGGCCAATTGCGCTCGTTTTTGGAGACGACCTTGCTCTTGAGCCAATCTTCCCTCCCACCAAAGGATTTCCCCTGGTATGTCGTCCTCTTTCGGAATCTGGGATCTGAGTTCTTAGGGTTTGAGTTTCTGGGTTCGCCTGGTTTGAATGGCTTCTTCCTCCTCGGTAGCCAATGGTAGATGGGGTAAGGCTCATATTATCGCTCCGATGGAGCATCCTGAGTCCCCCTCCCACTTGTATCCCCTTTATGCGGTATTCCTCAGCTGTGCGAGGAACTCGTGCCTAGGTTGGGCGTTCGCGAAGCAGAGGGCGAAGCAAAGCAAGGACGGCTCGGCCTCTGTTGGGTATTCCTGCTCGGTTGAATGCTGTGGGACGTGATCATGTCTCTTCTGTGCTCTCGAATCGTAAGGAAAAGAGAATATCATTTAGTCGAGATCCTGTTGTCCATTCGATCCCTGCTCCGCACGATCGTGAGCCTAAAGGGCGTTCGAATGCTCCGATTAAGGCGACTATAATGCCTTCTATGACTTCGCAGGTTCCCCTTGGTAGTGAAACCCAGGCCCTTGCTCGCATCTGGGCTGCTATAACTCGTTCGGCAACTAAAGGCTATGGTTTAACCTTTATCCCTCCGGCTACCATTGAAAATACGAAAATTCTGCAAATGCTTGAGGAGTTATTGGATTCAACTCATCTTAAATGGGAGGAATGTTTGGTTGGTTATTATATTGGCAAGCGCCTTCCCTTCCAGTTAATAGAGGATGCCCTCAAGAATGCTTGGGACCATCATTTGATTGAAGTTATTGCTGTTGATCTTGGATTTTATTTTTTCCATATTTCGGACAGTGATTTCAGGAGGAAAGTGCTGGATGGGGGTCTGATTACAGTTGCAAAAATCCCCCCGATTCTTCAACAGTGGCATCCTATGTTGGAGCTAAAAAAGACGGCCCATAATACCGTCCCGGTTTGGATTTGGCTCAAAAATGTGCTTGTGGCGTTGTGGTCTATTGCTGGTATTAGTTTTCTAGCTAGTGGTATTGGAAAGCCTCTATTTGTGGATAATCGCACGGAGCAGATGGCGATGGTTGCTTTTGCTCGAGGTATGTATTGAGATTGATGCCTCCAACTCCTTTCCTGAAGTGATTGAGTTTATGATGAAGGGTGAGCTTAGGACTATCACAGTCCAGTATGAATGGGTGCCGTCCCTTGTCCAACTTGTTCTACGTTTGGCCACAAGTGTGTTGCTCCTAATGCCTCAGGCCCCTCTAAAGCTGGCCCTCAGTCCCGAAGTCCTCTTCCTCTCGACCAAATGAGTGGCGTGAAGTGCGGGGTAAGCACAATAAGTATAACCTTGTTCCTGTAAGTGATGCTCCTGTAGGTGATCCGATTCTGGATCATGCCAATTCCCCCCCTTGTGGTGGGAAGCAGCCCGTATTACCTGTACCACAGTTGCCTTTGGCTTCGAATGATCAACCAAAGAAGGTCAGGCAGGAGGAACCTCCTCCCTCTTTTGATCTACTCCCTGGAACTTCTCTAGTCCCAGAACCTGTTGCCTTGGTGCAAATGCCGGAATCCCCCGTTTCGAATAAGCCTGGGACTTCGGATGAGGAAGAATTTGAAGACATCAGCTCTGGAGATAGTGAATCTGCTTCTCCTTGTAAGGTGGTCTCGTCTATACCGGAGGAACGTGATAAGGCTCGCCCTCCTCAGGATCCTGTTCAGGATATCCCTATTCGTCAAAAAGGTATTCTTCGTGTTGAATCTGCTGATGTGAGTATTCCCTCTAGCCTTAAGCTTGTGCCGCCCTCAGTGAGGAAACGAGGGGGCAAGAGAAGGTAATTTTCTTCTTCATATCCTATGTTTTTTGGAGTTTGGAATATTAGGGGTCTTGGAGACGCCCTCAAGCAAGCTGAGATTAGAAATTTTGTGAGGACCAATCGCCTAAGCTGCGTTGGTATCTTGGAGACAAAAATCTCCCCTGCTGCTCACCTCCCAGTCTCGGCTTCTCTGCTGCTTGGCTGGTGCTAGTCTACGAATTATTCCCACTCGGTTAGGGGTCGTATTTAGGTGGGGTGGAACCCCTTGGCTGTTTCTTTTGGCATCTCAACTTGTACTGCTCAGGCCATTCATGGCCGTTTGGAGTGTTGTATTACTGGTATTGCTTTTAATATTACTGTGGTTTATGCGGAGCATTCCTTTGTCCTTAGGAGACCGCTCTGGGATGATCTAATCTCGACCAATTCCCTTTGTCTGGATGTCCCTTAGATTATTGTTGGCGACTTCAATGCCATTCGGTATGCTTCTGATAGGGCCAACAGGTTTAATTACTGGATTCCAGCTTTTGAGGATTTTGGAGAGTGCCTTATCCAAGCTGGTTTTGGATGACCTCCATTTTGTGGGTAATAGGTTTACTTGGGCAGCTTCTTCGGGCCCAATCCGGAGGCAAAGGAAAATAGATAGAGTTTTAACCAATGCAGCCTGGAACTCTGCTTTTTCCTACTCGGAAGCCAACTTCTTGCCCCTTGGAGTATCGGATCATTCCCCTATGGTTGTCAGGATTCTTCCTATCCCTAATTCTCGCAGGCTCTTCAAGTTCTTCAACTTCTGGATGTCTCATCCAAGTTTTTTTGATTTGGTTGGGCAGGTCTGGGACTCGCATTTTACTGGTTTGCCTATGTATGTGCTCTGCCGTAAGCTTCGGATCCTCAAGTGCAGACTTAAGATGTTAAATAAGGAGGCTTACTTTGATATATCAGCTAGAATTGCTGATGCTAGATGCCTGCTATCGGATGCACAGAATGCTATTCGGCTTGACCCGCACAATCAAGCTTTGGCAGATGCTGAAAAGGAGCACCTCCGTGTCTTCTCCGATCTTCGCCTCAAGGAAGAATCATTCTTTAGGCAAAAATCCATGGTGAGGTGGCTTAAAGAAGGTGATTTAAATACCAAGTTCTTCCATCATTCGGTTAAACATAGTTATCTTCGGAATAGAATTATCTCGATCTCTGATGGTGTTAATTTGGTCACCGATCCCTCTGAAGTGCAGTAGCTTTTTGTTAATCATTTTCGAGATCTGCTTTCGGCTTCTACCCCCTCCGCCATCCCCTTTGTTGATGAGATCCAAGCGAATTTATCCTGTACCCTTGATGAAAATCAGGTTCTGTCTATCTCTCAGCCTTTCACTGACGAAGAAATCCGAGCTACATTGTTCTCTCTGGCCAGTGGGAAAGCCCCTGGTCCGGATGGCTTCAATGTAGATTTCTTCAAGCGGTCCTGGGATTATGTAGGCCCCTTGGTTATGCTGGCAATTTGGGACTTCTTTTCCTCTGGTCAGCTGCTTAGAGAGATTAATTCTACAATTCTTACTCTAGTCCCGAAGATCCTGAATGCCTCGATGGTCAATGATTTCCGGCCTATAGCATGCTGCAGTACCGTTTATAAATGCATCACCAAGCTGTTGGCCAACAGGTTAGCTACTGTTCTCCCTTCTATCATCAGCCTTCCCCAAAAGCTTTTGTTAAAGGGAGAAGGATCAGTGATAATATCTTGCTTGCTCAAGAGTTATTTTGTGACTTCCATCATGCTCCCTATCTTCCGAAGAGTATTATTAAGGTGGATTTCTCTAAAGCGTATGATTCGGTTGATTGGAACTTTATTGAGATGACCCTCCATGCTTTCGGTTTCCCCTCGGCTTTTATTGACCGTATTATGACATGTATCCGAACCCCCAAGTTCTCTATCTCTCTAAACGGTGACTTGCATGGCTTTTTCTCTAGTGGGAGGGGTATTCGTCAGGGTGACCCCATGTCCCCGTACATTTTCACTCTTGTGATGGAAGTATTTACTGGTATTATTAATGCCCGCACTTGCAAGCCTGCATTTGATTTCTACTGGCGTTGTAAACCTACCAAGTTATCCCGTTTGTTCTTTGCTGATGATGTCTTGCTCTTCTCGGAAGCTAACATGCCGTCTCTTTGGCTCTTGTTGGATGGAGTGAACGTTTTTGCATCCTGGTCTGGACTCATCCCCAATCCTAATAAAAGCGAAATCTTCATCTCTGGGGGGCCTGAATCTCTTTAGGATGCGTTGGTTAATGCTTCGGGCTTCCAGCTCGGATCCCTCCCATTTCGGTACCTTGGTGTTGCTATAATTTCCTCGAGACTAGGCAAGGAGGATTGTGTCTCTTTGGTGGATGCCATGATGAAGAGAGTCCAATCATGGACTAATCGGTTTTTGTCCATTGCTGGCAGGCTCCAGCTTATTAGATTTGTACTGCACTCCATCCAGGTATACTGGTCTTTTGTTTTTATCCTTCCCTCCTCGGTTATTAATCGGATTGAGCAGATTTTTTGCCAATTCCTTTGGCATGGCCGGAACCTTGGCTTTGGTGGGGCTAGAGTTGTGTGGGAAGATGTCTATCTTCCTAAAGCTGAAGGGGGGTTAGGTATTTGTTCTCTTCGAGTGAGCAATATTGCCACGATGATTAAACACTTATGGCTCCTTTTTTCTGATAGATAATCGCTCTGGACCAAATGGATTCATTCAGTTTTTTTAAAACATAAGAACTTTTGGATTGCACCTAGGTCGACCATTTGTTCTTGGTCTTGGAAGAAACTGTTTGGCCTACGTGACTTGGTGCAACACTACTTAATTTGGAGCATTGGTAATGGTTTATCTGCCTCGTTCTGGTTTGACTCGTGGCACCCTCGTGGCCCGCTTAACAAAATTTTCTCGGATCGGGACATTTATTGCTCTCGTATTCCTCATAATGCTTCGGTTGTTACTAGTATTGCGGCCTTGTCTCTCCCCTCTATTGTTGCAGCTGCTATCGATACATGGGATGATCCTCTCCCCTGCCTCAATGATCAAAAGGACCATCTGGTGTGGCTTGGTCACTCTTCAGGTCAGTTCTCTACTGCATCCGCGTGGAGTATGCTTCGAGCAAGGGGATCCTTGGTTAAGTGGTCACGATTTATTTGGAGCCCCTCCTTACCACCGCGATATCAAACTCACCTTTGGTTGATTACCCGGAATAGATTGCCAACCCAAGTTTTGCTTCTGTCGTATGAGAGGATTTTGGATGTTT